>CM061045.1:38873262-39191926 GCA_030762985.1 Adelphocoris suturalis
CGCGTTCTCGGGGCTCTTACCTCAATTGGTGGTCATTTTATAAGGTCACTTCCTTTCATTCCTCTCTCCCTCCTCCATCTTCCTCAACTTCCCTAATCCCTAGGGCCGGCGCGGCGTCGGGTAAACCTGGGCTTCCTCCCCGCTTTTTAATTTAGTTTTTTCGTTTCTTTTTCTTAATGGCGTGCCCCCTCCGACTTTGAGGGGAGATTTTAAAAAAAAGTAGAACTTGGAAAGAATTTGGTTTATTAATGGAAAATATAAACGGAGTTTCAAATTTCATGATGGAAAGGAGTGAATGGAGGAGTTAATACTGATAAATCATGTTTTAACTATTCTCGTCCGATTTTCATGATTCTTTTCTTGTTCAATTTGAATTTGATCTAGTTATGGAATATGTAACAGGAGTTTTAAATTTCGTGATGGAAGAGGGTGAATGGAGGGGGAAATAACGATAAATCGTGATATTTTTATTACTTTCATCAGAATTTTCGTGACTGTTTTTATTGTTTGTTTGATCCAAATTTTAGTCTTCCCTAATCGCCTGTGGATCATTCTGCCACCCTCTGGTAAACCAGAGGGTGCCCAGGTTGTACGACAGGGACGTATGATCATGACTTTGGTAGGGATACGAGGGAGCTCCGAAAAGATGAAAACACCCCCAGTTGCCCTACCCCAGCAACCCCCCACACACACACCCGTCACTCTCACGTCATTACTATTAGGGACAGTCTGATCCCTTAGTAATCTTCTATACATATTGTGCGTATTTTAGGTGTGCTTGGTAAAAATTAGTCAAATCAACCCGACTGCATTCCATTTACCAGAGGCCTCAAACTGTGACACTTCACGTAGCAACCTACCAGGTTATTTGAATGCAGTAGGTATTCAACGTAAGGCCTGTGGAACGTTAAACGTTGTCAATAGTCGTCATTGTCGTAAGAAAGTTAGAGTACATGCTGATTGCCAATCGAAGTATGTAAATGAGAAGATCGACGCATAATGTGTTCGTCGGGGTGGAGATTCTGCTCAGAAGTGCGTATCCCTTCGATCAAGTGGTTCATTTCTAGACAGCTGTATCTTGCGTGAAGAATCTGTCCGCGGTGACTTCAACAAAAACAATTAAGAAACCCACTTCGAAAAAAGAAACTTCATTCACAATATAATGAAGCTTTAAAGAAGAATCAACTGAACTACATCTATTTATGATTATATTTGGACCTCACAAATTTATCATGTGTTTAGTGTTGTTATGATATTCAAAAATTGCGTTCGAACGAGACAGTTTTTGTTTGATGTTGTTTGTATAAAACTACCTACCTATATTCACGCTGCAAAACTCTGTTCAACCATAAGAAGCTTCAACCAAAAAATACGTAGATGTTCAAAACCTCCCCCCCCCCCCCCCCCCTCGGCCACACTCACGTCATTACTTTTAGGGACGGTCTGATCCCTCGTGCTGCTGATGCCAGTGCTGGAGGCACTTCCTTAAGAAAGTTCTACTTCCAAACGTACCATAAATATATATTTATGTACATTGAACAATCTACCATCAATATACTCAATTTTTCCACAAAAAGAAACGAAAAGAAAGTTTGACAGGTGTTAACTCTCAATTAAAGTACTTAAACACTGTTATTGTATCAGAATTGTTCTAGTGAAATAAGCACACAAGTTTTCTTGAGTTAACACAATTACAGAAGTGATTTTATTTTTAATGACAACAAGAATCATCTGAAAACATATGATTGCTGAAACAGGATGATGCTTGTATAAAAATGTCCGTGGAGTGTCTTTTTCGTGTTACCTACCGTTCCGGACATCCTCCGGAACCCAAAGGATGAATGAGATGGTAGGCGGAATGCAGATCAGAGGAGGCTTTCAAAACGTCAGCCGGTCTGGCTCTTTCTTCGTTCTTGCACTCTTTCGTGGAGTCACAGGTTCTGCTCCTGTGTTTGGTGCCTGTTCTAAATGGATCCCCTCAGAAACTTGCGGTATCTGTGGAAATTTGGTAATGCTTTGTTTGTGGACCCCCAGCTTGTTGAGTCGTTGGAATGGGCGTACGACTTCACCCTTGGCAGTCTTAAGCTTTGCGACTCTGGCGGTGTTGTCGATTCCAGAAATTACCTCGACGACCCTCCCAAGGGGCCAGTTGATCCTTTTGCTATTATAATCACCCACTAGTTGAAAATCAAGTTGAGGATCAGCCGGAGCAGTAGAAGGTTGATTGTCATCTTGTTTGGATGTTGTCTCACTGGATGTTCCTGCAACCAAGGTTGCTGCTGTAGGGAGATCTTCCTGCTTTGAATTCTCTGCAACAAAGCTCTGCCTTGATCTGCTTATTTTCTCTTCACTGCTCACTTCAGCCTTCATGAAGGTCATCAGCTCGTCTAGAATTACGCGACGATCCGTCTTCTCGGGGTCCCGTTTTCGTTCCCACACCTTCAAAACATCATATGGCAGTGCGGATTCGATGAGAGGGTAGAGGAGAGGAGCATATTGGTCCGTTTTCACCTAAAGGGCTTCTAGGGCGTGCAGCTGTGTTACTACCCGATCGTAGAGCTGTGAGAGCGGATGTGGAGAAGGCTGTGTTTGACAATCTACTACATGTTTCATGACTACTGATAGCAGATCACGAAAGTAGAACTCCACAAGCCAGTCATCTCGAGCAAACCGTTCTTTCAGGAGTACAATGGCCTTGTCGTACACGTCTGCCGACGGTGGAAAGCTTTCAACAAGGATCCGGGCTTTTGAGTCAGGCGTTGTGGCTTGAAGGAGGTAGTGGAATTTGTCTTCTTTTGGCATTGACTTATCTTCATGTAGCTTTTTAAACTGTGCCCAAAAAACTAACCACTTCTTGATATCTCCGTCGAACTCCCTCCATTTCAGCTTTGGTAGCTTCAGATGCCGAGTTAAAACACTCTTAGCCTCGCTAATATCACCTCCGCCACCATTAGCTGCTGATTTTGGCGTAGTGAGGTGTTCGTATCGACTGAGACACGCAAAAACCTTCCGGCGGTATTCCTCCTCAGTTGCACATTCTGCCAGAAATACGTCCTGTGTGACGCCTGTGGGGATGAGCTCGTCTTGAATTTTTAATTCTATTTCAAACAGACGTTCACCAATATCCTCCAGGTGCCTTAAGCAGGTCGTCATCTCCACGGGAGAATGGATCTGTGAGGATTCTTCGAATTGATGAGCCGCTGTACTAAATTTTTCCAGTTCGGCGTCAAAACTTTTGGCATATTTCATACGGAATAGTTTCAGTCTATCCATTTCGATTGGCAAGGGTCGCCACTATGTTAACTCTCAATTAAAGTACTACTTAAACACTGTTATTGTATCAGAATTGTTCTAGTGAAATAAGCACACAAGTTTTCTTGAGTTAACACAATTACAGAAGTGATTTTATTTTTAATGACAACAAGAATCATCTGAAAACATATGATTGCTGAAACAGGATGATGCTTGTATAAAAATGTCCGTGGAGTGTCTTTTTCGTGTTACCTACCGTTCCGGACAACAGGATAGGAGAAAAGAGATAGCCAGAAGTAAAACAGAAGAAAAAACGTTATTTTCAATAAGATGCGGGGATCTTAGTACCTATGTGGTATAGAAATATGATTGAGGGATAAAATTTGTAGAGAATTCAATGATCTGCCTTTATAAAGATGTCATAGTTTCCCTAAAAATGCACCGATTTAGTTGTAAGCAGTCATAAACAAACACAAATTTTAAAAATGGGTCGAACATTTTTTAGTTTGTTTTTTGGTTTTACCCTTGAGATAATTAGTATGGATTCAACTACAGTAAATGTTCCCCATCTATGTACTCAATCTATATTTTTAAATGGAAATATATTCCAATCTAAGAAATTTTACGCCATTCGCGCTCTCCCACGATGAGAAGTTTTCTTTCTATGAATTTTCCAAATTTTCGGGCACTGGTGACATCAAACTGGGTAAGGGAGGTCTCACCCGGGCGGGAGGGGTGCTCAGGCGTCACCAGTGTGCGAAACTTTGAAAAATCATAGAAAGAAAACTACTCATCGTAGGAGAGTGTGGTCGGTGTCAAACTCCTTACGAAGCGATCTTCTTCCATTTTAAACATGCTGTAAGGTATTGCTCAATGGTTTATTATTTCTGTATTAGATAGCATTTCAACTCAGACCAATAGTCTATAATTATCAAACCCCGTTTATGTTCTAAGTAAAGTTGAAAACAAAACGATTTATGAAAAGGCCTCACCTTACCATGTACATTTATTTTACATTTAATTTTTTTAATCCTTAATTACATTTAATGTATTTTATTAGGCTTATTATAAAATAAATAAGTCTTCCGCGTTTGGTAGCAATGGCGCTCTATTCCAAATTTCAGTACCGTACCTAGACCAGGACAGAAATGTGTCCCTCTCAGCTGATCAGTGCGTCTTCATACCTTGTAAATGTATTCAACGTGTTCCAGAAGCGCTCCATTTCAAATTTAATCACCGTCAGTCGATAAAGAAAGAAATTAGCCTCTCAGGCCCCTCAACTGATCAGTACGCCTTAATACCTCGTGCCACATTGTTTTTGAGGTGTCCGCTCCATTTTAAATATCTGCACCGTCAGTGGATTAGAGAAAGGATTAGTCTCAGAAGTCCCACAGCTGAACAGAGCCCCTCCACACTTCGTAATTCTTTTTTAGATGCAGATTGTTGGAGATGGTTTGCGTTTCAAAATGCGTAGATTCCAAAACGCAGAACGCTATCTTGTCTACAATCATTAAACGAAATCTATAGTAATTCCAAATCTAATGATGTAACTGCATAGCCGTAGACTCTTACCGAGGTAACATTAATTAAATAAAATTGAACACCTTCACTTTACTAGTCTTTCAGTATTTAACAAGAGCGGAACTGCCAACTGAAAATTAATGAGGTAAAATTAATCACCTCCACAAGTCCATCTATAGTTAATATGTTTTACCAGTTGCGATTCACTTTTTTTTTCAATGTTTTAGCCCTTAAGGAGAACAAATAGATGAACGTACAGCGACCCGCGGGGTGGGGGGGGGGGGGGGGGTCATTCGATTCTTTGAAAGGACAGCTATAAATGAAACCCAAAAAACATTAGGTACTGTTACCTGGTTCTTGTTTTCTAGTTCTCGATTTTTTAATATTTCAGCCCTTAGATTCTACTCTTTAGGGTTGATCGAACGTGATGTCGATGTTACTGGCACATCCCCGGCCGAATTATGATTTTCTAGTCAAAATCTTGGTCCAGTAGATTTTGAGAAAAGCTTCAGACGGCGCGCGGTGTACAGGAGACGGACGCATTTTTTTCTTTTTTTTACGATTTCAGGATTCTACGCATTTTGAAACTTGAACCAAAAAATCTTTAGGGCGGTTTGGAAAATTTTTTTCTTGGTCGATTACAAAGGTTCATTATTGAAAATAATGAAACAATAAGTAGAATCTCACTTTTTCGCTCTCATGAGTAACACTTTTTCCTTTTACTTGCATCCCTATAAAAACGTAAAATCTCCAACCGCAACTTTTGCAGTCATTTTTCTCAATTTGACTGCACTATAATTTGATTGTCAGGTATTAGCAGCTTGAGCGTAACAAATGGCCAATTTTCCTAACGATGAAGGACTGAGGACTTACGTTTCATTCACAAAAGAATTGAATACTCCTATCAATAAATTGTCTATTATACCTACGACATTCTCCGCTAAAAACCATCCTCAACATTATTTTGAATTCTGTCCCACTGTGCTATGAACCGCCTGGTTGGATGCCCGAATCATTAGCTGCAAGCCAGCACAACGGTCATGAATTGCGGTATTTCGATTCTGCATTCCTTTCAATATCAGGCGCTATACTGGAAAACCAATCGGGCGGACTCTATCGTTTTGGTTTACTATTTTCAATAATGAACCTTTGTAATCAAACGTGAAGGAACAAACTCTAACTCGCTCAAATTCTGTTGGCTTAAGTTTCAAGATGCATAGAACCCAAAAAACTAAATTTAAAAAATCCGTCCGTCCGCCGAATGGTGGCCAATTTACCCGATTTTAGTGCAAAAGTTCAAGTTGAAACATTGAGATTTCACTTATTGTTCAATATATCACTTATTGTTCATAACATAGTAGAAGGTCGGAAAACGTGAGTATTTAACACCTCATAACCCGTTAAAAAAGGGGTATGAATTCGTGTTCAAATCGGTGGTTTTGTTTTCTCGACGGAATCGTCATTATCACTCAGTCGCATTTGCCGATGTTCTGATGAAGATGAAACCTTCACAATGGACGTTATGAGGGCCTCCAAATTACAGTAGTAAGGGCCAGCCAGTAGTGTTTGCAACAAAGGTTTCCCATGCGCACGCTTTCTGCCATTCAATCTCTTCGCCTGAGGCCCCACAATAAGCATCTTGTCCACGATGCAATCCTGGCGAATAGCCATGAGGCCTCTCCCGCATCTCTTACAGGCGTGGGGTAGGGGCAACAGCTCACCATTCAGCAATCCTCCCTCAGGACCTCCGATCTTGTTGAATATTTCAAGACTAAAGTATTGAGGCTCAGGGAGCAGGTTATTGAAGGGAGGTGTTGACGGTTATGTAGCGCCTACCTGCAGAACCTGGCAAGGCGGGCTGTTGAGGAGTCTGATGGCTTGGAAAACGAGGTCACAGCCTATATACAGAGGATCTTCCCACAAGATGAGGAAGTGACCGTGATAGGGCATCAGGGAGGGGTTCCTCCTACGTTGGTGCCTCGTGGAGGTCACAGAGCAGCGGAACAAGCAAGAAGGCGGGAATACCAGTGGGTCCAGAAGTTGTGGAGGAAGCATCCAGCTCATGTCACTGCGGAGATACTAGAGCGAGCTTGGGATGAACAAGTTGTACCCCCTCTCCAGGAGTTGATGGACTATTGAGAACAGAGAGAAAAACGAAATAATTTATGAGCTATGCATTCTATCATGTCCAAAGTACAATGTTCTGTCCTGGGAGGAGATTGGACTGTGGTTCCACGTCTGAGAAACTGCACCAAAACTTCTGTAGTTATTTTTCGAGTTATTGTTCACGGGCTAACCGAATCCAGCCTCGCTTCAATATGCGAGAAAGTGTTGCGAGATACCCTTGGAATTAGCCAATATTTCCTCTTCACCTTATAAATAGGTACCTGTTTATATTCATGGATTTTTATCCACCTCCTATACTCTCCAAAGTTATAAAAGTTAGGTACCACCAAAAGCTATAACAGTTTGTAACAGGGTGACTACCTGCTACCTATACTATTTTAATACTAGGATTTGTCCATAATGTATGTTATGTTTCGATATGAAGGAGTAAGGAGACAAAATAGGTATACAGATTTAATAGCACTAGTCTGCTGGTTTATTCAAGAAAGGAAATTATTGCTCCAGGAATTCTACGGGAGTAATCACTAACCTTAAGAGGAGTTTACCAGAGATGGAATACAATTTAAATAGAAACACCACAAGGAATCTGGAGGAAGATCAGTCATGGGTAGCAATATAGGACAATCAATAGGTATCTAGAATTTACTAAATGAAATTTCATGTGTTCATAGAATGATTGGTTTTTCTTACCATCTCTATATGATCAGGAAACAAGACTGAGGACTCCTTTTGTCGTGAGGACTCTCCTATACTTGTGCGCCTAACGGCGCACCCCCGAACAACACGCTGGTTGTGTCGTTACGGACGTCGACAGATCGCGTACTCAGTCGTGTTGTCACAGTCCACCCCCCTGGTGATCAATTTCAGTCATCGCCTCTTACCCTACATTAAGTTCGTGGATGTCGGAAATTGCCTGGCCGAGGTGTGGTCCTAGGTGCGTGGTGGTAGGGTTTGGGAAACATATAGGGAGTTGCGGTCCTACAGGGTCCTAGGGTTGGCCTTTTGCATACCTTAGATACCTAATACTTCATTACATGTATTTCCTAGATGGAGTGCTTATTTATTTCAGGGTTCTTCTGTGTTGTCTTTGTCGCTAAAGGGGTTTGTTTTTGGCTTTGCAGTTATTTTTGCATTTTGGGGTGTCCTTTTTCAGTCATGTGTTCATTAAATTTTGGGGGTTGGCTTGTTTAGTGGTTTTGCATGTTGCATTTTTCGTCAATTAGAGTTTAAGTTAAGCATTTGTTTTTGGGATTTTATTTGACTTTAGTTTGCTGTTAATAGTTGTTGCGGTTCGTCAGCATAGTCTGGCACATTAGAGTGATGTGTCTGGTTCATCAGGTGTTGCATTTCGTTGCGTAGTAATATAGTTTTTTTCGAATTTTAAAATGTTTTTGTATTTTCTAAATTCAATGGATTTGTTTTTTGTTTTAAACCATACGCAGGGCCAGATTGGCTCTTACTTAGGGCGGCGCCAGGTGTAGGGGTTGCTCCTGCAGACCCCTCCGCGTCTTGTGGCCCTCCAGGGGGCTGGGTGCCGCTGCGAGGGCGCCACCTGAAGGACGCTGCTGGGGTCCAGTCGCCTGGTCCCTTGTGATCGCTGGGGCGCCTCTTCCTTGGCGGGGGTGGTCGCCTTGGCCTCCTTGGGGTGGTCCTCTGCTGTGCAGCTGGACCGCCAAGGCCTAGCTGGCCCAGAGCGCCCGGAGTTGAAGCACCATCGTCTCCAGGCGTCGAGTCGGCGTGAACTGTCTTGGTGGCGACGCTGGCCGATATTGATGTTCCGATTCGTGAGTTGCGTTTTAAATTTGAAATACCTTCAATTTAATTCAATTCCAATCCAGTCGGGAAGACCAATGACTTACGTCTTTTTTTTATAAGGATTAAGGTAAATTAATAATTTGAAATACCTCATTATTGTGAAGTACCTTATGACTTTCCACCCACTTATCACCCTTATTCCTACATATCCACGTACTAAGTAGATACTAGATTGTAATGATAAATGAGAATGATTGTAACGATCGCCTGTGAATGAAAGGCTTTATTCTGCATAAAACTTTTACGTGCTATATAAAAAAAGTTGAGTATGAAATTTATTTGAACAATAATGTTGGTGTCCATGAAACTGAAAACAATGAATTAATACTGAATAGAGTACTACATTCTCCCCTTCCCTTTTTCAGACATCCGTAGTCTTCCAAATATTTGGGTGGATGCCTGATTCTCTGAGACCGCTTCACAGCTTGCTCAGGTGTTTTCGATTCCAACTGGTCGATCGGCGGTCTTGGTGGTAGATGGTTAAAAGAGGGGACTGGAGAAACTTGATCAGTATCATGAACTGGTACTCCTTGGGTTGTAGTGTCTTGTGTTTGGTCTTCAGCAGCGGGAATGTAATTCGAAACACCCATTGGAGCTAAGAGGCGGTTCGACACTGTGGTCTCTCTCCTATCCAGTAGCCACACATGCGAATATTCAGGATTAGCTTCCAGTAGTTCAACCTGCACGACGGCAGGATAGTATTTGCTGTTCGGAGGAAGTAGAAATCTCATTAAAAGTTGTCCCGGTGTAGATAACCAAGCTGGAATCGAATGGCCATGAATCGTCTACCTCGCGTGTGAGAACGCATTGGTGGCTGTTCATAAGACAGACCGAATCGAATGAAGTGCTTGAGTCAGTGCTTGCTCCCATTGTTCGGTTCTCAGCCCAGTAGTACGAAGAGCCAGTTGTATGGTTTTCCATATAATTCCATTCAAACGTTCGACCTGCCCAATACCTCTGGAGTTGTGGGCCGTTGGCCCAGGGGCTCTGTGGACATGAAGGCTGTTCTATGGCCGGAGAGGATGTAAGACGGCATTCAGAAAACTGAGAACAAGGTTTACAAATGGTTTATTACCGTGGAGGCCGACAAATCTGAGCATAGCAATGCAAAAAGAAACCTAGTGAACTCATCCACTACTGTGAGTAAATAACGGTTCCTATAGTGGTTGATGGAAGAGGTCCTTTAAAGTCAAGATTGAGTCGTTCAAAAGGAGGTGTCGCCTTGATTAGTACTCCAGTGTTTCAGAAAAATCGGAGTTTGAGCTCTGCACAATTTTGGCAATTTGAGGTAACTCGTTTGACGGCATCAACTGAAAAGGGTAGATTTTTACTCCTAACAAAATGTACCATCCTAGTTACGCCCGCATGACAAATTGTCTTTTGTAATTGTAAGAGGTCGTTGACGGGCGATGATGGGCATACTCTTGAAAGAGTATCATGAGTTGAAAACAACTTTTGCTCAGAAAATCTTGAAAACAATGTTTTCTTTGAGTCAGCGATAGGCTATTTCATACTTGAAGCAAGCTAGATCGAGACGCCATCTCATGATTTTTTCATTTTTGATCTTTGTGCGCCTTCTATTACTATCGAACATGTATGGTACCGCTTATTGATCTGTGATTATCTGAAATGGTTTACGCATAAGGTAATGACGCCACTTACGGATTGCTTCAACAATCGCAGCAGCCTCTTTCTTCAGATTGGTGGATGACCCAATTCAGATCCTGATAGAGTTTTAGAGAAGAAAGCCACTGGACGACCTCCTTGACACAATCAGCTGCAATGGCCTAGTCTGAGGCATCCGTTTCAACTGTAAATGGCAACTTATCATCAGCTGACATTATGACGGATTTAGCTAAATCAGACTTTAAAATTTTTATTCAGGTTTGAGAACAAGAAAAATTTTAATCAGTTTGTTCAGTTGTTAGTGGAAATGATTTTATGAGTACGAGTGGTACGACCTTTTCCGAAAATTCGGGAAACCATTTAGCAAAATGAGAAAATATACCCAAAACTCGTTTCAGATCCTTTTGATTTTCAGGGGTTGGCATTTTTTTTGAGCGGCCGTGATCGTTCTTTGTTATATTTTATTGTATCATCAACGATGTTGTAACCAAAGAGGTAAATATTTGTTGTTCTTGAAAATTTTGATTTTTGTTCATTCAATGTCAAACTGTATTTCTTTGCTGTTTGGAGGAATCTTTCGAGATTTACATCATGCTCTTGTTTTGTTTTGCCACACACATTCACGTCATTCAAATAAGTATAGGTTCCTTTCTTTTTTTTTTTTTATAATAAAATTTCTGAACTTTGGAAATAAGGCACTCCGTTTGTCACTCCAAAAGGTATTCTTTTGAAATGATAAAGGGTGCCATCAGCTTCAAATGCTGTGAATGGTTTTTCAGAGTCTATGACAAGGAACTTGAGGGTAGGCAGATATCAAATCTATCGTACTGAACATATCGTACCCACATAATCGTAAACACATGGTACTGATGAAAAAGTTATTACGGGATACTTGCTCGGTTATCTTTTCTATTTTCGGAATAGGGCAGGTAGGCATCTAGTTGCGTACATCTGTTGATAGTTGAGGAGTAAGCAATGCACATACGCTTTTTCCGAGATTCACTTTTCACCACCAGAACCTGAGCTCTCCACGGTAAATGGATTCTTCGATTATCACATCTCGTAATAATTTTGAAACTTCTATTTTTATGAATTCCGTGTCTTCTTTTCAATAGTGTCGAGATTTGATGGCTACAGGCGTGTAGTGGATTTATTTGTTAGTTATGTGGGTTCTCCATATGTGGTGGAACCTGTAGTGGATTTATATAATGTGTTTGTCTCGGTATAGGAATACCTAGAGGTATGCTTGTTTGGTTTATATATTCCTGGGAAGGAATATTGTGATGGTATATACCATCTGAGTGGTGTATAGGCCTTTGCTTGGGCTCGTCTATTTGTGAATTTATAAATTCACTGTAAATAGGAGAGTTGTCTCCTGTGGGCCAATGGGTTGAGCTTTTTGAGCTCACGTTGGCAGCGCCGCTAAGAGGCGAAGTTAGTCTCACGTCCCAGCCTTCTGTCAAGGTGAGTCGGCTAGAGACTGTAACACCCGTGTAGTTTATACAGGGTGTGGAAGGAGGATTGGGCGATGAGACAGATGTCTTTGCCGCGTTTCCTTTGCTGATACCTTCGAGAAGGCAGGAGGGACTGGGACCCCCGCTCCGTTCCCAAAGGTGTAATTTAGTTCTGAAAAGAACTGAATTTGGGGACTCGCTTTAAAATGAAATTTGAAGGGTTCGCCTGGGGTCAACTACTTATCAATCAAGTGAAGCCTGTTTGATATAGTGGGTCCGCCAAATTCGGCCGATCAGGCTTGTTCGTAAAGCCTGCTGATGATCGCCGGCTCGTCCCAGCGGGCGGTCAGTGAAAAACTTCTCTGACCCGGGTGGCGAGGCTTTCTGCAATTAGACAGTGTAGCCAACATCGGGATACCGTTTAACGTCCCAGCGTGAAGGGTCTGAGTAGGGAGAGCTATGTAGTGTAGGACTCGACCAATTTGAAATGTTGATGTACAATTAAATAAATCCTGATTCCTAAGAATCGCCAGAGGAGTTAGAATAACTACTGGAACTCTGGGAAAAGGCTCCTTGGTATCAAAATCTTATCCTGTCCAAGGCCTGGATCGGGTTAATGAATTGGGCCATGAGATGGGGTATTTATATACCTTATGGAGTCGGGGGTGACTCGAGAATGTGTCGTCCAGTGCAGCTTGCTGGACACTCTGAGAGCGGTTGCTCGCTATCTGTGTGTGGTAGGGGAAACTTTAGTTTTCCCCTACCCACCGCTAGGGCGCTCTTGGGTTGCTTACCCTTGTCCCAAGGAAGAAGAAGAAGATTTATTTGGCAAACGAAATGCATACACATAAGCCTCGTGGGCCTTTCAGTTGTGTAAAAAGTAAAATTACAATAACATAAAAATCAGCTCATTTTTAGACTAATTGGGCAATAAGATAGTTAGGTATTTGTAGTTTAAAAAAATATAGATAATTAAAAACAAAAATAAAGTATGCTGAAACATAATAATAAAAGTAAACATATTGTGGTGGGTTAGAATAAATAATTCAAGCTGCAAAATGTTTCTCAGCTAGCAAAAGGAAGGCAGAAAAGTCAGGGCAACGACGGATGGCAATGGGAAGGGCGTTCCATATCCTTGCACCAGCGATACGAAGGGAATTACCCAAGGCCCTACAACTGTACGTGGATCTCAGACGCCGCCTAATGCAAATTGAAGAGAGCATTGGCGGACATATTGAGGGCAACTTCACGCGCCCTTTTTGAATTGTAAGGCAAGCTAGTTTGTGAATAAGTGTTCATAAAAAACATATTTTGTATTATCTTGATGAAAACTAGTCTAAAATCATTAAAACGTCAATTATTATGATGACAACACAGTTTGTAAATGAATTTTATGCAATATTTTCAACAGAGACAAACTGTGAGAGCTGCTTGTCTTTGGAATATCTAACCATATATGACGATTTACAAACTTATTTAGGCCACAATTCTCGTCTGATTTTCGTGATTCTTTTTTTGTTCAACTATGAATTTGGTCTAGTTTTGGATCTTATATCAGGTATTTCAAATTTGATTATGAAAAAGGGTGAGTGGAGGGGGTAACAGTAAAATATCATGATGTTTTAACTAATATCGTCAGCTTTTGTGATTCTTTTTTGTTCAACTAAGAATTTTGTCTAGTTTTGGAAGGTATATTAGAAATTTCACATTTCATTATGGACGAGGAAGATTGGAGGAGGTAATAGTAATAAATCATGATGTTAACTATTCAAGTCAGATTTTCGAGATCATTTTTTTAATTCGATTATAAATTTGGTCTAGGTTATAAAAATATGTCAGGAGCCTCTAATTTCATACTGGAAGTTTTAATAAATGACAATTCAATATACAATAATACAATATACTACAATAATAGGTACAATGTCAATAGAAAATACTGAAATAAAATACAATATTGATGACAATAAATAAATAAATAGAATACATATTGATGACAATAAATAAAATGACAATATAATACCTACAATATACGATATACTACAATAACACAATGTCAATACAAAATACTGAAAATACAATTTATTGATTCATAAATAGAACTGTTTTATTGCAATGTTGCCGTATGCATTCCTTATGCAATAAACTACTTTTTGTCTTTGCTATGTGGCTGAGTCTAACTTTCAAAAACAACTCCACAACTGCTTTTGCAATTTGGAGGATATGATTTTGAGGATAACTCTCTTCTAGAACATGATCATGGAGATCGTCAAACAGTTTTTTTTCTATAGTGAATCTCATCACCGAGTGTTTAAGAGCTAGCAATTCTCTTGCTTTGGGAAATTCAGTAATTTTTAGGAGGGATCGTACTCCCTTCTCTGCCTCCATACAAATGTCTATTACCTCTTTGCAGGGAGTATGTAGCCCACCATTATTTCGAGCGTTGATGAAACTTGTGGATTTAATGTTGTCTGTTTGTTTCGTCAGTCTTTCTGAACAGACTTGACATTTCATTTTATTGGCTACCCTTTTGACAATAAATCCACATATGTATACCACTACACATTCAACGTATTCCGTTAGCTGACTTCCAAAGTAGAGAGGCATATTGTTATTCAAAACATCCTCAAATTCTTCCTCTTGGAATGAGTGGGTCATTACTGAGTTCGTCCAAGAGAGCAGAGGAACATTTTCCAAAGGAACTACATTAGCTTTCCTCTTATATTTCACCTCATTCCTTACAATTAGTCTTTTGTAAGCTCCCTTGAACTGTAAAGCAGATGGGTTATTGTTGTAACCTAATCTGCTTCTAATTGCACAAAAGAACAGCTCAATGTGATCCTGACTAAATTTATACATACTTAGGTATGCTAGTTTTTTTGATTTGAGATATATCTCAAACATGCTTTCAATTACATAAATTTGCATTAAAAAACCTACCACAAACGTTTTTCTAGGCGTTTCTACAATGCACTTATTGTTTAAATCCCTCAAACCTAAGAGGTATGATTTCATCTCATTGATGAAAGGCTCCCAAACATATTTATTTTCTGACTTGATACAACCTTTTTGACCTTTGGCAAGAGGGTTCCTTGAATTTAAAAGGTCAAACAGTTTGTCGAAATTCAAACAAAAATCTGCAGTAGCAGATGCTCCCTCAAATTGCTCATGCTTCAAGTCTTTTTCCAGGAAATGGAGAGCACGTCCCACTGAAGAACTCAGTGTTTGAGTTGCAAGTGACACTTTCATTTTTTGCTTTTCGTAACTCACATGTTTGTTTTTTAATTTGTTACTCAGTGTCAATTGCTCTTCATACTGAATTTCATTTAGTTTTGCAATGAAATCCCACTTAATTGCCCTACCATCTTTATCAAAAAGTTCTTTTTTTTCACCAAGAAAATTCCTTGCAAGTTTCAGCATGTGACATGCATCAAGTAGAACATGCACTCTTTCCCCAGTAACAGGATTTTCAAACCAAGGTTGCATGTCATATGCTGAAATCTTAGCACCTAATTGGTTGGCCATTGACAGATTACTCACTAGCCCATCAAAGGTTATGCCAACTACTGTGGCTCCACACTCATGTAGAGCTAATATCGATTGGATTACAATGGCAGACTTGATGTCAACAGCGATCCCACTACATAAAAAATAGCCAATTGGAGCCTTCCAAGAACCATTAATCGCTACTGCCATTACCACCAAAACCTCCTTAGCAATCACATCAGCATCCCCACAAATACTTGGCCCCATGTTCACATTCCCAATTAACTCTGTCCCATCCCAATCTACCTGCTTCCTAATGGACATTTCGTCTAAAATTATATTTACATAAATAGGGTAATTACAACTACTTACTCTACATTTAACTGCCAGCAGGGCTTCCGAGGTGAATCCTGGATTTCCCTCAACAGAATTGTACCAGGAACGAAGTGTATTTTCGTGAGGTAGTGTGTTCATGAATGTTTCCCGCACAAACTTATAAGCAGCTGGAGAATAGAAATGAAGTGTCAGTGAAAATGACTTCAAAATGTCACTGAACGGTTCATTTTTTGCATGTAAGATTCTGTTCATAATTTCTGAAAACACTTCTCCAAAGTTTTCTTGAAGTACATCTGACGTCCACTTATTTATGAGATTATCATCTTGTAGTTTTTTAATAAGAGCACTCATAGACTGAATTTGTATATCTTGCCTTCTACATTTGCGTGCACAGGAAGAAATCTTAACCCTATGCTTCACAATTTCTGACTCTTTTCGAGCAAGAGTAGTTTCAAGCTTTTTTCTAACTTTTGACGGACTTGCACTGAAAGAATAATTATGTTCGTTTAGTATATCCACGTCCTGAGTCAAACCAGCATCATGATCTTCTTGTGGAATAATACCAATCTCCACGTTTTCTTGTTGCTTACACCTCTCTAGTCGTGGTCTCTTGATCTACAAAAAAAGTTATAATTTAGAATAATTTACTAATAAAAATGGAACTGTGTGGCTTTTTGTATACATTAATACGAAAGTCAAGTTTAAACTATTATGCGATAAGCATAATGAGTAAAACAATCCAAAAATTAACATACCTTTGAGTGAGCATGATCAGGAAAATCAAAACGTGATGGAACAGCACTATCCTTCAAAATTCTCCGAGTTCCTCCTTTCCAAAAGTCTTCAGGTACAAAGTGATTTGAACACAACCTGTAACGGAGAAAAATGGCTCAATGACAGAAGGCTTGATTTGACAGTAAAGATTGAACTTTTCAATAAAATCATAATAAGTTGACTGACTAGCAAAAGTTGATGAATGTAATCTACTACCGAACTCACGGGAACAATCATTATGAGCCCAGAGAAACCTTGTATATTCGTGGTCCATGGTGGGTGGTGGTGGTGGTTTGGTTGGTGGTGGTGGTATATTCATGGTGGTGGTTTCATGGTCTGATCATGATTTGACTAAAGGTACCTATTCCTTTAGGGGTACCTACCCTTAGCAAAACCTACACAAATCCACTACATTAATGTTTGTAGATATCACAGTGTGAAAACATAAACTCAAACACTATCTAAGTGCTCACAGCAACCATAAAAGTTTTGGTGATGGTGGAAAACAATTTTGAGCACAAACCTTACCTCACTCAATTCAATGATGAAAAGTACCTATGCATTATATGTTTTCGTCTTTATAATTTAGACAGATGATAAAGATGACACAGAAAAGACTTACCTGTCATACTGTGATGGAACGAAATCCTTTCTCCTAACCGCATGCAACCATTCTTTTAAAAGATGCTTGTTTTTTAAAGGAAATCTGTGGAAAAAACTAAACAAAATTTGATTAATTTGAAACTTTGTAGCTCATACACATCGATAAGTTAGTAAAGAGAAAATTATTATCAACTACTGAAATTATTATGCACTACTAGGTACTGTGCTACCACATCAAGAGGCCTAAAATGTACCAAAATAATCTGAAGAAAAATAGCGAAAATGTATACTTACTTGTGAAATGAGAGTGTGCACTCTTTTGTTATCCGCTTTGCGCAGTTGAATGCCGCACACACTTTCACCATTATCAAGGAAATTGCATAAGTATCAGAACTATTACAATACGATCTTTCATAATAATACAATGTCCATGGCATATCAATAAACGATGTTGCCCCCAATATGGCCGACTTCAGACCATTCAATTTGCAACGCGACACTAGTGCTACGAGTGGGTCTAGTTTACTATTACAATATCTTTGGAATTACCCAAGGAGACCGTTCGATGGGGTGACACATTCAAGACATGGAGCCTCCCAGAACGCCCACAGGCAAACATGCCCTCTAGGTATTCTGGTGTAGCAGGACCCTCGCCATACAAAAGCTTAAATATGAATATACAAATTCGAAATTTAAAATTGTTTACTAAAGAACAACCTACTAGTTTTTCTGAAAATTCAGTAATGTGGCTATATCGGCCTTTGTCAAATACATATCTGGCTATTGAATTGTAGCTAACTTGCAATCTATGGAGCTCTTTGGATGATAAACTTTGAGAAAAGAATTCACAGCAGTAAGTGAAATGTGGTATTAATAATGATTTTGCTAAGATTAATTTTAAACCAGGAGGAGTGAAATTCTTAAACCTTCGTAAAGTGTAAAGGGAACTATAAACCTTTTTCAATATGTGAGAGACTGGTCGATTCCAAGACAGCTGTACATCTAGGAAAATTCCCAGATCACGGACACTTCACGCAGGCTTTATGGTGTAACCATCGATCCTTAGATCTGATAATGCGGTGGGTGACTTAATAGATTCTTTGGAAAGGATGATAAATTGAGTTTTACTGGGATTAATAATTATCGCATTATTATTGGCCCAGTCAACAACCCTTTTCATATCATCATTCAGCAACTCAACAGTCTCAGGCGAACCAGAAGTTGGTGATTGAATGAAAGACTGAACGTCATCTGCAAATAAATGGCAATTTGAGTTGACAAAACAATACGGTATGTCATTGATGAAAATGGCAAACAGTATGGGACCCATAATAGAGCCCTGTGGGACACCACACGTCAAAGGTATTGTAAACGGTAATATTGAGGTCCGCCGTTTTTAATTGTCTTGGATGATCTGTAATGATCTGGGATTATCCTTCGCAGGGACGTTGCCTTCCCTGTTCTGATTTTAGGGAGCTTGGGACGATGAGAATTATTCCATATTTTTCTATTTGTCTGCTTTCCCTGGGAAGCTGTCTTCCCCACTTTGCCGCTAGGGAGCTCTAGTGTTGGAGCTTGGGATTATGTCTTTTAGGTGGCCCACCGTCTTTATTTATTAAAGTTATATTTTTTGGTGGTAAATTCACCACAAGGCCGATGTGAGGTTTGAGAGCAAAGATACAGGAGGAACATTAGCTGCATGTAAAGTGCAGATAAGGAGTGGAGCTTTCGATCCACCAAGATTGATTTCAAGAGAAGAGTGCGTTGCGAGCATATCATGTCCTATAATCACATCTACCAAAGATTTTTCAAAATTAACAAAGTCCTACCTTTCTCGTACAGGTACCCTTGCATTTCAACGTTCTGCTGACAACACCCTTCGACTGTTGAAGATAGAGCTAAACTTGCCATTGTTATTCCTTCATTTGAAGGTAAAGTCTGGGCATTACATTCACCAACCTAGGAAGAATCAATGAAGCTAGAGGTACTTCCTGTGTCTATCAGGAAGCTAGACACTGCTAGTTATTAATCTTGACCGGAACAATAGCTTTCTGTAAAGTAACTGAAGCTACCGAAATAGCTACAAGGCTAGTTGAGGCTGTTTTCTTACCCAATGAATTTTCTTTAGATTTACAAACCTTACTGTAGTGGCCTATCTTACCACAGTTTTCGCATTCTTCTCCACTTGCGGGACATTGACTAAGTGGGTGGCGTTTGTTGCCACAAAAATAACAAAGTGATTTTGATTTCACTGATGCAGATGTGGGAGGTTCCTCATCAGAATGGTTTGTTGCTGTTGTCATTGTACGACTGTACTCTTCGAAGTTGCTGAAAAGCTATTAGTTTGGGAGTAATTTAAAGCATTTATTTGAGCTAATTCTAATGATTTTGATTGGACTGAGGCTTGCAATAATGTGAGATTTGTATTTTCCAACATTCTTTGCCTAACAGCAATAGATGACAATCCTGCTTGCTATCATTCATGTTCTGTTCTGCAATCACTGCCTTGAAGGAGCATTCCTTAGCCTTACCTATTACTGTTAAAACCTGCAAGTACTGGTCGACAGTCTCTTCCAGATTTTGTCGACGAGTTCCAAGGCAGTGCCGAGTATAAATTTCATTTTTTGGCTTTACATACAGTTCGTCGAGAACGATGATTGGCGATTCGTAGTCCGTTATGTCTTGAACAAGTTTGTATACTAAGGAAGATAAGAAATTGGTTAGAGCACTCACTTTTGTGACGCCCGTGGGGCTGACATTTTCGTTTACCTGCAAAATGTCTAGAAAATTTGTGAGGTGGCATCAACACCAGTGAAAAACAACAACTTCGCATTATGGTTGATTCACAAAATAGGGACATCTTGGACAAACTAGGTCGTTGTCAATATTTTTCTATGATCAATATAAAATCTGAGTTTTACCAAATCAACATGTCTCCTGAAAGTATCCCAAAGATAGCGTTTAGCGTCCAAAACCATCATTTACAATTCACAAGTCTACCATTTGGATTAGTAAACTCACCCTCAACCTGTCAAAATCGCTCAATAACATACTCAGGGACATTGTTAACGAATATTGTTGTTTATCTCTACAATATTATCGTATTTAGTACTAGCCTCCAAGAGCAGATGGTTTGATAAGAGGGAGTATTTAAACGACTCCGAGACGCTAAGTTCAAGTACAGCTCAATAAAACTGAATACCTAAATGAACTATTACCTGAATACCTAAATGAACTAACCTAAGTGAACGTTTCTGACTTCCGGCTTTTTGTAAGTTCAATGTTAACTATCATTGACCGATTGTCAGTGGAGTCCACACATACCGTTCAGTGGGGTAGCTAATTATCACTTGGCCAATAGTACATATTGTTTCATCCCATTCACTATACATTACACCTTTTTGTATCATATCCTTAAAATTCTTGTATATCCTATATTATTAGGTGAATACATGGTTCCATTGTAAAAACTTCTCCAGATGATAATCCTATCACTGTTAATTCTACTATTGTTGAACCTCCTGTACCTATTGTATCAAATCGAACATTATACGCCCAAATGGGGGGGGGGGGGTTACCGAATGTACAGAACAAGTAACTTTATACCTTTCCATAACTTGGGTTGTTAACAGTCCAAAATTATAAAACTTGTAAAATAAATTAAAGTTTCTTTTTAAACATCTTGCTATCAATACCCAAGTTTATGTATGTATACATATTCATTATCTTTCTATATTTAGTTTTTTCCATCAATAAGCCTCACCTGCTTTACAAGTAATACAAGCCTTACAAGTAATGGTAAATCTTACCTTCTCTAACAAGCCTGATCACACTGATATAATATCAACGCATTTTCATTGCACTAACAAAACGACTGCCAAGTTGGGTGTAGCACATGCCAAGGCCATAGACACTGTAAGCCATTTTACCCTGACCGATTGTCTTTGTGGTGTCAGGGCACCTACTCGTTTAATTGAGCATGTTGCTTGCCTGTACCACGAAGGTGTGACGATCCTCGAGGCATGAGGGGAGATGTCAGGGGATGTTGTCATTGGGCGTGGGGTACGCCAGGGGGATCCTCTATCGCCACTCCTCTTCAACCTGGTTGTGGATACAGCCCTGGGTAAGCTGCAGGCTTAAATAGGGTTCGATCTCACCCCTGGGGTGCGAGTAGGTGCATTGGCTTTTGTGGATGATTATCTATAATATACGAAAATTCGCTCATAAGATCATGCTGCATGACTGAAACTTTGGGAATATATAAAGTTAACATATAGACATTACTTGTTGTTAAGTTGTGAAGACTGTCCATCACTAGTACACTCACGCGAATCATTTTGTAACCTAACTGTCTTGCTCGTTCTCTCCTTAGGAATGTATCCACTCCTCCGCTCTTTTAATATATTGTTCTAATTAATTTTATCCTAGAGTCATTTTATCACTCCTGTGGCAAATCATCAGTTTTTTTACTCCTCTGATTTGCCAGTGGAGTCCATGATGGCACTCCGTTTTGTAACAGATGGTAGCATGGCTCCCCTTAAGAATCGTGCCACTCAAAGTGTCTCTTTAGACGTGTTCTTCAATGCCGCTAATGACCCTTCTGGCTGAGGTGCGGCTTAACCCACTAAATTAAAAAAACCTCTGCCAAGTTGGATGAGGCACATAGCTTCCTCGTTTACCTATCATGAATGTATGATGATGTAAACAGATTTTACATTTTTTACTGAAGTAATTAATTTTAAATCAGTTAATTTTTAACTGATTTAAAACTGATGTAATCAGTTTTAAATGATCTTGAAAAATTCCATAGTGGAAAAGAGTAAATCAAGAAGTAGCGTGAAATGCCATAATTGGTCAATTAAGAAACGAAAAAATGGTACTTAATTTAATTTATTTAACATTTAAACTGATGAGTTGAAAACAATGAAATAGGTACGAGACCATCTATAACCTAAACCGCGAATTCGCTGACAACTTCATCAAAATGTGATGAAAACTGTGGAAATTAAGGTCATTACAAGTATTTCATATTGGCACATGCGCAGTAGCTATTTTTGATACAATCGTGTTGAAATTTATATGAGGTAATCTATCATCCAAATTTAAGAGAAATCGAACGACTAGAGTGTATCAAAATGGAGCATAATGGAATTTATGTTTGCACATGCACAGAGTGAAGTATTGATTTGGCAACAATGAAACTGACACGCGACTGTCTACCACCTAGCCCGCACATTCCCTGAAAATCTTATCCAGATCGGATGAAAACAGTGGGAATTAAGGTCGTTACAAGGATTTCACATAGGCGCATATGCAGTAGCTATTAATGATACAACCATGTTGAAATCTATATAAGATGATCAAATTGTCATCCCCCAACTATCATCCAAATTTGAGCGAGATCGGACGACTAGGGTGTGAGAAAATGATGCTTGGTAGAATTTACGTTTGCGCATGCGCAGAGTGAGGTATTTAGTCAAGAACGATGAAACTGTTAGGGGACCTTCTACCCCCTAGCCCACACACCCCCTGAAAATTTCATCCAAATCGGATGAAAACTGTGGAAAATAAGGTTGTTACAAGGATTTGCGGACACATGCACACACACGCACACACACAAACGGGCGAGCGCGGAACCAAAGCTGTTCAAAATGGTCTAAAACGTAAAACGCGAGTGGAAATTTCGATTTTGGAGACGAAAACTTTTTTTTCTCCCAAAAGTGAAAACTGCTTTTGCTACCTTTAGGTAGACTCGGAAGCAAAATGAAAGGGAAAACTTGAATACAGAAAAACATATTCGATCAACAAAACTATATTTACAAACTCTTAAAACAGAAAAAAGGGCCTAAATATTTACACTAGCGTATTTACAACCTGAAAACTATATAACATGAGATTATATATACATAGCTTCAAAATTTCATGGATTCCAATATAATATCATCCAAATGACATTAAAAGGAGAAAAAGTTGATAGGTGCCTGCAAGCAAACCTGGCAGAACTATAATTGAATAAGTAATAACTGATGACTAGTATAATAGCTGTCCATCTAACTACACTATTGTACAAAAGTCAAAATATCAGCTTCAACAATGATGCTTTATGTGTTGTAAGATTTGTCTTAGTCTGAAAGCGATGGAATGGTCCATCCTTGCAATGGCACATAGGAGTGAATCTGAAACTAGGACTACACAATACGCATTCCAGAAAGTGAAAATTCCAACATTGTAGATAATTCAGAAATATCAACACACTATGACCCCAATTAGTTCATGTTTCCAAGGTTTTATTGTAGTAAGAAACATTCAATCCATTCAAGGCATTATATCAATATATTTTCATGTCATCTAAACAAGTGACAATCTTGATGTTGAACTGAATTCATTTAACAGAACAACTTACACTTCATAGTTCTATGTAGCAATTGTAAGTAAAGGAGAGCTAAATAACAGGACTTTCAGAGAACATGTTGACATTGATTTAACACAATTTTTCATATTCATAAAAGTAAAATGAAAAGAACAGAATGAAACAAGATTACCACATTAAAAAAATTAATTTCAGAAGAACTAATCCGTGAAGAAAAAAAGCTGAATACTCATTATTGCCAAAAACTAGTGTCAGGTTGAATGAGGCACATATTTTTAATTCAGGATTCAAATTGAAGGCGAAACTAGTAAAACGATTTGACTGTTCAATTTTGAATTGTGAATGCATATATTAAAGAGAAACAGAAGGAGGGTTGGGATTTTCTTCGTCAGACTTGCTTTCCAAAGAGAATGGAGGAATGCGGCAGTCAAAGGTGTACCCATCTTCTCGTTCCATTCTAAATGTCCCCCTATAACAAAATTATGCTAGATTTAGATTAATTTTATTGCAGAAAACAGTAAATGAAGAAACTAATATAAATGAATGTGTCGAAACTAATTAATTAGGAACCTGAACAATGACATTAAGAAGAAAAAACGACGCATATCTTCAGATGATATCACAGTCTACATATGGCCATCGTCGATTCAATTACATCTTTTTCCAAATGAATAAACCCTTTCTTCAAATGAACTTGAAAAATCAACTAGGCCTTGTGTCTTCTTAAAAACTGGATGGTGGAAAGATACAAATTGGATAACAACAGTTCTATTCATTAGAACAATCTGCAGATACACACAACGAATTTTGGTTTGAAAATGGAAGAAAACTAATGTTATACCAAACCCAGCAATATTTACACACTCATCAACATTTTGATCTCAATTCTCCAAACAATCCATGCAATGAATACAACATTACATTTTTTCTTCCATTTTCAGCATATTGTTGAGAGTTTCTAATAGAATCTTCATTGCAAATAAAAAATAAATGAAAATAAAAAACGGTTGTGCAACTCCAGGAAAAAGTTTTAATTCATTAGAGAAAATGTTAAATTAGTTTGGCAAAAAGTTCTTTTAATGTTGGAAAAGATGTAATTAATTAGGAAAAGGTTAATTTGATTGGAAAAAGGTTTAGATGATTTGGAAGAAGCTCAATCGAATTAGCAAGTGCTATAAGATTACTAACATTGACTATAAAAATATCAATAGTATGAAGAATAACAGTTATATCTTTCTTCAATTCTAATATACCTATTGCAACGTCCTTAATCCTTCGATCCAATGGAAAATATTATGATCGTTTGGTAACCACCCGAATTCAGCCCATGGTGCAGTATCATGACAACAAATCAGAATTGTAAATGGCACCTTAACTTTCGTCCATTTGTGCTAGCAGGGAATTCCCACATTGTTGAATTAGAGCATTTAATACTTTCCAGATTGTTTAAATCAGTGCAGGGTTGAGGGGGGGGGGGGGGGGGGGGGAGTCAGGTATTCCTCATTTAGAGGTCTCTCCACCAAACGACACTTGAGTCCAGTGCCTCTGTCTTTAGTCCATCCCGTAGTGGTTAGAGCGCATTCAACAGAACTTGGACACTTCAATTTCAGTGAAACCTTCTCGACTGATCGGAGTTCTGAATAACTCAGAAAGTCTATATTGATGTGAGTTGCACTGAAGTATTCAGGGAAACTCCATAGAATTACTGTTTTAGCGTGGATATAAGACAAAATCCATGAGAATATGTGGTCTTTGAGATATTTTGGCAACACTATAGTGATGAAACTATGTTACACATCTACTATTTTTGTAACACTCATAAAAATTATTTTCCTTCCTCTGCGCTGAAGGATAAATTTTAAGCTTATTGTGACATTTATGGCTGTGGTAGTAAAGGATTCTTTGGTTGTAACGCACACTTTGGTTTTCGTGGGAGCTTCAGAAATAGTCAGTTGGGGCTATTGTTGGCCAGATTTTATTAAAAACAAAGTCATACTTAAAGAACCGAAATCAATCATTAACGAATGAATGAGAATATCAGTTTTCGTCATCCTATCTCTTCCGTCAGACTGGGACCCCTTGCCCTTAGTGATCCTAGGTACTAGTTGCTAAAACTTTGCAAATTAAAAATGCCTATTGATTGTAGATCCTTATTAGTCTCCAACATTCTCAGAATGGATTTGCTTTCACAAAAATTATTGTGAGAGTAAGTTTTTCAAACTCAATAGTGCGTATTCCTCATTCGTTTCACTCGCAACATCAAAGTTGGGACATTGATTCCTAACAGATCATGGACGTGGCACCAGTGATAATGCCAGATCTTCAAAATCACAAGAATCACCTTGTATCATCAAATAGGAACGTCCATATGTAGGCTTATTGAGAAAGATTGATGGAGAAAAATATCCATTATCACATTTTGTCGAACGGCAAATTTGCCAAAACTTGGGAGACTCCTCCGAGTTCTATTGAATGGGCCCCTTACAGATCAATAGTAGTCTGTGTGTATGAGCAAATGTTAATTACTTGTATCAATGATTTCTTTTGATCTATCAGTCTTATTTCATTTCAACTTTGAGGGTATTTAGATACATGATTCAGGATGGTACCCCATGAATTTTAACGTGATTGGTCCAGTTGTAACTATTGCACATGCGATAAACTAATATTGGTTGACATGGTTGAAACTCTCAAGACTAATGTGCCCATTTTAATGAGATTTTCAGGAATTGTGCGGGTTAAACTGAAGACCACCCCTCACAATTTCCATCACTGTAGAATTGATGGCAGCAGGAGCCTATGTGCAAACGTGATTTTTCTATTTCTATTTTCAATTAAGAAAGGTGAATTCAAAAACAAAATTTTATTGAAAATGTGCCTGCGATAATGTGCCACACTTATTCACCTTAAATATTTCTGAAATAAGCAAGTAAAAGTGAGGGAAAACTCCACACTGGGGGTCTCGCTCATACTGTGATGCCATGAGTTGATACCATAAGTGACATTGTTTTACCATGACCGAATCCATCCATTGTTGATTAATAAAAAAATAAAAACAGTTGGACATCCTTTTAGTATTACCTCTTTCAATTTACATAGAACATAAAAAGGGAGAATGGAACTACTAACCACATATGACCACTGGGGGCTTGTAGACTAACATGACTGCTATACTGGAAGGCTGGGGACTCTTTCGAAAGCACTGGCTCTTGTCCTACAACTCCTCTGCCTCTAACAGTTTCTAATGTTCCACTCAAGCTGAATATTCTCCAGTGACGTTCTCTTAGTTGAACAGATGTATCTCCCAAGTTTTCAATTCGAATGCAGTACCTCCACTGAAATGAAAAAGGTATTCATATTATGTCAATCTACAAGAAAACAAATCCACACACCACTAACAGAACTATCATTCAGCTAATCCACATATTGTTCCTGAGACGATACCAGCAATAAATGCGTAAATGAGCGAACAATATTTTCTCATTCTTGGGGTAGATGCAGCAATTAAAAATGTATGCTGAATATATTTTTTATAGAGTGGTGATAGAAAAAAAGGATCAGCAACAATAAGTAACATGGGTAACGTTTTCTGATAAATTCTTCTGAAATCACCTAGTGTGATGATCAAGAGGATGACATGTTGCTACTTTTCAAGGAAAAAATAATGAAATTTCAAATGTGAAGAATTTGGCCTGAGCTTGACTCAGTAATTGGCTAACGCAACACAATTTATATAAATTGCAGCACGTAAAAAAACAACCCTAAACCATTCTAGATTTGACTGCTTCTCATTATATTGACATGAGATTTTAGTTTCAGAGCCGAATTTCATACCAAGGAGAAGTAAAAAATAATTAAAAGAAGTGAAGGGAAAAATGTTTGAATAACTCTCTTTTTAACAGGCACTTGGTAGATGCTAGGAATTTGAATTGATACCAGAAATTTGAACTGATGCTAGTTCCCAGTTTTGAAGTTTCTGTTTTTTTTATTACAAGTTTTGAATGCCACACGTAGAGGATGATTTTCCTGGGGAACCACATGTTCTGGCACACTCCAAAATACTTTGTTTGAAACCCAGTACCCATTTGAGGAGCATTATTCCTCATGTTTATTCGACTAGTTGCATCAGCAACAAAGCAATATAGCTTGGGACAAAATTGATCCTAGCAGATTTCTCTCAGTTTTCTCCTTTTTCTCTTTCTTATTCGAGCAGTCCCCACAGTAGGCATAGGCTGTGTTTCAAGCAGAGTCTGGATTTTTCTAGGTTTGTACCTATCACGGAAAAAGGAGCTTTCATCCATGCTGACAGAGTGGGAGTCGATTTTTCAACATTTTGAGAGTTAACTTCCAAGGATACAGTGGCAGGCGGAGGCTCATTCATCCATTTTAGACTGGCTCGTGCTCGTCATACACCATTGTTTCGATTTATTATTATGGATTCATTGTATTCCATGTTCCTATATTTTTCCATGTATATTAGAAGAATATGAAGTATTCATGATCAAAACATCACACACATTGTGCTGAAAGTCCTGGCAAAATGTTTATAAGGTTGTCTTTCTGCAAACCTCAGTAGCTGAAATTGATTTTCATGTGAACTATAATGTATGCTGAACCCAAGAATAAAGGAATTACGATGTGCGCAGCATTTGAGCGAAAGACACGGCAAAAAAAAGTGGAAAAGATGAGTTGACTGAAATTTTGAAACACCATAACTCACTCAATTTTTGGGGAAAATCAAATAAATTGGTGGCCAATTGACGCAAAATTTAACTATCAACAACTTTCCTCAGATAAAAAAACTCTAATAAGTACAAACTTTTACCTTATTTTGTGAATAACTGGTACTTTTCAAGTACTTAGAACAATAAAATTCGGTTACTCTGTTACAAATCGATCAATTCAAAAATTTCTGGCAGTTAATCGATGCAGAATTTCATCTTCTATAACTCTTAAATGGAAAACAAATTGTTTTGAATCGAATTTGTAGGAGAAAAGTGGAAGAATATGATGAAAACCGTGGTTTAACCACAAAAAACGCATTAAGGAGCCATTTTAGGTACCCATAGGAACAAGGGGTAAATCAGTACTTGTATGATTCAGCCTGTTTCATTCTCAATCAAGCTTGCTAATCTATACTGAGCATAGATTGAGTCATGACAACATTTACCATGCCATTACTCTTAGCAACATCTTACACTACCTACTTCCTACTGTTCAGATACCTAGTTAAGTAGCTAAGAGTGCAGCACTCAACAAACTTATCTACACACACTGAGAAGGATAAATTTTAAGCACAAATTGAAGCATATTTCATTTGAGGAAACTTGGAAAGGTATGCTTGGTACAATGACAGACCAGACAAGACTTGGAGGCCTGTGACGTCAATCCCTGCCATGTAATGAAGTATTCATGGATGCAGATTTAGATACAATATAAATGCCACCTGAATGATTGATTTTAACTGCCACTATTCCTATTTCTCCTCCTCCTTGAAAAAAATTACCTTAGTGTTATAGATATACTCAAAAATATACAGGGAACCATACAAGAAGAGGATTTGACCAATTAAGCCTGTAAATCCCCTAGTGAGCTGCCACTTAAAATGGAAGTAGAGCGACTAAGGAGACTTTCTTATGTCACTGATCTGCAGATTATTTCCTCCCATCTCATCATTTGAATCTCCACCACACTCTTAAAATTCACCTTTAAATTCAATTTCTATGATTTTTTCAAAACTGAAGTATTTTTGTGCTCAGAATAGCCCACTCTTTCATTGGAAATAAAATTTATAAATAAAAAAAATGATAACGAAAGCTAAAATTAATAATATTTTGTTGGGCACTTCCTCAGTTTTGAACTTGAAGTATGATATCGAGAAAAGTCGGCAAATTTTTGTATACTTTATCATTATGAGCATATATTTTGTTAAAATAAATAATTTTTATGAAACAGGAGTTGACTGAGATGTATCATGAGTTTCTTTGTAATCACAGTAGTGAGTTATTGATTTTCGAATAAAGAAGAAAACAAAATGAAAATCATGAAAACAGGCAGTCAGCAGACAGCAGCAAGAGCACCAATGTGAATCATGTTGGTGCGAGGGCATGAAGGATAAAATAGTACTTTAAATAAGAATTATTATAAAACCAAGCAGTATGATAGACTGATGTATTTATAAAGCTCCATCACAGCTTGAGGTGACTAGTTTTCTAAACAAATTGTTCAGTCGTGCACTTAAAGCAGATTCTTAATTTTTAGATGGTTGCTTCTAGCCTCTTCTCTGCAGAAGAAACATCAGGTAAGTTGTTCATACCTAATGGGGCAGTTATTCTTTGGATTTGGCATGATAAATTATACCAACTACGCTAGTAGAACACGGACAAATGCATATAAAGATAAAATAGTTAAAACTAGGTAATTCCTGGCAGTTATTAAACATTTGAATTTCATGTCATGAGGAAGAACTATGAGCAAGTATAATACACGCTCTGTAAAATATTATACTTTATTATTCTAGCAAGTACAAACCCAGTAAACTAGAGATGACTGATTATCCCTTGAGCCCATGTAGAATGGAATTACAGTGATTCGCACATTTTCTGTGGTTTCCTTGTGCACATCAGATAATTCAAGCCATGGATGGTTCTTCTTTTGCCATGCTTTCAACGTATCATGGGCCGCAAAAGGAGGATCTGAAATTATAAAAGTGGAATAAGGGACAAAGTTTATTCAACAAGGTAACTTAGGTGGTATCAGTGACAATCATTCCATGTACCTTCCGATCACAGGAACAAATTCTTATAATACACAGTGTGGCTAAAACCTGGCCATATAAGGAAAAATCGAAGGTGGAATGACATACTTGAAAGGTTGCTTTTAATTAATTGAACTATTGGGCATTGAAAACTACGAAATATTTTATAATTGACTAAGTAGCACTCGACCAAACTTGATGCTTCCCTCAGGTTGTTTTTCCACTCATTTGAGAAAGCAATACGATTCGTTAGGCGACTGTGTTCTCTGAAATTCTCTTACAATTAATAGTAGGAGAGGTAATAATATAATTATACAAGGTGATTTCCTCATACCTTAGAATAAAAAAATTGCGTGAAACTAGATCGAACATGGAGTAGAATGCCACCAACCGCACCTTTCTATCTCAATCCATTGCCAAGATATGGTTTTTAAAAGATTTATTCAAGGAGACCACTTCTTTTTTTAACATAAAACCCCACATTTCCTCCTTTGAAATAAACTTTTTTTAACTTTTGAACACATCCTTGACCGAGTCTATTCTTTAATTAACTAGTTTTACCCCTAAAAACACATATAATTGAGCATGACAAAACTAAAAATTTGTGAATTAAAGGGTAAACTTGGTTATAACGGACTTGGAGAGTTCTGCATGTGTTATTATTCGATTCCCCGTGAAAAACTACATAGAAATCAACCCAAACTGGAAGTTTCATTAAGGGTAATTTTTCAAGAAAGCCCTCGAATCCATTGAATAAACCACGTTTTTCAATATCACAAACATTTTCTCCGCCAATAAGCAAAGTAAAAGTGAAATTAGCTATACCATTTAAAATAGTATTAACTGAAGCAGTTTTTGTGAAAATTGCAAGTCTCTAAGATTAATTTTGAAGGTGTGCCTAATATTTCAACATTTATAAAAACCCAATTTCTAAAAGAATTAAAGTTTGCTTTTTAATTATTGAAACGGAATGCTATTAAATGGAAATGAAAATCGTTTGTTCTCAAAGACAATTTAACGCTGTATGTTAAAATAGAGCCAACAGTTGATGAAAATTGGTATAAAGGGGGCAAATGAGTGTTTTTATGTCAAAGAGTGTAGATTTCTCGAACAAACCTTTACAAAATCAAATTTCGGCAACAGATTGAGTTAGAAAAGTGCGATTGGCGGCACTCTACCCCATTTTCGGTCGAGTTTCAGGCAATTTTTATTTCAAGTTACAAGGGAATTACCCTGTATATGATATAACTATACACAGGGTGAACAGACATAAGGTGTAACAAACTTCAGGAATCCATTCTACAGCTAATTGTAAACAAAAACGTCCTCCTACCGATTTAAAAACGCTTTATTTTCAGGTATTTTTACATTCAAGATTTTTAAGTGTTTTCTTGCTGATGACTTTGGACTTCATCTGAATCCTAAGGAGCGTTATCATCTATAATGACAGATATGTTAAAGTGTTAAATAAAAGAATAGGGTGAAACTAAACAGAAAATGGAAGGAGAATTCTGTCGACTGCACGTTTCTATCTCAATCCGTTGCTGAAATATGATTTTGTAATGGTTTGTTCGAGAAACCCAAACACTTTCAACAATTGTCGGAGGAAAAGGAATCCGGGTGCTCATTTTTTTGACATATCTTGGCTAAAATGAACTGATATGAATGCTTTTTATTTTTGTATTCAAAGGTTATTAGATTTGCAACAACGTTTATGGAAAATCATTTTTCCCTATCTAGCACCAATTTCTCGTAATCTAATAACCAAAAATTTCGAAAATATTGATTTATATTTTCCACTTTTCCATAGTGAAATATTAATTTGTCGGCTCGTGCCATCATGAGCAAAAAAGTTGGCCATAAAAGTAGGTACCAACAATTACATTATACAACAATGTTTTTTGAAATTGGACAGGCCATTTGCAAGATACGACGAATGACATTTTAGTGGCTGGCAGCCATTTTCGAAAGCTACCGTTCTGAGATGGCTATCATAGTTTTTCATGTTCTACATGGTTACAGGAACATGTGGTATAAGTTTTGTCTGGTCTGCAAAATTATACTAAAAAGTCGACTGGCACAACAATGACTAAAATCGTTGAACTTGGACTCCAACGAATGGGCACCAAAAATATCAGGAACGAAATAGTTATAGATAACATCAGTGCAATTACCTTGTTTGACATTATGTAGGAGGAATTTATCAAAAAGTTCGTGTTGAATTGGGTTCTTCTCCGTACTTTTGTATGGTAACATGTCATCGTGAGCAACATAATCCAGTCCTGGAATAGCATAAAGGCTGCGACTCCCTTCTTGGTTTCCAAGAAATGTAACAGCCTCAGTTTGAGCTCTCTTGAACCGAAAGTTGATTTAATCAATGGTTTATACTTGATATAACTAATTCAACTTCACCTACAATTTAATAGACTCCTACAAAATCAATACTATGTATATAATTGGGGAAGGATAATATATGAAAATATTAATACTTACAATATGTGGGCAGTCCCTTGTATCTATTAAAACTTGGTAGAAGGTGTGTGATTTCCCTTTTATTTCTTTCCCATCTGGTGAACCTTCTTCAACAACACTGCATTGAATCAAAAATTGACCTTTTATCATCGATGAAAACCAACTGAATTAATAAATTATTATACTAGTGCCAACGGGACAGTCCTACTTGTCAAGTAAAATTTCAATTTTCACCCATTTTACAAGTATTTTTCCCCTCTAAAATTGATCACGTTAGAGCGATTATTAATTTACATTCAAATTAATGTAAATACAAATTGAATCAAAATATTAGTCTACAGTAAAAAAAAAAAAAAAAAAAAAAAATCGATTTTGGACCTTTTTGTATTAATTTTTCTACATGAAATAGAAAAGTCTAGAAATTTGAAATATTCTGACATCTCAACACTTACTTTATGTAGTGCTTGATTTTTCTCATTACAGATTTTTCAATTTTCATCCTAAGCCCAAATTTGTCTAGAATGACACATGCAACCATACGCAGACTCAGAGTGGTGCATTTATTGTTGCAATAGTCAAAAAGACATGTTGTGTCATTCCAAACCTATTTGTGATAAATGCTGGAGGTACTTTTTTTTTATAGCTATGGATCAAAAAAGCATCGAAAAACAGACAACCATGATTAGGAACTCAAAATGGCTACAAAACAATACACACAATGATGTTGAGGGATTATGGACCTAGTCATGTAAATTTTCAATGCACAGGCACCACGAGGACACGAACCCTACCCTTGTAGGGGTGGAGGGTGTCCCTGCCCCGCTATCCCGCTATAACAAAGGGGGTCCCCTCCCCATCATCATCCATCTGACAGGTCACTCGCGGGAGCCCATTTTTCATAAGTCTCGGACAAGGTACCAGGTCGAAGGGAAGCTCTTATTTCCTTTCATTTCGTTAGACTCGTTTTGACCTAAAATTAATTTGGAAATACTCATATATGAAATCGCCTTCGGACAGCCATTTATGTTAACTTAATGGTCTTCAAAATGTTTTCATTTCAGTTATTTTCAGCATTATTTGATAGTTCAAAATGCACAGATACTGTATGAACTAAATGCTGCAAGAGGGGTCAGAGGGTGATGAAAACCCTGTAGAGCACTTTGAATCACCCAGACAGCAAAAAGACATTTTATTTGAGAATGACCCACCACCCTCTGTGCATGCATATAGGTCGGTGCATTTTCTACCACAAATAGGATTATCAAAATATTTATGACAACTTTCCATTTTCAGGGATGATTTTAGAAGGTCCCAAAACGGAAATACATTAAGAAAATTTCAATTTTCACATTTTGAAATCATTGGAATAGCTTAATGCTTTCTGGAAATTTGCTAAAATATTATTTTGTGATTTAATTTTGACTTCCATCTTTTTACAACGTTTAATGTCCATCTATATCACTACTAAAGAGCTAACGCATCACCTCATTGGCCTAATTAGGACTCAGTGCGACGCCATAGTGCAGCGAATTTTGAGAAATATAAACAATAAGTTAATTTGGTTGGGTAATGGAGTTAGTTTCCGAATTCGTAGGATGTAATCCAATTACATTTAAACAAATACCAAAGAACATTTTCTATTACGTGTGAACACTACTTTCTCCACAAGATTTTAAGATTTTAGAATTTTTTCTGTTTCAAAAAACCCTAAACATTTCAGTAAACTCAATTTTCAAATTGATTCCATGTACGTATACCATGTCAAGCAAATAGGAATATACCTGATCTTATGAAGGAGGAGGATGACATACACAATTAAATTTGCATATAAGGAAGAAGGAACATACCGATCACTAGGTCTTGGGACTGGAGAATCTCTGTCATAGACCCGGGCTACCCAAGGGAATAGTACAACACCTCGATAGTTGAATATACTGTGTAGGAACAACTGACCAGTAGCATAGTCAGTCAGTTTAGGAGGTTCAAGTTTCCCCACTTCAATTAACCTGTATAAATAAATCACAAAATTTATTTGGATTGACAAATAAAAACTTAACCAATAATCACACAGATTTCCATTTTTTCTTAAGGATTTGGTGCCTTCAAGAGTATTTTATGCGCAAGTTATTTTGAGCTGAGTCGGTAGGAGAAGACATGGTGCTAACTCAAGTAGTGGTCAGCAGAAAAAGCATGGTGGGACTGGATTGCGTTCTTTTAGATCTTAGTCTTTCTAATTGTAGGGGAGTAATACAATTTTGAGGTTACAGGATTTACTGTAACATGCATACAGTAATGTGATAATTAAAACAAAGGTTTATTTTTATGAGTAGGTAAACTTCCCTCATACATCTGTGCTCTTCTCTGTTCAACAACTTAGTAACTAAAAAATACCTTTCCGGTAAGTACTTCGGTAATGAACTTAACATAATTTCATTTACAAGCGAGTTCATTTTTTATTTAGCTCACATAGACTTTCAATAGGGACGGATTCAGAGATGGACATATTCGTAATCGTGAATACCTATTCGTAATTTATGGAAAACCTATTCGGTGAATACGAATATATTTACGGGAAACCTATTCATATTCACACAGTCATGTTAATAAGAGTACATTCGTATTCTCATATCTGAATACGAACACAAGTCTAATCATATTCACAAGTATGAATACAGGAATACAAATACACCTGTATTCACACAATTTATATATATATATATATATATATATATATATATATATATATATATATATATATATATATATATATATATATATATATAAATGTGTGCTACACCCTACATATATAAGATGGAATGACACAGATGGTGACACCACAAAACGCTCCTACTGACATGCCCAACTCGAGTGACATGACTTTGACTTTATATGCCACCACTCTTTTTAGCTCAGATAATACTTGCCACAGATCCTTTCTATCATATTCATTTATTAACTAGCCGCTCCGGCTCACTTCGCTCGCTATGTTGCTTGCTAATGGTAGATCACTAAGGGAAGGTATAACGTGTGTAGGGGTTGTAGCTTGCTTCACTCGCTCAGTATGGATTTATATGTGTAGGAAAAACCTCGTTGTAGTCCGACGTGTGTAGGGAATGTTGCTCGCTTCGCTTGCTCGGTATGGCTGTATGTATGTAGGAAAAACCTCGTTGAAATCCGAAGTGTGTAGGGAATGTTCGTCATTGGAACCCCTTCAGGTAAAAAGGGCCTGCGTCGCACGTTCCTGGACACTTGGACAGCACTATTAACTTCTCATTTTAATCGCTTCGCCTCCCTTCCCCTCGCATTGTCACTTTTTTCGATATCCGATTTCGGATTCAGATTCGGCAGAATCAAAACTGTATTTTGCCCGCAAACACCATCCTGAAAAATGTCTCTTTATGGGGTCAATTTTAATGAGGAAAAAAAAGAGGTTTTTCGTTGGAATTTTTGAGAAAACAGGCCCGCAATCTTTCTTTTTTTTTTTTTTTTTTTTTTTTTTTTTTTTTTTTTTTTTACACATTTCCTGATACTTTTTTCACAACCCGATCGCGCTGTTTTCTTCCTCGTACAAAAACCTACGAAACCGGTATTTTCCCGGAATTTTCAATGGCTGTTTAGAGGGGTAGGGGAAGCGGGGAAGTCAAAAAGTCCCACCCATGGTTTGGGTGGGATCAGGAAATTTTAAAATCGCTGTACACTATTTCGGAAAATCCCAAGAAGATCCCCCCACTCGTAGATTCCCGCCACTCAGACGTTTGGCCGTGCATAGCATGGACGGAAAAACAAACAAACGGAGTTTCATTCTTATAAATATTATTTACAAGATAGAGATTGTAGCCTGCCAGGTCTGCTGCATGTCAACACTGCTACTGACATCCAGGAATATAGCAGCTTTGGCTTGGTAACAACAACATTCGGCTTCTTGTCCCGGTCACTCGGGATATGATATAGGATCTTCCTTTCCACATCCCAGCCACTGGATGACAGGGTATCTGCTATCTGCTTGGCAATCACATCATAACGCAGCATGGGTCTGTGGACACTGCTGCACTACAAAATACAAGTTCTAATTTTTCCACCCAACAAGCACGGCAAACTACCAAAACTACCTCTTGAACAACTCACCGAGTTGGCTAACGTAGCCAAAAATGTAATTGCAGAACACATTGCTCCAAAACAACAAGCCCCGATACAAGTTTATTCATTTTCACATGTGTGAATACGAGTGTATTCATACTCACAAACACGAGTGCATTTGCATATAAGAATATAAATATGAATACACAGTATCAATATGCTTATTTGTGAATACGAATATATTCATATTCGAATTTGCAGAATAAGTTTTCTGTGAATATAGATATTTGCGTTAATTATTTTTATACATTCAGTGGTGACGTAGTACGGGGACGCATGATGATTGGATGTATCACCTTGTTCTTCTTATTTATGGCCTAACCAAGAGGCCTCAATCAGCCACCATGTACCATCTCTACATGAGTTATATAAGGGTGCCTAGGGTATGGGATCGCTTAAGTTATCCCTACCAAACTCAATTTCATGGGATGTTCAACATTTTTCTTGAAATTTCATGAAAATGTATAAATTCGTCATTTTCCTGTGAACGAAACATAGCAGAGGAATACGAATTTCAAATTCGGATTCAGCACCTAAATTTACCAACAAGGACACAAGTTGGACAATTTTAATCAATATCTAGGAGCCGTCGAGGGGTCTCAGAAAAATATAATGGTAAAAATCTTGTTTAAACCATTCCGAAGCACCTACGTGAGCTGGGGCCTCCGAATTTGGTATGAACTTTCCAAATACCCATATGAAAGTGGGTAGGAAGTAATTTTTCAAATTTTCATGAAGCAAAATGGGCTTCAAATTCAGATTCAGCACATCGAAAAATATAGGGATACCAATTTTGGAGAATTTTAATCAATTTTTGCGGCCACTTTACGGAGATTTTTATGAATATGAAAATTTTCAATATCACGTGAATGGAAAGTCCTAGCACAAAACGAATTTCAAAATCGGATTCAGCCGCTCAAAATACTGTACAGGAATTAATTAGAACAATTTTGCTGGGGGTTTTAGGGGTACAATTGCGATTTAAAAGAAGAAAACAATTTTTTAGAACAGATAGTTTCTGAAAAACGCACTGCATCTATGAATATATAAAGTGCAGATATGTATATGTATATATATATATATATATATATATATATATATATATATATATATATATATATATATATATATACAGGGTGGTCATGACTTAATGGATCACTATCTCTATCTCCGAAGCTGACCAGAATTGCACTTTTCTCACACATTTCCACATAGCATACTAAAATGTAGGTTTTTCGGTGTTTTCCCAAGTTGGTGTTGCAAATATCAATAAATGAACATCAGTACAAGATTCAGCACGAAAAAATACTCCAAAATCATGTATTACATGTGGCACATGAGTACCTACCTTCCAAAACTCAGTATTTCACTTTTATTGCATTTTTAGAGCGGAATTGCACCTGTCTGTGCGCACTTAAAAAATCGAGTGTCTTCATGACATTTTACGTAGAATACAAATCCGTAATAAAAAATGGGGATTCTCATTTGGAATAACAAAGATGATACCCGTTTCGCGCATTTGCGCGCATTAGCGGTGCGCGAAAGTGTGATATTTGAATTCATTGCAAAAAAATAAGGATTACCGCTTAATTGAAGTTGTTTTCTAACCCCCATATTAACGAAGATAGAGATATGTAATGATCCATCGTCACCACCCAGTATATATATATATATATTGTTTCAGAATGCCCCAAAACGGATTTTCATTAAGAGCAATTGCTTCATTTCCTTTAAAAATTCACTAAATTGGGTAATCAAACACGAGGATTCCTATATTGCTTCTCCTCCACCTTTTCAGAAATCAAAAAAGAAGTTTTATGAATTTCCTTAAACCATACAAAAAAATAAAAATAAAATAAATAATTTTTATCTAACGATGTATTTCAAAATTATTAATTTTATGGTATGAATATAATAATGGTATGAATATAATAATAGTATAATAATGGTTTTTTGAGGTATCTGAGACAGGAATCGTAGTAGCTCAGATAGTTTTGAATGGTCAGTACACTGGACATGTTCAACAAATGTTCAAATCTGCAAAATTTGTCATATTATTTTTATTAATTCATTTATTATTATTATTTTTTCTTAGAGTTTTTAATTTTGATGTTCTATTACTAAACCTCAACCAACTACAAAACTACAGAAAAAATCGGGCACAGATATAGTAATAATACTGTTTTTGCCAAGCAGGTAGACAGGTCTATACAGGATTAAATATTTCATCAACTAACCTACTTGAAACGGATTTTTCAGCTGTATTCACACTTTGGAAAAGAAATCCAAAGCCTGAACCGGAACTTGAGATAGTTCCAGGAGGACGGAATACACTTCACTAAATAACGCCTACAGGCAGACACACAATTCATACGTGTATCTCTGATTCGTTAAAATATGTTTTCAGTTGGGGGCGTTGTTTAGTGTAAGCCCTCCCATTTTCCAATATTTATAACCATTTTATATTTATTTTCCATTATTATTTATCATAAAAAATGTTGAAAAGTCTCTTTTAAAGGTCACCTTCTCCAGTTTTAAGAGAAAATAGAGAAGGGAGAAATATCTCATCGAATGGTGCATAAGCTGAAAAAATAAGAAGTGGGGGCTTCAGTGGCGGCCCGTGGTCTGCAAAAGGAGTGGGGCACAAAAATATTTACCGATTTGACTGTCAAGAAGAGCATTGAGGTTTTTCTTCCATTAGTTTTGTTTTCAGAGTGAATTAACATTGACCTAAACACATGATACATAAATCCCACTTGGGTCATGTCATGCCTTGGGCAACTGTTATGAAAGAATATGGCTACTAAATAATAATCAATCATTAACATTAAATATTATTGATAAATTAAATATAAATTAATTAGATAAATTAATTAAATTAAAAATACTATCTTATAGGTACCTACTTACTGAGTATCTAAAAATTTTAGAATGGACTATAATATTATAATTAAAAGTACTAAAAATCAAATCAAATCAAATCATCAATTCAACAGCTTCCTAGAGTGTAAAACATAGAAATTAGCTTCAAGAGCCACTCATCTGATCCGAACCCTGGGCATCGTCAAGTAAATGTCCTAAAGAGGCTACATAAAAAATTACAGCTTCCTAGAGTGTAAAGCATAGAAATTAACTATTAAAATGATTTAACCACCGCTTCACAAATCAAACCGTTCTCGCAATATTTGGATCACCTGCTATGAATCAAATCATCGAAACACCAGCTCAATGAAATCATCAGAAATTAACAAGCGGTGGCAATCATGTTCACAATATCAATTATTGAGAATGAGTGTACACAATTATTCAAATAACCTTGCTCATAACTCAGCTTGTTTGCCACGCACTTCGCAGTAGTTAACATAATATGGTTGGATAAATCGAGAGCTTTCGAACGAATGGTCAACGAATTTTGTGGGTTGAAAAACGACGAAGTACCATTTCCCTAGCAACGACTCGGTTGTAAACTGAAATCATCAAAACATTTTTGTGAGCAATTTTCCGTGACGTTTTTTAGTTTATGTGTCATAGCAAAGACATAAAGAAACTAGTTGATTGTTCTCTACGCAATACAGTGAGTCTATTTTATTTATAGGTATCGCGTGAGCAAGTTTTCGTGACGATTTTTCAGTTAATGTGCCAAAGCAAAGACATGAAAACGTCAAAAATGTCAAAATCAATACCTGACTAAACTTCAACTTACGTAAATCCGTCGATGAACGTCGTCCTTAGGTGCGAATTTTATTCAAAGTGGTCGTTTATTTTTCTTCATTCCCCACAAGGGATGCCAAAATTTATTTTTGTAACTATCATTCGTAACTACCGATGGAAAAGTGTTATGTAGCTCTACACATGGAACAACGCACTCCAACTCGACCGACAATATAAAGGACTTTATTACAAAAGATGTATTCAACAACTTATAGGTACTTATAACACAACGCTATAATACGGACTTTACTTTAGAGTAAATTCTTGGGAACAACCAAACAAACTTAAAGAAACATCACATATTACTTGCAGAGACAACAAAACATTACTACGAACATACCCAACAGGGAACTCAGCATGGAGTGACCAGAAGAAATCAGTTTGGCTAACGGAATAAACCAAAACTCCTCTAGTGGAAGCCACTCATAACGTAAATTTCATTCTACGGTCTTTAGAAAAGTTGGAAACCCTGTCTGGGGCAGAGCCCCCAAAATCATGAGAAATTTCCCGTTATGACCTCTTTTTCCCGTTCCTTGCCCTTTATTTCCCGTTTCTTGCCCTTTATTTCCTTTTTTGTCCCCTTCAAAGTCTAACCTGAATCGACGAAATCTCCCTCTATGTACTTTTTCGCTGGTAGATGGATCTTAAACCTCCTTGGATGGAGCGTAAACCTATTCCTTCTAGCATCCACCTTGGAGCCGCAGCATGGAGCAGTTTGTAAAGTCTTCATTCCAGTTTGTTACTTTTTTCCCAAATGTACTGGGGCAATGTCCCGATGCCCCCCCCCCCCTCACGGGCCGCCCCTGGGGGGCTTATATTAAAGTTTCTCATATATCAGTTTCTTTAGCATAAGCCCGCACGCACTCCTTACTCTCTAGTTAATGCACTTTTAGAAATTATTTCTTGTTATGTGAAGAAAGAAAAAAACGAGACAATGAGCCCCCAATAATGCCAATGATCAAAAACACTGATGGTAAGAACACTGCGAGATAACTGGTGAGTCAGATAGGTGTACACTTTGATCAAAACTTGAGGAATTAAAAGGCGATACTCCCCGATCAAGAGAGCCTGGGGAATCCCCCTAATTTCCCCAATGTGATCTATTTGACCAAATAATCTATATGTTGCAAAAAGGATTGATTAAGGATATTTTTTATTTTTGAGATGCGAGCTTGAGAGCATTCAGATCACCAAACTATACACATCATTCAGAACAAATTGTTCAAGTTTTTGTAATATGTAAAAAGTAAAATTTATTATTTCAAGTGTTTAATTGGATGTATATAATATGAGTGACGTATATGATTTTGTAACGGCCCAAAAATATTTGATATCTCGACAGGAAATATGATGTTTACAGTCTTTTGGCTCGAGAGGGAGTTAATTAATTATGGTTTCGTATGATTTCGGGTCATATTTCGACTGCGCCACTGTAACGGCCCAAAAATATTTGATACCTCGACAGGAGTTCGAACTCACGTCGTTACAACGATCAGAATTATGTGTGTAGTTTAGTGGTCTGGATGGTCGCAAGCTCGCATGAGATCGAATCTAACAGTCATTACCCAACTAATTGCTGGATGGGGAGTTTTTCAAACATTGTTTAAATTTAAGCCCTAGGGGCAGTACTAAAGTTTTTCACTAGGATAAAACTTGATTACCATAATTCATTTAAGTTAATCATACTTGGGATGTTTCAAATTATAACAAAAAAGATGGAGTTTTGATGAGTCCCTATCATATTTTCAAAATGAGGAAGCGATGTTTTGAATGGGAGAAATCTCACGTTGAAAATGGGGGGCAGTAGTAAAGAATACCCGAAGAGGGGACCTATACTAAAGAAACAGATATTTGAGTAACTTTAGTACTTATAAGCCCCACTTTTTGTTTTCTCAGTTTAAGCACCTCTTTCTGAGGGAGAGTATAAGCCGTTCTGGTGCCTGAAACTCTTTTCCAATGGTAACCCCGAGCAGTGAGTGAGTGAGTGAGTTTATGCACCATTCGGTTGAAATTTTTCTTCTTCCACCATTTTGTGTTAAAACTAGAAAAAGTGACCTTTACAACGGGATTTTCCAATATTTTATGAGAGTTTTAAACATTGGAAAATGGGGGCTCATGTTTAAGAACACCCTAAGTTGGAGTCCAGAACCATGATTTGTTTGCACTTCTAGAAGTATATTAATTAAAGGTAGATTACATAACTTCTACTTAGCCCTTCGGAGCATCGGGAAAGTATAAAATATTAATATCTACGTCTATGTTATCGGCATCTTTTTCCAGTGACAGAGGGCAACGGGGGTTCTAGTAATTATGACATCTACGTCTGTATTCAAGTGAAAGTACCAACTAGTAGAGATTATGTGCTGAAAAATTAGCAATCGGGGTTTTTCAAGGGCGATGAATCTGAACTTGAGGTCAACAGAGCAAAATTTCAATCGACAAAGTTACACCTTTGTCTGAAATCAATATTTGTACATACTTACAAGTCACCATAGAACACCAAAGAATGATCAGAACTCGTTGGTAATATCAATATGAGTATACAGTAAATTTTCAAGATAAAATTGTAACTCACCTAGCGAATCTTCGTACAAGCTTCAAACAGCCAGGCGGATGGTGAGCTCGACACAACACTTTACAATTACGGATCACCAAACTCATTTTTTCTGATTTTAATAGCAATTCATTTTAAATTTGAACATCAATATAAATAAACTCTGGTTACCAAGATTTGAAAGACACCCTTTCAACCTCTGCCGGTTGGTAAACAATCCTAGAAGGTAACCTTATTCTTTTATTTCTAATGGGATCATTGACTGTGTTGCTCACATCATGGAACTGAAAGCAAAGCTGCATCAACTCCATTCTGAAGGGTCCGCCGTATCCGCGTGACAACCCGAAAACACACAGGTCGGCCACAGTGTGCGCTGCGTCTACGGAGGAAGTTTATTTGCAGGTATTATAAGTATTTTTGTATTTTAATATATTGGATTATGATGCCGCGTCAGTCCCTCATTAATCATAGCGTAATAAAAGGTTATGAGAAAACAAACCGACCCTGCAGGGTTTGTGTTTGGGACAGAAAATCCCTGTGTTGTTGTTTGTAACCTCACTCAACTCGTGTTACCTTCTGGTGCTCCTTTTCAGAATATTTTTAGTTCCCGTGAATATATTACTTATTATGCCCGTGAATATTACTTCACTATTACCTCACGGCAATAAAATAAGTTCCACGATGACGGAGGAGTGTACTAAAAAATATTTGAGTTTCGTGGAAACTCAAAAACGAGATCCAACTATAACTTCAATCTCGTCCTCACCAAACACCATCGTCAAAACTATCGCTTTCCGAACTTGACGAGCTAGTTGACATTTCAATCATAGAATAGGTACTTATACTAACTTGTAAAGACTAAAGTATGATTAAGTGTGATTTCCTTGAAGAACAAGAGAGTTCGAACATGAGACCGAAAAAATGTGAAATGCGCATGTGTTAACTACATCCTTGCGTTCGAGTTCTGACAGTTCCGAAAAAAACGGGGACTGTCAGAACGGTTCGGAACTGGGCTCACAAAACACTGCGAACATCAAACTCTATGTTCTTGGCTTTCCGGAACTGGGCGTTCTGGCACTGCGAACGACAAAACTTGACTGCACTTGCCCAGAACCATTCATAACTCACAGAACGTACACTGAGAACGAGTTCGGAACGGTTCTGAGCAAGCGCAGTCGAGTTTTGTCGTTCGCAGTACCAGATCGCCCAGTTCCGGAACGCTGAGTTCGGCGTTCACAGTGGTTTGGAAACCCAGTTCTGACAGTCCCCTTTTTTTTTTTTTTTTTTTTTTTTTTTTTTGGAACTTTCAGAACTCTAAGGTAAGCACGTAGTTAACTCATGCGCATTTCACAATTTTTCAGATCTCGAGGAGTAAACAACTCTCTTCTTTCTTCATCAAAATCATCCGTTAGTCTCTATACATTAGTATAAGTACCTATTCTATGATCGAAATGTCAACTAGCTCGTCAAGTTTGGAAAGCGATAGGTTTGACGATGGTGTTGGGGTTGTAAATGATGAGGACGAGATTGAAGTTATAGTTGGATCTCATCTACATCCACGAAACTCAAATTTTTTTCGAGTATACTCAGTCATCATGGATTTTTTTTTATTTTTTTTATATTTTTTTATTTTTTATTATTATTATTTTTTTTATTGCTGTGTGGTAATAGTGAAGTAGTATTCACGGGCATAATAAATAATATATTCTCGAGAACTAAAAATATTCTGAAAAGGAGCACCAGATGGAAACACGAGTTGAGTGAGGTTACAAACAACAACACAGGTTATTCCACTTCCAAGTTCTGAAATCGTTCGCAGTGCAGAACGGGGTTCCACAAGTTCTGGAACGCCTCGGGATTTCCCGTCCCAGTTTTGATGAGTTCGAGAACTGTCAGAACAGGCACTGAGCTAAAGCGACCCATTCATGATCCTGCTGCAGGAGATGGGAGTGCAACGAAGTTCCCCTCTTCGCTCTCCTGCCTCAGAGTGCGTTCTCCATACACGATCCGTCATTCCCAACTCAAACCAAAGGTTTCCCGCCAGTATATGGTATTCTGTGTTTACCTTCTGCCTTCTCCATTCTTCATTGGCTCATTATTTAAGGTCTTCCGGCAGCTCCACACATGCTCGGACCTAGCAGGTTGATAGGGTGGGGGATCCCAGATAGCAGGATGGTCCGATGGGAAACCCATCCAACGAGCTCTGCAGGACACCTGCAGCAGGAAGGCCTCCACACACGTCCTGCACGCCTCCCGTGCAAGAAGAGAGGGAAGTTTTTCATTCCCCTCACTTCCTGCAGCAGGATCGTGAATGGCCCGCTTAATGTCAAATCCTACTTAGACTATTTCCCTTGAGTAATCCTGCCAGGTCGACCTACTACCTTCTACTCAGCTTGAAAAATCATGTTAGAAAACCTCCCGACCCGGCTGAATTTATGAGGGAAAGGGGGGTTTGGGTGTTCTTTACTACAGTCGGGTCAGCGTAGGAAGTTACGTGAAGGCAAGGAGATGGGGGAAATCAGCTGACCGCAGTCCGTCACCCCCTCTAAACTCATCTAACACTTCCCCACTGTCTGCATGCCAATGGCAAATGCAGGAAGTGGGTGGTGGATCGGAGGAGGAGGTAGGGAAGGGGTATCATGCTGCTACTTCTCCTCTTCCTGCGTCCCATCTCACGTAACTTCTTTCGCTGACCTAACTATAGTGCCCTCCATTTTCAACTTGAGATTTCTCTTATAAAAGACAACACTTTTTCATTTTTAAAATACGATTTGGACTCTTCCAAACTCCCTTTTTTCACTATTATCATTTGAAACATCCCAAGCATGATGAACAATAATTAATTACGGTTTTAAAAAATTGGGGGGCAATAGAACGTTTTTGTCTAGTGAAGAACTTTACTACCCCCCCCCCCCCCCTTCCAAACAGCAGTAACTGCGGGATGATGCAATACAGGTCTGTCTGCTGAAGCAGATATACACTTTGATCGAAATTTGAGAGGTTGAGAGTTGATAACTTAATTAGGTATGGCTGGACTCCTCCCCTTCCAATCTCTAGAGAGTCTGCGGAATTCAGCTCAACTCTCTAATGTGATCATTTGTCCAACTAACCTATATTTTACCGAAAGGGTTGATTTAGGAATTGTTTTACTTTTGAGATGCAAGCTTGCTAGCATCCAGACCACCAAACAACACACATTATTCAGAACAATTTTTCCAAGTAGGTATCTATCTATAATTTGTAAAAAAATAAAATTGGTTGATTCATGTGTTTAATTGGATGTATCTAATATGAGTATGAGTGGTTTGCATAATCGGTGGTCTGGATGCTTGCAAGCTTGCATCTCAAACATAGAAAAATATCCAAAATCAATCTTTCTAGTAATATATGGATTAATTGGAAAATAGATCAGAATGATGTGTATAGTTGAATGGTCTGGATGATTGATCCAAATCTGTGGTTGGAATCATGTATAGAAAATCCCCAAAACTCTCCCGAGATCGAACAGAGCTGAGTCCAACAGCCATTACCCAACTAATTGCTTGTTGGGATTTTTTCAAATATTGTTTAAATTTAAGCACTGGAGGGCAGTAGTAAAGTTTTTGCCTTGTGAAAAACTTTACTACTGCCTCCCAATTTTTTGAAAACATAATTAATTAATGTTAATCATATGTGGAACGTTTCAAATGATAACCTATGGGTTAGTCTTTGGTCGGCTTACTGCGGGGAGGCTGCTTGAGTTAGATTATGAATTTTGCTCTGCTGTGTGCTTTTGGCTAGGCTTCCCACCTGGTGTCCCAAGGGCCTATAATCATCCACTGGTCAAGGCGGGTAGGCTTGGTACTGTCTCTCTCTCAGCCAGCATCCTATCATTACGCCACCAGCACCTGCTTGCCTTTAGGGGCTCAAGCTAGCGTGGGGTCGCCCACACTGCTGCTGACCTGGACTTTGTCCATTAGCAGTTGTTATAGTGCCCTCGAGCAACACCAACTGCTCCAAAACCCAGCTCATCTGCTGAGCTTGCTGCTGCACTGCATGAGTCAGTAGATGGTAAAGAACTCCAACAGTGCTCAGATCCCCCATATCTACCCAGTGGGTGGAATGGGCTTCAGAGGGCATTGGGGCCCGCGACTATCGCCATTTTGCGCAATTTCCTTGTACTCATGGTGGCCGCATTTTATGTCACAATGCGGTTGCCAAGCAAATAGCAAGGACTTTGTCATCTAGCAGCTTGGATGTCTAGAGGGAGAGATTATATCACATGCCAAGCGACCGTGGTATCACCACTCGCTTCCTTAGGTGCTCTTACCTCAACTGGTGGTCATTTTATGGGGGCACTTTACCGGGCATCGGTAAACCTGGGCGTCCATTCATTCATTTATTTAAATTCAATTCAATTTGAGGGGAGATTTGTAAAAAAAGAAGAAAAAAAAGTGTGTGTGTGTCATCTTGACGATAATTCTCCTTAGGATTGAGATAGAAATTCCGTTCTTGCGCCAAAAAAATCATGCTTTCCAACCGAAAGGATGATTTCGTTGGCCAGCACTTTTTAAGCACATTATATTGGTAAAATGAAAAAAAAAGTAGTAAAAAAATCACCAGAAATGGCTAAAAATCGTTACATTTATATTTTTGGGCAGAATATTGCCCAAATTAAGTTTATTGACTATAAAATAGAACATTCAAAAATCTATGTACAAAATTATGCGGAAAAATGTACTTAAAATTCATTGAAATTTGCTAAAAATTACCTAACAAAAACAGTAAAAAAGCTAAAAATTCAAAACCTCTGTTTGAATAGGAAATTATTATTTAGAATACGTTTTTTTGCCATAAAATTAATAGTTAACAATTTCCTTGCACTCAAAATGCTCAAATTTCAAAACAATGTAACATTATACAATACGATAATTTACGAAAATTCGCTCATACAATCCTGCTGCATGACTGGAGCTTTATCGGTTTTTTGGCAAATGGCATGTATTTTATTTAATTTTTTATATATATATTTTTTTAAATCTGGTTTAGAATCCCCAAACAAGGCAATATCATCTGCAAATAACTAAAGTAGCATGTTGTCCACTCCAAGGTTTCTGTCCCTAATGTATGCTTCTAGTCCGTTCAAAAAAGAAAAAAAAAAAAAAAAAAAAAAAAATGGAGCTTATGAGGAATCCCCCTGTAACTCCCCTTGATGAACCTTAGAAATTCGTTTAGGTCATTAGGTACCTACCTACGAGTACTTTTATTGCAACTTTTGCCTCGTTGTAGAAACTCGCAATAACATCCAAAATCTTTACCCTAATTCCTAGTTTCGCTAAAATATACCAAAGCATTGCATGAGGAATTGAACCAAAAGCATTAGAATAGGTAATCCTCGAATGCACAGTAGGTACAATCGACTTTTGTCTACTGTAACCGTAAATTGATGAGGGTGTTCAATATGAAAATATTATCCCTGCACCCCTGTTGTCTTCTGAAGCCGGCTGTAGCTTCTCTCAGCAATCCCTCTTCTTCCGCCCAGTTCCCCAGACATTCATTTATGCAATGTGTGAATCCCTTGACACTGTGTTCATCAGTGCTATCGATCTTTGATGAGAAATGTCATTTTTATTTGTGGTTTAGGTATCATCCTAAGTACTACCATCCCCCATTTAATTGGCACTTTTCCTCTTTCTATTATGCTGTTCAAAAATTTTAGTTGAGTATTGAATCCCCTCCTCTGGAAAAATTTTCCTTACCTCATTGGAATCAAATCTGTGCCCAGTGCTTCATTATTTTTCATTCGGATGAGTGAGTTTTTCACTTCCCCCATACTGAACGCTTCATTTAGAGACGGATGAATGACCTCATTTTCAATTCCAGCTGACCAATCCACAGTTGAAGGAGTGTAATTTTTCCGTAAATAGTCTTCCCATTGTCTTACCCAAGTGTGTTTACGTTTGGCATTATTAACAGCTGCCCAGAACTGTTTTGAATTTTTGGAGCACCCTATTGTGGTGAAATCACTATCACTCCATGCTTCCACAGCCCTTTTTGGGGCAACAAAAACGCAAGCTAAATGTTCACCACCGAACAAATATCATAAAAGACGTCAGAACCATCGCCCTTGGGCTCCCGACTCAAGGGCGAACAACCCGAGAGCGCCCTAGCTGTGGGCAAGGGAAAACTACTTTCCCCCCGAGGCAGATAGACAGCGCCCAACCGCCTCCGCTAAGCGGACCAATCACACTCTGCCCCAGCCGGCGCGAGGAGTATAAATATAGCCCCCCGGGGCCCAGTGGGACCATTCGGTTCCAGGCTTCCTACAGAAGAAGAACTCCTCCAAAAGAAGAACCAGCAGCGATACCAACTCCACTGGCTCTCAAGGAAGAAGGAACCACACCACCTACCAGAACTTCCAGATCATCAAATAGGAATAGGCTTGACCTCTTGTCGCATTACCTATTAAGTCCCTCTCTAAAGCCCGGGCCCTCGACGGTATCGGATTTCGCTACACCGCCTTGGACCAGGGAAGCCCTTGCCCCCGGTTGTGGAAACTAGTTTCTCACAACTGACCAGGGGACGAGGCCGGGCGACTATCAAGCGGGCGTACATGCCTTGTCACCTCGATCGTGGCGGACCTGCGTTTGTAGGAGGCTTCACCTACTCGCCCGGTAGACCCCACATATAGTCCTTTTCAGGGCTACGTCGCTTATCTACATAAGCCGACGCCAACATCCCCTAGGAATGGAGAGGACCCCGAGTTTCCATCCTCTTGGGGAGACACACGGAAGAGGCCCAGTGGAAACCAGCTTTCCCACGACCGATAAGCCCTCTCATGCGGACCACCTTATCACCGATAAGACCAGCGTCCCGTGGCGCGAGCTCCCATGCGACTCAACGCTAGTACAACTGTCAGCCCATAGGGGCGCGACCGTCGACGAACCTGCTTCGTCCGAGAGACCCTCTCCTCTCGCCAAAACAGAACCCTGCACTCTACACGCCGACTTCCGGCGCACTCTGCCCGGACACGGCCCCTTCAATACGAAGGGTCCATGCTAACCAGCGAGACACGCATGCTTCGCCTGTCCAGCGCAGGGGCATTCGACACTCACATGGCTGATAGCTCTCGAGTTACTCACGGTCTCCCAACTTCTACACTCGGTACATCCTACCCGGCCTTTTGGCCCGATGAAACGCACATCTCTTATTCTAGAGATGTCCTTTTTCAGGATCTCCAAGGTGCGTCAGATACATGCATCTCGAACCTCCGAGATACACAGTACGTCCACAGTACTTTACCAAGATCATCCGATCTCCACTCTACACGAACAGAAATCGGCCCAACAGCCTTCCAAAACACATCTCTCTGAAAACAGAGACGTTCCAAACCTCAAAGGTACTTTTCAGGACGTTACAACTTCCACTTTCCGTGGACAAAATCCGGCCTGCCAGCATTCTGAAATTCCTCTCTCCGAGCCTAGAGAGGTCTCCTATTTCAACGGCCCTTTTGGGGACCACGAGGCAACTAAAGGTACCCTCTTGGGAATACCTAGGCCGAGTCAAATCTGCAGAAATCCACTACACCTATATCATTTCTTATATCCTTGCAGTAGTTATCCTCTGATCGTTTCAATGTTTTATACACCAGAATGTTTTCTTCTATTGTGGCTTCCCCTACTTTCCTTCTCCTTAGCAATTTGCGTGTAGCTCTTTTTAGGTCCCTACATTCCTTATTATACCACGGTTTATCATTAGAGCAATAATTCCCTAACCCATCCATACGACGCTCTTCAATCATATGTGCTTCAAACAGTGAATTTACAAGTAAGTCTTCAAAGATCCTATAACTACTTTCTAAGTTTGTTGGTTCTTGTAATTTCCTATGTCCCTTGTTCAATGATTAACTAAACAATTTGGCCTGCTGTGGTTTCCACTTGATCACATTTATGTTAACTAATGACTCTGCTGGGCCTCCTAATATAGTTAATCAGCATTCTGAGTGATCAGATAATAATGCTAATTCGTTTCCCACGCAAAAATCGATTACATCAAATAAGGCACTGTTATTCAGCCAGCTCAAATCTATCGTGCTACTTCCTCTGATACTATGGAAGGTTAAATTCTCATTTCTATCTCCAACGCTACGACAATTAGATACAACAAATCCGCTCATTTCCATGGTTTTCGCTAAATTGAGCCTACAAGTGTCGATACATTTGTCTAATTTCGCTCATAGTAAAAAACTGAGTTCACAAATTGTTGTACCTAACCTAGCATTTCAGTCTCCTATTAATACTATTCTATAATGATTAAACTTATTCTCACTGTCTGATATTATAGCTTTTTCAAATTGAATTCGTCCTTCTTCTAAATGAATTCGTCCTTCTACAAAATGAATTTGTCCTTTTAGAAAATGAATTCGTCCTTTTACAAATTGAATTCGTCCTTTTACAAAATAAATTCGTCCTTCAGAAAGAGGGACTGTAGTGGATTTATGTACGTTTTACTTGGTGTAGGCAGGCCAAGTGGGGTGTTATGAAGAGTACCCATGCCTTGATTATGAGGGTTAAACCCTAGGTGGTTTCCGGACGGGAAATAAGCAGCATTGTCAAGGTCAACGGGGCTGATCGTAGAATTATAAGGCTCGTTCATTGTCGGGCCGCGAGGAGCGCTAGGCTCGGCTCGAACCTCTTGGGGTTGTCGAGCTGGGTATTGTTTTCCCGTGTAATAATCGGGTTTTAGGCAGATATTTTTCTGCGGAGCCGAGTTGGCTTGATCAGAGTACTGAAAAGTACCGTTTTGATCATGTGATTTATGCATGACGGGAGTGTGCAATGCACTCGTGTCGGCGGAGTAACCGTGCGTTGAATATCGAGGATATTCATGCTTGTAGGTAGAATCATATGGATTACTTTCCGAAAGGGTTTGGAAAGTATCCTCGACCTGTTGTACAGGTGAATGCGTAATCACCAAGTCTGTCGCAGAGTTGGTAGGCAACGCGTCGATCCCATCACTGAAACTAGCTGTGGATCGTCGTTGGAATGCGGGTGGATCGCGTGTCTCGGAGCATTTGCCGCCCGCTCCGAGATCCTCCGCCCCGGCTCCTCCGAGGAAAGAGGGGCCTCTCTCCATCGTACGAACGAAATATAAAATTTGTTCGGAAATACCTTTTTGGCTCTGAAAAAGGGTTTTTGAAGAGGAGGGACTCGCTTAGCAGATCTCTCTCCCAGATCGATGCTAGGGTCCTCTCCGAGTCCTTAGAAGGACTTCCTTGGACAGTTAATCGGATCGTATGAGAAGTGCGATTAACCGGCGTGTCCCAGCGGGCGACCAAGAGCTTAGGGCTGCGAGGTCGGGGTGGCACGTCTAAGTCACCCCAGCGGGCGTGCAAGGAAGATAGAAATCTTAGCTTGCACCGGGCGATGACCTGACTGAAGAAAGCTTCGTTGGGTAGTGAGTGGAGGAGTCCGCACTCGAAGCTACCAAGAAGTCGATGAGAATGGGAAGGTAGAAAATCTTGCTCGATGCGTGTAGACACTTCGTCTGTAGAGAGAGATGTCATCAGCTTGAGGGTTGAGATTCGAATGAGCACGCTGGGCTCCGTGCGTGATATTTATAGGGGGTGGCCGCCTCCGATCGGGTGGCCACTTTATGGTTAGTATGCAAATTAGCTTTTCAAATTCTCGGCTCATCCGGGCTGTCTCCTGGTTGGTCCGCTTAATTTCTTTAGCTCAACAGGTGTTTCTTTATTGGTTCGCATAGTTTCTCTCACAATCTGTGCATAAGATTGTCGAGTTGGTTTGTTAGCCTCGCCCTTGAGCTCCGTAGAGGTCAATTGATCGTTTCCTTGAGCTGTTGTTCTCAAGGCAACTTTTTTGTGTTGTCTTGTCGAGCCTCTCTCCCGCAGTGGGTGTTTGGCTTGTTGATTTCGTGCGGATATTTCGTCCATGAGAGAGTTTTTTGTGAAAACTCTCGGGCGAAATATTTTGTTTCGCGTGGGCGTAACCCGACGTCTTAAGTGTGTAATTCTACCTTGAGAATTTAAATTTGGTAGCCCTGAAAAGGGCTGGTGAAACTGGGTGGTTAATTCACCACAGGGACCAAATCTTGAAGGCAACCAGAAAATGATATGCAGATACCTTTTCCTTTTTCGAAGAATAATAATTTATTGCATTGGTTTGCATAGTTAATAAAGATGTAATGAAGACATTTACAAAGTTGACAAGGAATTGACACAACAAATTTGCAAAAAGTTTGCAAGAAATTCATACAAAGCAACGAATTTTAGAGTTTTGATTTATTATTCAATCTACTTCAAAACGCTGGTTTTGATTTTCAATTTTGACGGTAGTGTAGAATTTTTTCACGTTTGAAGTGGTTTCACGTTTTGAAATGGTTTGATGTAGGTACCCCTAAATATTCAGAATTATTGTCATCAACTTCATCTATTTGATTTGTATCATTAGTCTCATGTTTTATTGAACATTGTTTTATTGATATCTTCCAAAACGTTAATGGAAGGAGATGGAGAATGTGTTTGAGACAATTCAAGACTGTCTACCTTAGATGCTTCAAGTGCAATAGCCTTTGACAAAATATTATTAAAATCGGTGAGGTTTGATTGGAGAATTTGTTCTTTTATCCAAGTATCTTTGATGCCTCTAATAAATTGTGCACGGAGAAAGAGATTTGTCGCAGGTACTTCCGTTGGGGGGGTCACAAGCACATTTAACGGTGAATTGACAATCTATGATATCACGACGCAAGGCTGCTACATATTCCGTTATTGTTTGACCCTCTTTTTGATAAGTTGACAAGAAATAGTGTCGGGCCACGAGCGGATTATTTTTTGGTGCCAAATGATCGTCCAAATGTTTCAATAATGTAAGCTCCTACTGGGACGGTAATTGAATGATCTAACCAAAGAATAGTTTAAATCTTTAAATAATCAATAAGGACTGCTCTTCGGGGCTAAAAAGAAATACTAATGATTTATTAATGGCAGTTAGGCAAGACATGAAACCTCAGAACTAGGTATGCAGGTATAATAAAGCTCAACACCATTTACTCACATAGATTCAATATAATGAACGCATAAAATAGAACATAAAGAGTTATTGCAACAAGTACGGAATGCAAAAGTAGTACATATATAGTTGTAGGCAAGTTAACTTCTAAGTACGGATCAGTACTCTTGATATTCGTGCCTGAAGGGCTGGAGATATCCAAACACCAGAAAGGGTTGAAGACCCGGATTAATCAAATAAGTGTGACATGGTATAAAATGATGGAGGCACAATACCGTATCAACTCTGCTGACTGGGTTCACAGGAAATGTCCAAATGTCCAAGGGGGTTGGTACCGTCACGGCTACTGTCACGATTTGCGCAATGTCCCGTTCTTGTATCGATATTCCGACGACTGAATTAGTACAAATTCGGCACTGTCACGATTCGTCACGATTCGCGTCACCACAATTGGGTTTAAACAATACACTTGAGCAACTGTCAATGGTAGACTGGGGGGAGGAGAGGTCCGCATGGCGCCTTTATACGGAACCGCCGTGGAGGGGGCCAGTGACGTAGTGAGGGGAAGGCCCACTGCCGGCGCCCACCCCAGCTGCCTCCTCCTGCCGCTCGTACCCTGATTCCGCTGTAGGCCGACAGGCCTACATTAATATGTCATATTTTCTAGATCACCAGGAATGTCAGGTGCCACGAGTGTGGCAAGGAGGTTGTAATTGGATGCCCCGACAGAATTTAGCAACAGTTGAGCACATTTGAGTTTGTTGTAGAATATCCCCTTCAACTTTAGGTAATTCTCAAATCACTGACGGTAATAACGAAATTGTTCCTTTTTTTAATCAAATTCTTCGAAAGGAGGGATATGGGAAACATTAATGGAAGCAACGGGTTGATGACTTGTGTCTCCTCCCCCAATTCTACTAACAAACGTTCGATGAGCCGAGTGTTATTGTCATTTATTGCTTCGAGAATTGATTGAAATTGGGCTGCATCCATGTTGAATAGTTGATAATAACCCTTGAGAATGTATTAAAATTGAAGACAAAAAAAACTTGAGAAATAAGGAACGATAATATACTAAATACCTTGATAACTCAGGCGGGTCTCAGTTTACATCGTCGCCAGCTGTTTTGTCCTTACGTTCAATCTTGTGTCCATTCTATTACTTTTAGATAAGATAGCCCAAGTTGGAAAGGCACTTGAATATATTTTTCCACTCAACCCAAAGAAGTAACAAGTTTTATGAAACCGATATCTATAAACATTTTGAACAGTTTGTAATGGAGTCAACACCAGTTACCTATCAATATAAAATGAAGATATAACAGCAGCTAACATGTTTACCAAAACCTTAGGCGCTCGGTGAAAATAATCAGCGATTATCGGATAACTGAACCTTGAAACTGAATTGATGAACATGGTAGTCGGAGATTTGACATAGACTTTAATTATTGGGCAAGCAATTGCGATTGATAAACCTATACACCTTGGTGAGTAATCCAGAACGCCCCCACCACGGTCGATTGCAGCGCGCTCTGTGGAAGCTTCCTCTACCTTAACCAGCCGTGTGGCAGCTTTTTGAAGCGTTTTATCTTGTCCCCCTAGTCTTCTCCCGTGGATCCTTGCATATTATACTAGAAGCATGGACTTGGGAGAAACTTCCCTTCTTCCATACTATAACCTTAATGCCGGTTTGGTTTGATTACGGTCTACTTCTTGTTGTCGTCTGTTCGTTCACTATTCAAGTGTCAACTGCTGAGAGATGGTGAATCGTAAATTTCAAGACTTGCTACTTAAATCTGCTTAAATGCCTGCATACTGTTGTTCTCGTGAGTTGCTTAAAATTGTGTTACGTGTTTAACTTGGGTATGCTTCTCAATTATTGACTTAGTGCCTCTAACTTGCAATTGTTGGTTTTTCCACCAAGTACTAGTTACTATCCTTTGTGCATAAAAAATACAATTTTGTTTAGCCTCCCTCATAATGTAAATTCGTAGTGGTTCGGGTAGTTCTAGGCCGGCGGTGATCAGACGACAGATCTCCTGATAATATAGGTCGGTAGGTAAGGTGTCTTTCATTTAAAATAAGGTATATTTTCCTATTTTATAACTCTGTCTTGTTACCCAGGCAAAATTCTTGGCATCCAGGAAAATTATTCATCCTAGACAACGCGGGAGTTGTATCACTCCTTGTATTAATACACGGATGGGTTGACTAACCCCAATATTTAGTTCTCTTGACACATTACCTATAAGCTTAACTTTTTGTTAAAAATGCGGTTATGAACTCAGGTTAAAAATGAGGACAAAAACCTCTGTGATGAACCAAATAACCCGAGGGCAATACATAGTACTAGCCGCCCTCACTGTCCTAATTTTTTTTAAGCCAAATAAAATTTGCAAAACTTTCCAACACTTGATGAAAAAGCCTATGTCTTTGGCTCTTTCGTTTTTTCTATTTACATATTTATTTTCGACAATTTTGTTCATTGAAACCCGTTTTGAGGCTTTCTGAATCGAATCCTAGAGTCTTTCCATACATATATCGATAAAAACTTTTAAAAAGCCAAAAAAAGGTTCCAGTGCTGCAGCATGATTGTATGAGCGAATTTTTGTGAATTATCGTATTGTATAATGTTGAATTGTTTTGAAATTAGAGCTTTTTGAGTGCAAGGAAATTATTAACTATTAATTTTATGGTAAAATACGTATTCTAAACAATAATTTCCTATTCAAATAGAGATTTTTAATTTTTAGGTTTTTTTTCAGATTTTGTCAATTTTTTAGCGAATTTCATTTTTCAGAATAGTTTTGTACATAAATTTTTAATTGTTCTATTTTATAGTTGATAAACTTAATTTGAGCAATATTCTGCCAGAAAATATAAATATAACGATTTTTAGCCGTTCTTAGCCTTTTTTAGTACATTTTTGAAATTTAACCAATTTAATGTGCTCAAAAAGTGCTGGCCAACATACTCATCCTTTCGTTTGGAATTCTTGATTTTTTGGCGCAAGAACGGAATTTTTATCTCAATCCTAAGGAGAGTTAAGCTGGTTTCACATGGAGCGGGACGAGCGCTGAAAGTAGAAAGACGGAAGGACGGAACGCAATCTGATTGGCTATTGGGACAACAGTTGAGGATGGTGGCTACCCATATATGAAAAAGCGTTAAACTCTAGGATTAGTTTCGGATTTTCGGAATACGGATTTCAATTAAGAAATTTCCATAATAGATCCTGTGGGACGTAGTAGAGGGTCTACTGGAATGCAGTGCCCAAGTCCCTCTACCACCATTAAAAAAATAAAATAAAATAGAAAAAAATAAAATAAAATAGAATAGAGGCCAAAAATCAAGCTTTCCAAGGATGAGTTCGTTGGCCAACACTTTTGGCCAGACATTGAAAGAAGTCTATCAACAACGAACTAGAACTCTTTAAAATGTATTCACAAAAGTATGCTGAAATATGTATGGAATTGCAAAAATATTTGCAAAATAATAGATGAAAACTGCAAATAACAATTGAAAATGCAAAATGTTTTTTGAATCACAGAATATTATTTACGAGTTTTTGGTCATAAATTGGTGGTGAAAAATTTCTTTGCACTCAAAGGGCTCAAACTTCAAAACAATGTTATATAAATATATAAATTACGAAAATTCGCTCACCCGATCATGCTGCATGACTGTAAATTTTTTGTTCCCATTGTGGCGGAGTTCAACTGAATGAGTGAGATCGATGGACGATCGAGCTAACAAAATCATCATGGTGTTGATTAAAACAAGTGAGCCGAGTCTACACAAAGTTGCCAAAAATGCGCGAGGTCGGAAAAATTCCACAGTAACGCCTGTCCACTAAGCGGAAGTGGAGGAGCGAGGATGGGGGGGGGGAGCTATCCAGTAGTTTCAAACTTCCCCTAATTTTCTTCTGCCACGGCCCCACTCTTCAACGTTCCCCCCCTCCCCCAACATTATGTCCGGACCCTAACCTGATTTACACTAAACTTCTAGGCTGGAAGAATTTCCTTCTCTTCCCCGCTCCACCACTCTGGCATAGTGGACGGGCAGCTTTAGTGTAGCATTATTTTCAGTCTCTTTGAGAGCCATCAGGCTATTGAAAGTTGGATACAGAAGAGCCTTGAATCTATTGATTGGCTGTGTCCCAACAAAATTATGGAAACTTAGTGGATTAGGTGTGCCAATCCTCTTCGCCTGGGTCAAAGGTCATTGTGGGACAGGGTATAATGAGAGGGTTGATAGATTGGCAAAATAATAATAACGGCATCTCTATAGACTTGAGTTGAGAATCCCTAAGGAAAATCAGCTGCAATGAATATAAACTGACTTAAAATGTTGTGTTATGGAAAATGTTGTGTATGGAGACTTGAAATGTTATGTTATGGACGTTTGTAAGGGGGAAAAAAAACCTCTAATGACAAACGTGCATAATAAGTTATTTTTATCGAACAGTGAATTAAGTGTACCGTTTTCAGTATGGTTTAATGTTGATTTCCCTATCTCAAACAGAGATAATTCTACAAACTTTCCAGGTCACTGTTAGAAAAAAGTTACCTCATTATGCAAGCTTGTCATTCGAAGGTGTTTTCTTCTTTTTTTCTCAAGTCTATATATGTCATAACACAACATTTTAAGTCAGTTTTTATTCATGCTGATCATTTTGATAGTTTTTAGTGATTAAAAAAAAAAAAAAGGTTCAGTTTGGTTTGGTAAAAGTTTAATTTGGTCTAGAAAAAGTTTAATTTGGTTTGGATAAAGTTTAATTTGGACTGGAAAAGGTTGTATTTCGTCTGGAAATGCTATGATTTGACCAAGTGCTTCACAGTAGCACATGACGTAATAGAAATGAACAACAGAAGACACGAGGAACTTAACTTCGAAGATTGGAAGCTCATGAAATTTGACAAAGAAGGTCCACTAACATACTTTGAGATTTCTGTATCAAAACAAGATGCTAAGAACCTTGAAGAAATAGGTTTCTTGACAATCGAGTTTTGCCTAGAGAGGGTGTGGATCAGAGGTAAAAGATTCGGAGAACGTATCGATTGGGATTTAGATAAGGAATTTCCCACACTAGACCAATCGTCCATAAAAAACGAACCAAAAAAAATTAGGGAAAAAACACCTAACTCAAGTGATAATACCCTTATCACAGTCGATAATGAACAAGAAGAGAACCTAGTGCCACTATTGGATGACTTAATGAAGGAAAATGAAGGTTATATCAACTTCGCAACACATGCCAATCGGAAACGTACCTCCTCGCCGTCAGGGTCAATCGTATCTGATGACACCTTCATTGACGAAGACGAGATCCTGGGGGCGGCGGTGGAAATGTGGAAATGGAAGTGGAAGAAACAACTAGGGAGGTAGAGCGGGAGGAGGCGAATTACTAAAAAAAAAAAAAAAAAATATATATATATATATATATATATATATATATGAACTTAAAAATTACACAGATTAACCTCCAACACTCTCACCAGGCCAGCGCAGACATACTGAATGAATGTGCTAAGGGTAAGACAGATATTTACTTAATAACAGAACCACTACTATATAATGGAAAGATTGTAGGATTGAATTGTAATAACTATAATCTCATAACTACTCATCATAATAACCCAAGATCATGTATATTAATTTCCAGGAACATTGTATTCACAAGACTAAATGATTGCTGCGACAAAGATACGACGGTAATCAGAATACAGGACAAGGATAACAATAAGAAATGTATAATTGTATCACACTATGCAGATGGACTGCTGCAACAACAAATTATTACGGAAAAACTGGTAAGATCTGTGGTAACCGCACGAACAACTAACTGTGAACTACTGATTGGCATGGACGCGAATGCGCACTCGAGACTTTGGGGGGATAAAAGAGACGACGCGAGAGGACTTCGCTTAATTGAATTCATTAATAACAACAACCTGTTCATAGAAAACAAAGGGACAACACCCACATACCTTTCTTCTCTGGGAGAATCCTGCATTGATATAACTGTAACTAACAATAAAATGCATGACAAAATCACAAGGTGGCAAGTACATGTTGGGGATATACTATCCGATCATAGAGCAATTCGATTTGAAATTAAACATAACCCATTGAAACAAACTTCAGAATATCGCAATCCCAGAAATACTGACTGGGAAAAATATGAAACTAGAATTAATGAATTATTAGAAGCGTACCCAAGCAATGTTATAGATAGTAATGCACAACTAGAAATAGAAACAAATACTATAATATCAATAATACAAAAATCATTTGAGGAATCTTGTCCAATAAGCTACCACAATGGCAAACATAAACCATGGTGGAAGCAAGAACTAAAAGTATTCAGAAGGATCACTAGAAGAATGCACAAAAAACTTAACAAAAACAGTAGCGAATATCAATGGAAACAATACAAAACTCTTTATTATAGATATAAAAAATTACTTAGACAATCAAAAAGAGCGAGCTGGAGAAAATTCTGTGAAGAAATTGACACGATTCCGGAAATGTCGAGAGCTTTCAAAATTATAGAAAAAAGTAAAAATCAGACTATGGATAAAAATATCGGTACACTTTTACTTCCTAACGGTAACCAAACAATTAATGATGAAGAAACATTAGAATACCTAATGGAAAAGCATTTTCCTGATTGTAGAGAATGTGATCCTGAAATTCAAGGCATCTCGCTTGAACACACGGATAGCATAGCAAACACAAATATTATCAATACTAATAAATTGGAGTGGGCATTGCAGTCAATGCAACCTTTTAAAGCGGGAGGCGTTGACGGTATATGCCCCGCTCTAATACAAAAAGGAGGGAATATACTCAAACAAAGAATATATAAACTTCTTATAAATCTATTTAGGTTAGCTTATATACCAGGTATTTTAAGAATGGCAAAAATAATATTTATAGGGAAACCGGGAAAAACGAACTATAATCTTCCAAAGGACTTCAGGGCTATTAGTCTCTGTAGTGTATTCATTAAACTAATAGAAAAAACTATAGACAGATATATTAGGGACGACATATTAAGCAGGGGTGCCCACAGGGGGGGGTCACGACGCAAACTGCGTCGTTGAAATTTTTGGGGGGGGTTAGAAAAATGAGTATTTTTTAAATTTTTTTATGAACAAGTAATAAGATTTATACTAACAATTTGCTAGCGTCAGCTGTTTTCAATTCGAATTACTTTATTGGATAATATGTTGTAGAAACAGGTATTGTGCGCATGCGTCGTGAGTGCCATAATGACAGCGGTAATGTTCTACATATACTTATTGTACTTGTTTTACTGTCAATTAAAAATTAATTACTTACATTTGTAAAACAAGAAGTACAACATTCTTTATCACATCAGTGTATCATTTACATTACCTATTTAATAAATATTTTAGTTGGGGGGGGGGGGTGTCGGGAGTTGGGGGGGGGGGGGCTCAAGTCGTTGCGCTTGGGGGGGCTGGGCACCCCTGTATTAAGAGAACAACCCCTACATGATTTACAATTTGCATACTGCATAGGTAAATCAACAGAAGGGGCTCTCCATAAACTAGTAAGCAAAATAGAAGAGGGAATCATAAATAAAAAGGAATATGTAGCCTGTGCCTTTATAGACATTATGGGTGCATTTGATAATGTACTATTTGAGGCAATCGCTGATAGTATGCTTGCTAGAAATATCGATAGTCTAACTATTAATTGGTGTAAGCTACTTCTGTCTAGCAGAGTAGTACAGAGCAGCTTAGGTGGTATTACGAAAACGTTTACAATATCTAGGGGTACACCGCAAGGCGGATGTATAAGTCCACTATTCTGGTGCTTAGTGGTAGACGAAATAATTAATATGATTAATATAGATATGGGAATACACTGTCAGTTCTACGCAGATGATGGAGTCTTACTCACTAAAGGAAAAGATCTACTGAAAGTAATTAGAGAATTAGAGTCGGCTATAAGACTATTAGGAAATTGGTGTCCAAGCAAGGGACTGGATATCAACCCAAACAAGACGACAGTTGTCATATTCACTAGGAAACATACTAATTTGGATAATATTAAAATAAGAATAAAAGATGTCGATATAAATATTAGCGATAGAGTTAGATATCTAGGTGTAGAATTTGATACAGGTCTGAAATGGAAATACCAAATAGATAAACAACAAAGTAAAACAATCATACTATTAAACCAACTTAAGGGAGCGGTGGGAAAAACTTGGGGACTCACTCCAAGAACTTTGAAATGGATATACACAGCAATAATTAGACCTAGATATATATATGGTGCGATTGTGTGGTGGATTGGCATCAAAACAAATAAACTAAATGAATTAAAGAAACTTGACAGACTTATTTTAATGACTATCTCTGGGGCTTTTTATAGCACACCAACACTGATATTATCAATATTACTAGGGGTACTTCCACTTGAATGGGAGATCAAACAAGAGGCAATGAGAGGATTTTTAAGATTAAAAAAGAATAATCAAATTCAGTTAACTAGCACTTTAGGAGGAAAGGGACATACTAAAATAATACAAGAGATGATAAAAGAAATTCCTGAAACAGAATTTCCGTATGATGATATTAAAAAGGAATTTAACTTTGACAAAAATATTAAGACTATTATAAAATCAAGATTAAATTGGGACCGTAGACCAGAAATAATAGATGAGGCGGATATAATATGTTATACCGATGGGTCCAAAATGTCAGGACCCAACGGTAACACAGGGCTAGGTATTTGGATACCGCATTTCCAAACGGAAACTTCAATCGCTCTGGGCAACTACACAACGGTTTACCAGAGCGAACTACTAGCCATTGACTTTTGTTTACAAGAATTAATAACTAGAAACACCGTAAATAAAACTATATTAGTGGAATAAATGTCGCTAATGACCCTTCTGGTTGAGGTGCGGCTTGACCCATTAAAAAAAAAAAAAAATTTAAATTAAAAAAAAAAAAAAAAAAAAAAAAAAATAAAAAAAAAAAAAAAAAAAAAAGGTGAGGTGGAATAAGCTCTACTCTAGACATCTCAGGGATAGACCCCTTCCGGCCAAAAAGTGTTGAATAATGCCAATAGCAAACCCATGGCTCCTGCCGGAAGTTGACTTCACGTTAGTGCTAATACCGCTTCATTACCTTCTAGACTTCACAAAAGAATGTGCCAGAATCGGATCGGAACTCTTTCTTACAAGATACAGGTATTTTGTTGGGTGGCAGTGTAAATTCCAATTTTTGGCTAATTTCTCCTGTTTTTTTTTTTTTTTTTTTTTTTTTTTTTTTTTTTTTTTTTTTCAATTTAATAATAATTCATTTTTTTAATCATTTGTTTTTTATGGTTGTTTTGCTGATCACAGATGTGTTTGTTTGTGACCTGAAGATGCTCAGAATCTGAGCGAAAAGCTTTGTGATTATTTCAATATAAGTGGTAAACTGAAGGTTTTGTTTTATATTTTACAACCCATCAGATTTTGTAAGATGGCTTACCACAGAAGGTCAATCGAAAAACTTGATGAATTGACAAAAAGGAATTGTTAACTACCAATTTCCTGGCAAAAAACTCGTTCTAAATTAAATTTGGCATATTATTTTTAATTTTGATTTTTAAAGTTTTGGAGACATTGTAATAACTTCATTTTTTTAACGAAAATTTGCTAAAAAAAAGGAGTTAAGATAGAATGTGACAACTACGGTACAGTGTTTTCACCTTGGCAATGGGGTCCCACGGTTGGATAGAGAGCAGTTGGGAGCATTAGCTCAGGTTCCCACTCCCGCATCGAGAGTGTTAAAATAGGATAAGTTATTTGATCTAAAACCGTTGTGTTATTGTCGCAATTACTCATAGCAACCTACAGTTCTCGTTAGTGAAACGGTTCATTAAAAAACGATGAGTGATTTCAATATGATAGTGAACTAGGAAGCATGTACCTACTTAATATTTGGTACAAAAGTTGGAGCATAATTATCTAATAATTCACTGGCTCATTCTCTTGGATGAAATGGTACTTTATTTGCGAGTTTCCTATTCTTGAATGATTTAAACTTTTTCCATATTTCTTTATTGGGATGGTTTTTTTTTTAAGGATACACCATTGCCCGTCCATGATTCCTGTATGGCCTTTCTCACAACTCTATCGAAAGCTTGATGTTTCAGATTGTAATCTACCTACTTACGATCAAGTTGGTCTTTATGTTTAGTAGCAGCATGTTCGCGCTCAATGAAGCACGTTTGACATTTGGGTGTCCACATTGCTCCAATATGCGTTGAAGAATAAGGTTTTCATTTTGGAATTGATCTTTCACAAGCTGTCTCGATATTGTCATCAAACTGGTGTAATGGGGAGATCTGCGTTAGGCGTTTCATTCAAACATTCACGAAATATGTCCCAATTAGCGTGCTCCGTTTTCCATTTCCTAGTAGGATTGAGAATTTGATCAGGAACATCCAATGACTTCGAAACAAAAAAGACCAATAGGATCATGGTCCAAACTGATCATCATCCTAACTGGGTACTGGGTACTCTAAATTTTTTTTCGCATTTTTAGCCGAGTGACATTACAGATGATGAACCAAGAAGAAGCGTCATTTTTTCTTAACTACCTATGTTTAGAAAAAAATGCGCTTCTTCTTGGTTCATCCACTCTAATCCGAGATCGGAATAGGATATCGCAATTCTGGTTTCATCACCGTATTCAGCACTAAAAATCTATAGAATGAGATGTCACTCGGCAAAAAATGGAAAAATATTATCTAAAGTAGATACCCAATACTTTGGGTTGTCCAAAACGTTTTGGATTTTTTTCCTGCTTTTTATTCGTTCAAAACTTAGTATTAGGCACCCCAAAAACTCTCTCCGAGTTTGCTTCGATATATCAAAATTGAGGGGGAAAGTTAGACGAGGGGGGGGGGGGGGGGGGGGGTAATTTTGGGACACCATGAATAACTACTATACAGAGTGTTTCCCTTGCAACTTGAAACAAAACATTGCGTGAAACTCGACCAAAAATGAAATCATAACTCAGCAACAGGTTGAGATAGAAAGGGGCGGTGGGTGCCATTCTATCCCATTCTCGGTCGAGTTTCATGCAGCATTTCATTTCAAGTTACGAATGTTCATTATTCAACTTGATTAAGGATGTGGCTAAAATATATGTATCTATTCACTTTTGAAACTCGCATGGTACTTCTATAACTCCTCAAGAAGATTTGTCAAAATGATATAAGGCTATGGCGAAAGGTTAAAATAAAAGTAAAACAATATCCATGCTGAAGAATTAATCCATCTTTATGTTTTTTACGTTTATTGTTGTATTATTCTGTATTTATTCGCAATTCTGTATTGGTCTATGTTACAGCTGAACATTTCAAGACAAAATCTTCTCGAGACATGAACAAAGGCCGAAATCGTTCTCACAGGGCCATGGTAAGAAGTTAGTTTTCAGCACTTACTTAACGTTGTGCATGTTGGGGTACTGAAGGTGAGTCCGGGTTTTCCAGTTGTTGGGAAATCATGGGTATGTATTCATCAGAATACACACACATACCAACTCCACACACTAACAACTCCCTGGTAGAACTAGGAAGCTAGGTATATCGATTTTTCAAAACCTTTTGAATGTGAAACCTTTTTTGTCCATTGCTGTGGGGCATGACTACGAAACCCTAGGGTATTAATACGCAACATTATTATGGTAATTTGTTTATTCATCAGAATTCGGGCTTTTAGGAATCTAGCTAGATGTCTAGCTTTACATTCAGTAGAAACCGGTAGCATTAGCAAGTGTGGTATGCAGTTTCAAGAAACCTTTATAATCGTACTTTTGCCCAATGCTATGAGGCAACAGAATGCAGCCTCCGGGGTATATATACGCATTGTAAAGGTTTGGTAAAATTGCATACTTTTGCTTCATTCTGCTGAACACTCTCCCCAAATCGCCTTTTTTCTTTTGGCAAGCTCAACTGGGTTTCATGTGACCACAATCGGGGGGAAGTACCCATCTATGAGCCTGTTCAGACTGCTGCAACAGTCTGTCGTTCGTTGGTTGTTGCATCTGCTTCAAAACTTTCACTCCGAAGCATTCGTTAAATGTCACTGTAGGATCGTGTGAACTCGCATGCAGCTTTAATGGCAGGGGCCGATCTTGGTTTAAGGAAGGTTCTTTTTTCTCAAATTTAGTTGAGTTACTTTCCCATCATTGAATGTATGCCAGACCCCCAAAAACAGGAAATTTGTATAATTTTGCAAACCAGACGAAACTTATACCACATATTCCTGTGACAATGTAGAGCGTAAAAAACCATGATGGCCATCTCAGAAGAGTAGATTTCAAAAATGGCTGCCAGCCATTCTGTAATTCGTCGTATCTAGCAAATGGCCAGTCCGATTTCAAAAAACTTTTCTTTTTTTTTTTTTAATTGTAAGTACTTTTATGGCCAACATTTTTGGTACCAATGACATAAGCGGAAAATTTAATATTTCACTGTAAAATAGTGAAAAAAAGTAAAAAAACATTTTCAAGATTTGTGTTTTTGTAGATTACGAGATTAGATAGGAGAAACTACTTTTCCATTAACGTCGTTGAAAATCTAATAACCTTTAAATTAAGAAAAAGAACATTAAAATCGGTCCATTTTTAGCCGAGATATGTCCAAAAATGTGCACCCGGAATGCTATTCCACTGTCAACTCTTGAAGTAAAATGATGTGAGGTGTGGAGTGTAAAAGTTGACTTAGGCCATTTTCAATGGATATATTTCCTTCGTAACGTAATTGTTGATGTATGCAAACTGCAAATATATATGCAGGGTGTCCTAAAAGTAAGTAATCCCCTCTCCCCCTTCCTCATGATTTTGGAGATTGGAAGTGAAACTTTTTTGGGTAGGGCGCCTTACTTCAAGTTATATACCAAAACAAAAATTAAAACAAAAGTCTAAAAGTTTTTGGACAACCCAAATGGTGAGGGGGGGGGGGGGGGTCCGTGGAAAATTTTCATCTCCGTTTTTTTGCTGAGCGACACCTCATTTTAAAGATTTTTTAGTTGGCTATACACGATGGTAAAGCCAGAATTACGATATCTTATTCTACTCTCAGAGTGGAGCTGATGAAGCGCGGATTTTTTATAAAGATAGTTTTCTTGTGCCTAAAACTTAGTATCTGGCACCACGAAAACGGTCTCCACGTTTCACTTCGATATCTCAAAAAATTGTGGGAAAAAGTTAGGGGAGGGGCAGAGGAAGAATTTCTTTTGGGACACCGTTTGTGTGTTTATAAGCAATATATTCACGTTTTCTTTCAAGGTGTGAATCCAAGTTATCGATATTCATTTCATAATTCAACTAGAATTTGTTTTTCATGAACAATAATAGATATGTAGGTAATCATAATATTAATCACTCAAATACTTGTATGTCACAATTTCGTTGATGCTTTATAAATGACAATTTTATTCTTCTTCGCTAGAATTAATATCATTCACGAATTTAGGTACTATGCAATAGACATGTATGTACCTATCAAGAACAATAAATGTAAACAAATGTAGTAAAAATTAGATTAGAGTGGTAAACATGTGATCAAACACGTAGGTCAAACAGCGATGAAGATCAGTCCAGAATTTTGTGAAGATTATTGTTATAAGCATAGTTATTATTGCTTACAGCATAAAATAGGACTTCTTCTATAGAATCGTTATCACAGTTTTTAATTATTTCATTAAATTCTTCTTCATTAAAGTTTCATACATGTTCCAAACAGACAGGTCCCTTCCTTGGCCAGAAGTGCGTTTGTGAAATCAATTCTCGTAAACAGAACTTAAATTGTGTGAATGAACTAGGTAGGAACGCTGCCAATTATTTAGAGAGGACAGGGGTCACATCGAAAAGCAATTGCCTCCGTGTAAACAAATAAAGGCATACTATACCCCACACTAGGAGATCCGACTTTAAGCTGGAATTTGAATCCAGAGTTTGGAAGTCGTTATCCAAATAAGTATACCAGTTCGTACCATCTATAGATAGGGGATCTGGATCTGTAGGTATACTCTGGTCAACATGCAGATAACAGGATGACAGGTCTCCCTGCCTCTGAAGACATTCTTTTTCATTCATGAAATGTTTGTGTAAGGAAGGGACATGTTTGTTAGAAACTTGTTAGTTTCAAGACAACTTACGGTCCACGAGCACTTGCCGCTGAAAGTGCTGTAAAGATTTGTCCATATCAACACCAATAGAGAAGAATTTTATGAAATGGTAATTGAAAATTGTCATAATGCATTTATGCAAGATCAATGACTGTATGCTGTAACTATATATACTTATATATTGTTGCTGTAACTATTAGGTACTTATAAAAATAATCAACACAAAATTCTGGACTGACCTTCATTGTTGTTTGACCTACGTATTTGATCACATGTTTACCTCTCTAATCTAATTTTTACCACATTTGTTTACAATTATTGTTCTTGATAAGTACATGTTTATTGCATAGTACCTAAATTCGAGTATATTATTAATTCTAGCGAAGGAGAATAAAATTTTCATTTATAAAGCATCAACAAAATTGTGACACAAGTATTTGAATGATAATATTACAATTACCTACATATCTATTGCTGTTCCTAAAAAACACATTCTAATTGAATTATGAAATGAATATCGATGTCTTGGATTGATATAATATAATCACGTTATCTTTTTATTATCAACATAATAAAAAACACATTCTAATTGAATTATGAAATGAATATCTATATCTTGGATTGATACAATATAATCACGTTTTGTTTCAAGTTGTTTACAATCACATATACAGTGTCCCAAAAGTAATTCTCTCTCTCTCTCTCTCCCTCCTTCCCTCTTTCCCTCCCTCCCTCATTCGTGACTCACATTCTGCGTGCCTGTGACTTTTGTAGGATTGAGACCTGTTAGAAGTGGTAAAGTGAGAGCCTTCAGTAACAATTTCACATAGTTTGCACCTTGGATGCTCACATCGGTCTAGACCGACTGCACTTCCAAAGGCTGAACTCGTGGATGCCTGTGTGACATGACAGCACAGAAGCTTCTATGTTGGGAAAGCAACTCAACTAAATGTGAGAATAAACAATCATAGAGCTTCTTTAAACTAAGATCGGCCCCTGCCATTACAGCTGCATGCAAGGTCACACGATCCTACAGTGACATTTATCGAATGATTCAGAGTGAAAGTTTTGAAGCAGATGCAACAACCAACGAATGACACTGTTGCAGCAGTCTGAATGGGCTCTTATTTATGTGGGTGCTGGGATCAATGAGGCCTCCTAGTCTCAATCTAAAGGATTGAGCCGCGCTGTACAAAAAGTAGAGAACCCATACATGCTTACATGGTTCCGAGCTTCCAAGATACACTTAAAGTCCCATTGTTCAGAAAAAACCATTACTCTTCTAATTTGACAAAGATATACTCGAATTATCAAATCACTCTTTCATCTTTATATTTGTGAACTTACTATCAATTTAAGTTCATGTAATATATAGTTCAGTAGAACAATCACTAATCAAGTATATATATATATATATATATATATATATATATATATATATATATATATATATATATATATATATATATATATATATATATATATATATATATATATATATATATATATATATATATGTGTGTGTGTGTGTGTTTGTGTGTGTGCGCGCGCGCGCATTGTGCTTCCGAGTGCGCATGTGCATGTGTGTGTGTGCCCTGACTGTTTGTCTCCGTGGTGTCGAGGCACTTGCTCGTTTAATTGAGTTTGTTGCCTGTCTGTACCACAAAGGTGAGATGGTCCTTGAGGCACAAGGCGAGATGTCAGGGGATGTTGTTATTGGGCGCTAGGTACACCAGGGGGATCCTCTGTCACCACTCCTCTTCAAGCTGGTCGTGGATACGGCTTTGGGTAAGCTGTCAGTTGATATAGGGTTTTATCTTGCTCCTGGGGTGCAAATGGGTGCATTGGCTTTTGCCAATGATGTCATCCTACTTGCTGAAACCCGTGAGGGGCTGTAGATCAACCTCAATGCCTTCGCTGAGCAGCTAGCCAGGTGTGGTTTGGTAGCGAACCCAGATAAGTGTGGGTCAGTCCCCTTGGTCAATCGTCAATCCCGATGGGTCTGCGATAATCCTGGATGTCCAGGTTGTCAGTGGCAGTGTGGACATGGGGCAGACCTGGCCGGCTAAAATAAATAAGTATGACAGAAATTACCTGCGGCAAGCGATTTCCGAGCTAAAAGGAGTAGCAACCAATAACATCAAGGTCATGGCTGCGACCATGTCATGGCGAGGGGTGTGGTGCGGGAAAAGCGCCATGGTGTTACTCGAGTTGGGCATCTCCGTGGGAGTACTCAGTGGTATCACCACCCGGGTTTCTACTTGAACTGGTGGTCATTTTATAGCAGCACTTCCTTTCATCCCTCTGGAACTTCTCTTATCCCTAGAACCGGCATTGAGTAAACTTGAGCGTCCTCCCCACTTTTCTATTTGATTTATTTTTTTTCTTCAATTTAATGGTGTGCTCCTAACGCTTTTGAGAGGTTTTGTAAAAAAAAAAAAAAAAAAAAGTGTGTGTGTGGAATCTGTAAAAGTATCTGGGTCCAGTTACAGCTCACAAGGAGCAAACCCATGTAAAATTTTGGAAAGTTAGAACCTTATATTCAGTAATCGTGATTACCCATTCAATACACCCATTATAAATTATTTACGCTCAACACTACTTATCAGAGCCCTAGTGATTTCCACAAAAATAGTGTTTTTCACTAGCTCCCGAAATCGAGGCCCTCTTAGGCGTGCTCTAGCGGCAAAATACAGATTGTCGCACATGAAAATGTTATAAACGGGAGAAGTAGAAATTTTGTCTACTTAAATTTTGTATTGAGATATTTTTGGCTGAAAAACGCTTTGTTTCTAAGATATAGGGAAAAAAAATTCCAGGAAACTTGAAATTCGTGTTCAGCAATCCCAAAAACATGGTTGATAAAATCAAAACTAAAGAAAAAATGTCCTCTGAACTCCCTTTTTTACTTTCCTTACTTAACCCGAAGGGTGAAGAGAAAGTCTTGCAATCACCCCAAAAAGCAATAAATTTCTGATTGCTAGGATGAGTATTTTGTTCAACCTGAACCCATATACGCACGTTTCATGAATATGTATGTATGTTTCATGTATATGTGTGTGTGTGTGCGCGCGCGCGTTCTTCCTACTTCGGTGCCTCGTGGAGGTCGCAGAGCAGCGAAACAAGCAAGAAGGCGGGAATATCAGCGGGTCCAGAAGTTGTGGAGGAGGCATCGGGCTCGAGTGGCTGCGGAGGTACTGGAGGGAGCTGGGGATGAGCAAGTTTTGCCCCCTCTCCAGGAGTTTGTGGACTATTGGGAGCCACTCTTGAGTGCTCCCAGCCACAACCCTGGAGAGCCGGTGGTACCCCCAGGTTCCACCAGGGATTCCTTGCACGGCATCATGTGCTCGCTGGTGCTTCATGACGAGGCACATAAGTGCCGTGTCAAAAACTCCACTTCTGCTGGGCCTGATGGTATTTCCGCCCGACGCTGGAATAAAGCTCCAAAGAATGTTAGGCTGCTCATCCTCAACCTGTTGCTACTATCTGGAAGACCCCCGAAAGCGTTGACCCGCGCCCGGACAATTTTCATCCCAAAAAAAGGAGGGAGTGGGCCTGGAGGCTACCGCCCGATATCTATATCGTCTGTAGTCTTTCGCCATTTCCAGAAGATTCTGGCATCTCGCCTTCAAGCTGCTGGTGTCATAGGTGATGTCCAGAGAGCATTTCGGCCAGCGGATGGCACAGCGGAGAACCTTACAGTTCTCCAAACTGTCATTTTGCTGGCCCGTATTAAGAAACGGCAACTCCATCTTGCCGCTCTGGACGTCGCTAAGGCCTTTGACACCGTTAGCCATTTTGCCCTGACCGATTGTCTTCGTGGTGTCGGGGCACCTACTCGTTTAATTGAGTACGTTGCTCGCCTGTACCACGAAGGCGTGACGGTCCTCGAGGCACGAGGTGAGATGTCAGGGGATATTGTCATTGGGCGTGAGATACGTCAGGGGGATCCTCTGTCGCCACTCCTCTTCAACCTGGTCGTGGATACGGCCTTGGGTAAGCTGCCAGCTGAAATAGGGTTTGATCTCGCCCCTGGGGTGCGAGTAGGTGCATTAGCTTTTGCTGATGATGTCATCCTACTCGCAGAAACCCGTGAGGGCTTGCAGATCTCCCTCAACGCATTTGCTGAGCAGCTAGCCAGGTGTGGTTTGGTGGTCAACCCAGCTAAGTGTGGGTCGGTCTCCTTGGTCCCGTCGGGTCACCAGCATAAGGTGAAGGTAGTGGATGAGGAGTGTTTTGTCGTAGGACAAACTTCCATCCCTGCCCGATCCGTGTTGGAGGTCGACCTCATGGGTGTGGCCACTATAGCCACAAGCCGTGTGGACCTTGGTGGGGCATTAGCTTGTGTCAGCAAGGCTCCATTGAAGCCACAGCAGAAGCTGCGCCTCCTTCGTACGTACTTACTGCCAAAGCTAACCTATGGGTTAGTCTTTGGCAGGCTTACTGCGGGGAGGCTGCTTGAGTTAGATCGTGAAGTTCGCTCTGCTGTGCGCTCATGGCTAGGCTTTCCACCTGGTGTCCCAAGTGCCTATATCCATGCACCGGTCAAGGCCGGTGGGCTCGGGATTGTCTCTCTCTCAGCTAGCATACCATCTTTACGCCGCCAGCGCCTGCTCGCCCTTAGGGGTTCGAGCTGGGAGGTCGCTCACACTGCTGCTGACCTTGACTTTGTCAAGCAGCAGTTGTTGTGGTGCGACCGAGCAACACCAACTGCTCCCAAACCCAGCTCATCTGCTGAGTTCGCTGCTGCACTGCATGAGTCAGTAGATGGTAAAGAACTCCGACAGTGCTCTGAATCCCCCATTTCTTCCCAGTGGGTGGAATGGGCTTCAGAGGGCATTGGGGCCCGCGACTACCGCCATTTTCATGCTGTCCGGGTGGCCACATTGGCCACCTCGGTGAGGTGTTCGAGGAGTAGTCGCGGGACAGTGGATACCCTTTGCCGTGCCTGTCGGGGTAAAAATGAGAACCTGTATCATGTAGTGCAGCAGTGTCCTCGTACTCACGGTGGCCGCATTTTACGTCACGATGCGGTTGCCAAGCAGATAGCAGGTGCTTTGTCATCTAGCGGTTGGGATGTCAAAAGGGAGAGACTATACCACATGCCGAGTGACCGGGGCAAGAAGCCAGATATCGTTGCGATCAAGCCCGATGGGTCTGCCATAATCCTGGATGTCCAGGTTGTCAGTGGCAGCGTGGACATGGAGCAGACCTGGCGGGCTAAGAAAAGTAAATATGATAGAAATGATCTGTGCCAAGCGATATCTGATCTAGAATGAGTGGCACCTAATAACATCAAGGTCATTGCCGCAACCGTGTCATGGCGGCGGGGTGTGGTGCGGGAAAAGCGCCACGGAGTTACTCGAGTTGGGCATCTCGGCAGGAGTACTCCGTGGTATCACCACCCGCGTCCTGAGGGGTTCTTACCTGAACTGGTGGTCATTTTATAGGGACACATCCTTTCATCCCATTCTTCCTCCTCGTCTTACAACTTCCCTTATCCCTAGAGCCGGCGTCGGGTAAACCTGGGCATCCTCCCCACTTTTTTATTTTATTTGTTTATTTTTCAATTTCATGGTATGCCCCCTCCGCCTTTGAGGGGAGTTTTGTAAAAAAAAAAAAAAAAAAGTGTGTGTGTGGCGTGTGTGTGCACGTGCATGCATGCATGCATGCATGCATGTGTGTATGTTTGGGTTGCTGTGGTAAGGGTAACTGTCGGTGCTTTTATCTCTTTGGAGCTGCTTCATATCCCTACCCAAGTCAAGGTCATAGTCCCTGTTGTGCAACCCAGGCACCCTCTGGGTGAACAGAGGGTGGCAGAATGACCCACTGGCGATTAGGGGGGAGGCCCGTGTCAATGGGTCTCTTGACCCTTTTTTAATGCCTCCCCTGTTATGGTAGAAAACATCAAGGTCATGGCTGCGACTGCTAAAGCACCATGTGTGATATACTCGTAAATTATACTTATTGTTGGTTACCAACCGGTTGTATCCAACGTAAGCAATAAAACATTCATTCCGTTTTCTGCATTTGACCTGGCTTCTAACTTATTGTAGAATAAGTGACTTAACATGGCGCTGCGGAGTAAAGGACGTGCGAGGACTTCAAGGGGACGTCAAGAGGACTTCGATGATACACCATCGCTTCTGACGTCAACAGGGTTCCGATACCAAGGGCCGGTGCCCAACAGATTTGATTTCAAATTGGACGACTGGCCGCGCTGGTTGAAGCGGTTTGAGCGTTATAGGATGTCTTCGGGGCTGTTCAAGGAGGCGGAAGCCGTACAAACTAACTGCCTGATGGGACACATGGGCGACGAAGGTGAGGACATTCTATCTTCTTTTGATTTACCTGAGGGAGAAATTAGTTACGACATTTTAGTAGAGAGATTCTCCAAATACTTTCAGAAGAATGTAAATGTAGTTTTTGAACGGGCACGGTTCAGAAAATGCTATCAACAAGAAGGGGAGCCATTTGATTCCTTTTTAACGCGTCTTCACCAGCTCGTTAAATTTTGCAATTACGGAGTCCTAAAAGATGAAATGATCCGTGATCAAATCGTCATAGGAGTGTTAGATTCAAAGCTCTCAGAGAAACTGCAGTTAGACGGTAACCTTACGCTATCATCTGCTGTGTATAAGGCTAAGCAATCGGAATTGGTCAAGAGTCAGCAAGATATGGTCCGGGGTGAGCGAGGGGTCGCGGTAATACAAACCAGCAGAGCGAAAGGCTCTTCCAGGCCTGTTCACGGCCAACTTCAGAGAGGGGTATGTTACCGCTGTGGTCGCCAGGGGTTCCACACCCAAGACAGTTGTCCTGCTGCCAAAGCTAGGTGCAATTTTTGCAAGGTGGAGGGGCATTTCGCAGTATGCTGCTTTAAAAAGAAGCGCGCAGCTACAGAAGAAGTGATGTTGGAGAATTCGGGGCAACATTTAGATGTTGAATCAATTAGACTGGGTGCTGCGGCTTTACACATTGACCATGTTTCTGGCACATCAGTTTCGGCCCCCATCGTTGTTCCGATACGCCTAAATTCACACCTCGTCAGTTTTAAGGTTGATACTGGGGCAGATGCGACGTGTGTTCCACCGTCCGTCCTGAACGTCGTAGGGATTTCACCTTCGGCTCTAGTTCCTTATGATGGAAGGATAAGCCACGCTGGGCGTGGCACTCTCACCTGTTTAGGTACATTTTCTGCAAAACTCCGATACGGTCCTCTCTGTACTCAGGATCAGATTTTTGTCATAAAGGAATTGGCTACCCCTCTTCTGGGTAGGTCTTCAATAGAGGGACTAAAGCTCATATCCGTAAACAGGTGCCCTTCCATTCAAGAAATACAGGTGGAAGATGATTTTTCAGAGCTTTTTCAACCTCTTCCAGGGACTATGGCAGGCGGCTCGTATAAGATCAAGTTGAAGGCCCATTCCATACCATACGCCATTACAGCCCCACGCCGAGTTCCGTTAGCTCTAATAACAGCAGTCAAGGACGAGCTTAAAAGAATGGAAACCAACGATATAATTTCTCCGATTACCGAGGGTACAGAGTGGTGCGCCCCAATTGTGGTTGTAGGTAAAAAAGACGGGACTATTCGTCTATGTGTAGACTACACTGAACTGAACAAATTTGTGGTCCGGGAGCGTCTTATTCTTCCCTCCACGGAGGATACGTTAGCCAAAGTACAAGGCGCCAAGATTTTCTCCAAATTGGATGCTAGAATGGGGTTCTGGCAGGTACCACTGGATGAAGAATCCAGAAAACTAACTACTTTCGTGACACCATTTGGCAGGTACTATTTCAAAAGGTTGCCGTTTGGTATTTGTTCGGCTCCAGAACATTATCAGAAGCGTATATGCCAAGCTCTTGAGGGTCTGGAGGGCTGTGCGAATTTGATGGACGACGTCCTTGTTTTTGGGGCGACTCGCGAGGAGCATGACCGCAATTTACGCAATGTTTTAAGTCGATTCAAAATGCACAACATTACGCTGAACAGAGAAAAGTGTTTGTTTCGCAAATCGTCCACCGTTTTTTTAGGACATTTGATATCTTCGGAAGGGATTGCTCCAGATCCCAAGAAAACTGAAGCGGTCAGCAAAATGGAACCTCCAAGGGATCTTAAAGAGCTACGACGTTTCCTTGGAATGTACAACTACCTAACAAGATTCGTCAAAGATGCTGCAGATATTTCCAAACCCCTACGAGACCTCCTCAAATCCAAAACGGTGTATTTGTGGTCGCAGGTTCACGCTGAGGCGTTTAATAGAATGAAATCCGCAATGGCTTCCACTCCGGTACTGCAGCAATTTGATCCTAACAGCGACATCCGAGTCTCCGCGGATAGTTCCTCTTTTGCTTTAGGGGGAGTACTTGAACAGAAGTTTCAAGGACAGTATCGTCCAGTAATGTATATATCGCGTGGATTAACTGAAACAGAACGAGGCTACGCTCAAATTGAAAAGGAAGCACTCGCGTTGACCTGGGCTTGTGAACGCCTTTCGTTGTATTTGCTGGGCAAGCATTTCTTTTTGCAAACTGATCACAAACCTCTGATCTCGCTGATGGGGTCAAAACCATTGGCTGACCTAACTCCTCGCTTGCAACGGCTACGCCTGCAGCTTATGAGGTTTGATTACTCACTCAATCATGTTTCAGGGAAAGACTTCCATGTTCCTGATGTACTGTCTAGAGCAACTGATGCCGGGCTTGATGCTGCTGATTACGAGCTAGGGGAGGTTCTAAAAGACAACGACAACTTGATATACAACACGCTACCAGTTTCCGATGTTCTACACAATGTTATTAAGGAACAATACTTGAAGGATCAAACGCTACAATCTGTGATCAGAAAATTGGCAGATGGGTGGGAGCGAGAAGATGACCCATGTCTCTGCCAATACCACAAGTTTCAACATCTACTTTCTTCACATGACGGCATGATTTTGTATGGCACGAGAATTTTGGTTCCTAAAACGTTGAGGAGTCTGGTGTTGGAAAAACTCCATTCAAGTCACCTGGGAGTTGGGAAATGTCGCAAGTTAGCACAGGAAACGGTTTGGTGGCCGGGCATCAATGCTGACATAGAGCAAAAAGTCAGGGACTGTTTTACGTGTGCCAAGTATCGTTCAAGTCATTCGGATCCTATGATTTCCACAGACTACCCTCAACTACCATGGTCAACAGTGGGAATGGACTTCCTGAAGGCCAGAGGGGACTTGTATCTAATACTGCAAGATTATTATTCTCGGTTCCTCGAAATTCATCAGGTCAGAAACAACCAGGCCCTCACCGTGGTGAGACTTCTGAAGCAGATTTTTGCCAGACATGGGGTGCCGCATAAGGTACGTTGCGACAATGGTCCCCCATTCAACAGCCACGTATTCGTAGACTTCGCCAACCAGTTCGGCTTCGAGATCATAACTAGTAGCCCTACATACCCTCAATCTAACGGGCTCGCGGAAGCTGCAGTGAAGACGTCCAAGCTACTGATTTTGAAATGCACCGATTGGACAGAAGGTCTTCTGCATTACAACACTACCTCACTCGAAAATGGGTACTCTCCATCGGAACTTCTGATGGGCTGCAAGCTCCGAACCACAGTTCCAGTCCTGCAAGATACTCTGAGACCAGCTCTTGTAAATAATGCGTCTCTAGGGCAGAATGTCTGGATTCGCAATATGAAGATGGCAGGCCGCATTCTGAAGAAGATGGATCAACCTCGGTCTTACTTGGTTGAGACGGAGAAAGGCGGGCGGATCCAGCGAAATCAGTTCCACCTCGCCCCTTTCAAGCCTGATGTTCATCCAGAAAGAAGGGGAGATGTGATATACTCGTAAATTATACTTATTGTTGGTTACCAACCGGTTGTATCCAACGTAAGCAATAAAACATTCATTCCGTTTTCTGCATTTGACCTGGCTTCTAACTTATTGTAGAATAAGTGACTTAACACCATGGAGTTACTCGAGTTGGGCATCTCGGCAGGAGTGCTCTGTGGTATCACCACCCGCGTCCTGAGGGGTTGTTACTTGAACTGGTGGTTATTTTATAGGGGCACTTCCTTTCATCCCATTTTTCCTCCTCATCCTTCTGCAACTTCCCTTATCCCTAGAACCGACGTCAGGTAAACCTGGGTGTCCCCCCCACTTTTTCATTTATTTGTTTGTTTTTCAATTTGATGGTGTGCCCCCTCCTCTTTGCCTTTGAGGGGAGTTATTAAAAAAAAAAAAAAGTATGTATGTATGTAACTTGTGTCTAATTTTGGGGTTGGTTTTCTATACCCAAGCGCTAGCTACTGTAGAAAAATCAGCTTAAAATAATCATTATTAGAGGGTTAAAAATATCAGAATAGGTGAAAAAACGTAGTTCACGTAGGATTTTAGTGAAGTTTATAAGAGTTACTCTTCTTCTGGTTAGGAATGATATCCCATACCCTTAATACCTGGAAAAATACTCTGTGGGTGGCTATTAGCAAATAACCTTCAAAAATAGTTGAAAATGCCGTTTTTTACACTTTTTTGGCCTTTCCTTCAAAATGGCTCAAAGGATTTCGATGAAATTCACAGAAGTTACTCTTCTTAGGAATAATAATCATCATCCAATACCTCTCATGCGCAGAAAATTATTCTAGGAAAGGTAATGGTCCGAAAAATCGACTGAAAAACGTTGTTTTTAGCACTTTTTAAAGTCATTTTTCAAAGATACGACCTGTTATCGCAATAGCATCCATCTATAATGAATACAAGTAAGGAAAGTAGTGTGAAGCCTCGCACCAACGTTATTCTCTAGTATGCCTGGCCTCTTTTCCGTTTCGTTTGCAGCTCTTCATGTCACTAGAGCACACCACTGTTGGTACTACTGGTTGGCTGCTCTGCTGCCATTTCCAAGTCCCTTATTCCTACTGAAGTTTTGACCTCAGCAAATTTTCCTTTGAGATTATGCTTTTAGAGATCCCAATCTCAGTATGTTTTACTAGGGTTCCCATTGCTGATGAGGTCTGTCTCTGCCCCATCATTATCCTCAATCTGATATACATATAATCGGAGCATGAAAGCTCCTCAGACACATGCCAGTTTCTGATATCTGACTTAATAAATGGTGTGGATCGAGATGTCTAAAACCTCAGCCCTTACCTTATTTCAAAAGGTTCCCTCGGTTTTCCCTCACCAATCCTGCCACCACCAGATATTAATGCAAAGTTTTACCCCTCTAATTGGTATTGGTGCTGCTGCCCCAATCCGTGTGATGAGCATTTTGCTAGGAATACGTGTGGTTAACGTATGTTATGTTCCCTGGGCAAACTATACTAAATAAAGTTTTGATTTTATGAATTCTCAATGATTTTGCTGATGATTAGCACCTAAATTTTCCTGTTAGTATTTCATTAGCATAGGGCCAATAGGAGCATGGGCAACTGAATTTCCCAAAAAACGTGTTTCTCACAATCTGATTTGCACGATCCTCTTCATAGAGGGTTGGAAGATGGGATCAAGATAATTGCTTATGAGTTTCATCACTCATAAAGCTGGCTGCTGTCCTTATGCAAACGTTTAATTAGTTGTTGTAGACATCTACGGCAGATTTTTCAGGGATTGTTCAACACAATATTCGAACAAATAGCTTAGGTTTAATTTGCTTCATTAGGCTTTGGGAAATTATAACAACCCTTATATTTACTATTACTTGCTAGGCTCTCTCTCTCTCTCTCTCAAAAAAAAAATAATAATAATAATAATAAATAAATTAATAAAATAAATAAATAATTAAAATGATAATAACAATATTTCTCTATAGATTGGTATGACTTTGCCACGATACCTATTTTTCTAATGTTTTTAATATAATCTTCAAATCTATCTTTTGAATTTCTCAAGTTAATTCATTCAACTTATTTTTATAGGCGTTGCTTCATGCAAAGCTGAAGGACAAGAACCGGCGATTCCTAAACATCATTAAACATGAGCGGAATGGTAAATATAAGAGGATATTTTCCTATTTTGACTATGGCGATAATCCTATTATTGGTTTTGATCGGTTTAAGGTGCCATGACATTGTTACTGGTTCTCACTTAACAGCACTTGACTTGCCTGCTGCTCTGATCCCACCACACTTGACTTGAAGACTGAAGTGCCTATCTGATTCTGTACCTGACTCTGGTTGGGTCGATACAGAAATCTGGTCCCCTCTCTCCTTCAATTGCATGTCATTTATTCTATTTCACTTATATCCAATAAAGACCCAGGCTTCCGACTGCTAAGGCCACTTTCACCATTTGAGTTACCCAACAGTAAGCCTTAATGCGACATTATGTTTGAGCTAAATCCGATTAGAGCAATTTCGCTTTCTCAAACACCCAATGCTGATTAAAATAATTGTAAAAACTTGACGTTTCCAATTAAATCCTTTTAAAACCAGGCAGAGAAAAAAATGAGCTTCATGATCTCGGTTTCAATCATATCCTTTATATTCACACATTTTCGGGGTGTTATAAACATCATCAGCCTTCAGGAAAAGCTAGTTGAGCTCAGGGTTGCCAGGTCTCCGGTTTTGGCCCAGAAAGTCCGGTTTATTATTGGGGTCTGGGCGAAAATTGCTCTGTAAGCTAAATGTCCGGATTTTTACATGCGCGTCTTCTCTTGTGCAACATGTGGGTCACTGTATTTGTCAAGCTGAAAATTATTCAAACGTGATAAAACTTCTTCCAAATTTTATCAAACCATTCAAAAGGTTGTTACTTGGTGCCATTTTTATAAGATTTTTTTTTTTTTTTTTTTTTTTTTTAAGGGAAATAGTACTAAGTCTTAATTGATTGTCTTCTAGTAAAAATGAATCTTCTCAAGTTGTTTATAGTACTAATGTATTAGATAAGTATAAATAATTTTCAAACATTATATTTTTTAATCCAGTTCATGTTCTAGACGTTACATGATGTTTTTCGAGAATCAAAAGGCAGGATTCTTTTAGAAAATATTACGCTGAATTCGAAAATATGGTCGACAATTATAGTTAGCTGAATTTGAGTTGAGGAGCACGGCTTTAATGCAAAAAAAAACCTGGTTTCTTTGAACAACCATTTAAAAATTATAACTCGACTCTGGATTGAGATAGAAAATGACGGTGTTCAACATAATTGTCGAACTAGTTTGAATCTAAATTTGTTCAAAACAGGTCTGAATCCACCCATTGTAGTCTACGTGTGATAATCATTGGAACATATTGATAATTTAACCATTATGTATCATTTTGCAAGGTAATAACTTGGTTTTATATAGAAAAGCATACCAATAGTAAATCTTTCTTGCCTGGACCTTCTGACAGTATCATGTTTTAATGACTAGTTTTAGTCTGCCTTCCCTTCTGCCCTTAGGGTTCGGTTTTTCCCCCCATACCACCTGGCAACCCTAGTTGAGCTCTCAGAAACTCAAAATCTGCTGAGGTACGAGAAGCTACCGAAGTATTTTACAACTCTTCCTCAATTTTAGTCCAATTTTTAAGTACATTCTCTCCTAGTGCACTCTACAAACCCCTTTGTTATTTTCTATATGAAATATTGAACAGATCAACTGAGTGCCTAGTAACGTGGTAAGTAAGCATATTATAATTTTATTTTACACTGCACTGTGGTTTCATCCCAGGAGCCTTTTTCAAAAACATATTCTTTCTTCATTCTGCCACTACTCAGAGATTTTCAGTATTATTGAGACATTTTGAAACCAGACAATTCTGTTGATGGGCAAGTCTTTCTCTAGAACCAGTAAAACGTAAATAACTCTTTGTTGTCGAAAATAAACATAGCGTTAGAATAGATATTTGTATTAATACTTGGCATTCATTTGCTACCCACTTTCTGAGTAACATTATTGAAATCTTGAAACATTCGTTTTATAGAAAAGGCAGTTCTATTGGAGAGAATAAGAAAATATAAAGAGGCTTCAGTGAGAGCTGAACGCGAGGTCAATTCGTTAAAGGTAAGTAGTGGAAACAGTCATTAATGTTAAACTTTACTGCAGCTTGGCTTGGATAGTCTTTTTTATTTATTTAATGGTTAAAGCTGCATTTCAACCAGAGGGGTCATTAACGGCATTGAAGAAGGTTTGTAAAGGGACGTTGCAAATGGCACAATTCTAAGGGGAACCATGTTGCCCTCCGTCACTAAACGGAGTGCTATCATGGACTCCGCTTGCAAATCGGAGGGGAAAAAACATGAGGTGTACAGTGATGACCACTGTTTAGCCCCTAAAGAAAAGAAAAAATTTACAACTAAGAAGACTAGATGAAGAATAGGCTTATAACAAAATACATGTTAATATTTTTAATCAGCAAAGTGAAATTGAACAGCCTGTGTCGCTGCTCACAGCTCTGCTGTTAACACAGATAAGACAGGTGGTAAAGTGTCTAGTGATTTGGAAGTTGGGGCTCCATAGAGCAAGGCCAAGACCACCAGGTGTCTTTGAGCCATCCGTGAACACGAGAGTGTGTCCAGCATATCACTGGATTGCTTCATTGTAACAGCATTCGAGGATATGTGGGGTGTATAGCTTTGACCCCGACCCTCATGGAAAGGTCAACATGCATCCCAGACAAGGTCTAAGGTGGGACAGGGAGCACTTCATATGGGATCAGTGGGTGTCACTCAATGCTATCCCACCTGATGAGCTCTTGAACACGAATACCCAAGGGTTTATGTTTGGAGCTTAGAGGATGTGTCATCTCCGGGGGGGGATGTTGTGCATGGGTTGCCCAGGTAAATAGCCCAAGCATGGGCTGAATCCTGAGTTGCTGGCTGTGACCAAGAGCATACCATGGCCAGAGAAGTGCGGAAGCCCTCAGTAGCCTGAAAAAGACACTTGTTTACTATAGGTTCCAGTCTATGCTGCAAAGCCTTTCTTACTGAGCCATAAACTTAGACCTATAATCAATGCGTGATTGCACCACTGCATGGATGGGAAATCATCGTTAAAAATTGTGAAAAGTTATTAAAAAGTAGATACTTATCGATTGTTGGAAGTAATGGCAAGTCCAAAAGTGTTTTGGATTCACACACCGAAGTTGAAAAAAATCGATTAAATAGTTATTAAAAGATCTTTTTTTTTTTTTTTTGTACATAATTGACGGACTTATGGCTATCACTAGAAAGACTAATGGCTAACGGCTATTCAAACGCGAATGTCAAGTTTCGCTGAACGAATTTTGGTGGTTATTTGTCGCTAGGTGAGCCATTGTTAATAGTGATTTTGACTTAATCAGTTTACACAATGCTTTCCTATTTCTGTGCCGCTGGTTAAAAGAGCATTTTGCAAAAAACACCACTTGAATCGGTCAGTTGGAGCTCAGAGTGGTGCCCGTCATTTAATTCGTCCCTTGATGTCACATATAGGCTCCCTATCAAATTTCGTTGTAATCAGATAGACGATATAACTTTAGCACACTGAGCTGATCAGGATGGAGCCTATAAGGTCATTCATCTCTTGTCATCCCCGAGAGGCTCCCTATGAATTTTAAACGTCCTACGGTGAACTAGAGAGAGTTTAGCTCACTCAGCTGGTCAGGATGGCGCTCCTCACTTGCTAGACCCTTGTCCCAGAGAGGCTCCCTATCAAATTTCGTCGTCCTACAGTGGATAGGAGAGATTTGAGCAAGATTTTGTCATCGTTATGATATTACGGCTCTTGGTCAGCTGATCCTCACGAAAATCAGTGAGGCATAAGTTCCAACATGTTATACATCATCTCAAAATTTGGTCCAAATCGGACCAGCCGTTTTGGAGGAGTAGTGAGCACAAAATTTTGACCATAAATAAATATATAAATAAAATAAATCAATGTCAGTATGTTTAGAACTTTTATGTTGAATGGTAAGGAATAGATAGTATATTTCAAAGTTCTTTCATTGTCCCCTGATTCTAATCCTATTTGTTTTCGTTTAATATTTTAGTCTCGCTTGGCTGCAGTGAGGGCTGCTTTGGCACACACGTCCACAATAATTGAAGATGGGTTAGCGAAGTATCATCTTGCAAAACTGAGCTTGCAGGAAATGAGCGAGGAGATCAGTAAGAATAATATAATTCATCTTATTTTTTGTCAATTATGCTATGACTCTAGAAATGTTTTTTTGTTTTGCGGCAAAAGGAAGTTCCTTGAGAATTAGTTCATTGCTGATTATTCATTGTATTTTTTCCACAAGTACCATCCTATGTGAAACAAAAAGCCTTCCGTCCCTCATCCTCCTCACCACCTCCTTCCCCACCTCTTCACCTCATGTCCTTTTCTTTTCCTGCTCCCTCTGATATGTACTTTCCCTATATGTTTTCAATTTACGTAGTTATTATTGTCGTATCTCTGTCTAAAACAGAAGAAAATTGACAACGCCATTTTGAGTGTCTGAATTTCCAGGATTAGTTTATGGAGAAAAAGAGAGCATTTACTTACACCCTGAATTAAAATATCAATGTTTGAACATAATTTTACCGATGTTTGCCCCTTGTTATTACAATTATAGAAATGGGAGGTGAGGATATCATTTACCCTCATAATGAGGGTGAATACTGGTTCTACATTTGTGGCTGTGCAAGCTGGAGCTTAAATGGAGCTTAACTTGCCAGAGGTCAAATCTGAGTTTATATTTTTTTTATTTTTCTCCACATTATGCTGAACAATTTTTTTTAATAAATAAAAATTTATGAGTTTTCAAAGTTTGAAGAAAGGGTGCCTGAAAATTGCAAAATTTCAGCAGGTTTCAGCAAATATTCAGCAGACTTGCAAAACTGCAGTTGTTTGCTATTATAAGTGCAATAAAAAATGAAGGAAAAGAAACTACAAAAACAGTCATTGTATGACCCAATCTTCGTTTTTTCGTTCTCCTGGGGAAAAAAAAACGTCCTGGCAAGTTAAGTTTCCTTTTCCCTTGCGCAGTCACATTTATGCTTTTTCACATGGTTATTTTGAGTTTCGTCACTCTTCAAATGTAAATATAAATATATGTAAGTACGTTACTCTTGGAATAGAAATTCAAACACAAAGTTGGAAATATTCCTTATAATTTCAGGAGCTCAGAACCCTTTTCACCATTTGCAGCTAGACACGTCGGTACATGCATTTCTCCAATTTGTAATGATTACTAACTCAACTTACCTTTGGGAATGAGTATAATTATAGTAGGTCGAGGAGAAGACTGTTTACTTATACAGCACCATGGTACTCACAGCACGCGGTGACTTTTCAGAGGAAATATTTGAAAAAAAAAAAAAAAAAAAAAACCCCGCTGAAAAGCGGATTTTTAAAAGAAACCAGAGCTTTCGTTCTCCCATATTGGCTGCCTTGCTCCATCATAAAAGAGACGCGGTTCTGCCTCACTTTAGTTGAAAGATTGTTGGATGCTGCAGGTGAATGACTGGGTGGCTGAAAAAAGGCGCTAGCCTAGGGTTGGCACTTAACAGTCTTCTGCTCGACCTACTATAATTGTACTCAATCTTTCCCGAAGGTAAGTTGAGTTAGTAAATATAGTACTTTCTTCGTAGAAGACTGTTTACTTATGCAGCCCATTTAGAGATATCATTCACCTGCTGGCTGGGGGAGGTGGTGAAGGCGCGAGTACGCTCCCAGGAGTAAAATCCAGACAAAAAATTTTCTACTAGAGGTACACACCTTGTGTGTGTAGGGGCTCCGTAGCGCCCTATGCCTCCTAACCCACCTCAACCACTAGTAGGTGACGTTCCTACCCCCCACTCCCCACCCTTTCTCCTCCTGAGGAGAGGTCAGGCAAAATGGGACAAGAGGACAGTGATAAAAATGTGAAAAATTTGACAGTGATAGATGTGTCCCATGAAAGGAAAATGGAGATAGGAAGAACGACAATCGTACATAGGTATGAGCATGTGCATCAAACATGAAAATTTTAAAGCCAAATTGAGCCAATAAAGTAGTAAAGCATAAGCCTGTAAACCTAATTAAAATGTGTGTCAATCATATTACAAATGTAACGAGTAAAGTATAAGTATGCGAATATAGTTAAAATGTGCATAGAACATATGGACAAATGGCTCCACAATGGGTGGAAATGGTTAAAAAGGTGCTCAAGTGAGAGTCAAATTGAGTTATTAGAGCAGAGTAAAGGTAGCGTCAAGTTATGATAACAATAAATCGTAATTACTCCGGCAGAGTACGCTGTAAAATATCCGTGGCAAATACTCCCTGAGAAGATGAAGGTCTATTATAGACATTGGCAAACATTAAGGAGTTCTGTGTTCATTCCACTGCCCAGAAAATGGTGTGTAGAGGGACTCCATTCCATGCTGCTGCAGACACCTCCGCATGGAGAGTGGAATAAGCGGAAAAGGTAGTGGCATTGATCCCCGCATTCTTGAGGGTTGCGGAAACCCAAGGGTTCGGAGTCGCATTGGGTGCTGGGTGGATCGGGGGACGTTTCGTCGGTAGAAGATGATGATGATGGAGTGATTGTGATGTAGCGTCCAAATACTGCCACAGGGCAGATGGAACACATAGTTTCGGCTCCCCATTCAAGAATGGAAAGCTCAAGATTAGAGCCATCTCCTCAGGGTGAGACGTTTTCAGTAGGGAGGGTATAAAAATCCGAACTCCCGTTGAATTAAATTTGATATTGGACCTTCTGATCGCTAGAATTGTTTGTGGATGATGTCCAGAGGCCAAAACCAGTAGGGTGTCAAGTGAGTTGTCGGATGACGCAGTAAAATAGCGTAATACCACACTAAGATTCTAGGATTCCTCATATTTTGCAGCTGGAGGTCACAAACGAAAAACCGCCTTTAGATATTGTTTGACGAGAGGGTCGGAGGCTAAGTTCGAACCCGAAATTTAGAGATAGGACTGATCTATGTACATTGATAGAGCTGAATGAATGACTAGATGAGCCCATGATACTCTACTCTCCAAAAATTGTAACATTTTGGGAACTGTGACAGTTATGGTGCCCCAGCCCTGGGATGTGCAGAATGTAACCCATTGGTTGAATGAAGAGGTGTATTATTTTAATGTGGTGGGAGCTATTGATTTACATTATGTGTTGGCTACCTCTAGAGGGAGACTGGACCCATTCAATTGATTAACAGCTGTCATGTTTGTAGGATTGTGAATAACACTATGGAAGCGGGAGACTAGTAACATACAACGTTGTTATGATTATTATAAACAAATAAAATTAGTTTTGTTCTTGAATTCAAACCGACGACTACGAATCCTTTATTGGCGACAAATGGTTGGGAAAAAGAATGGGAAGAACACTCGTCAAAGACATCCAAGTGTAGAGAATGACTTCCAAGACGAAACTGGTAGGCAAAATACGAGGTTTTCGACTCTTGCGGAGGTCCATACGGAAGATGGCGAAGAAGATGCTGAGGGGATTGGACTGGATGAAGACAGAGAGTTGGCTCGGAAGATGGAAAACTTTTCATCGAGACCATTTGATGAAACAAGTTCCTGGGAAGAATTCGAAAGTCAGTTTTTACTATTATGTAGAGTTAAAGGACTTGGAGGGGAAACTACAAAACTGAAAAATGCAAGGAGAGATCTCCTTCTCGCTTATGTAGGTTCCACGCCCCTCAAAAGAGTCAAGAATTGTTTATTACCTAATAATGTATGTGAAGTAGTTTGGGATCAGCTTTTGACAGCTTTTAGATCCATCTACAAACCGAAGAAGACGGTATTCACGGCCCGATTGGAGTTTGAACAAAGTGTGAGAAATTCTGACGAAACTTTTACCTCTTTCATAACTCGACTCAAGGAATTAGCTGTTCTTTGTAATTATGGAGGAAATTTCGAGGAAAGAGTGAGAGATAGGTTCGCTGGTGGAATAAGATTTTCGAAATTTGAAATTGAAATTAGACAACGTTGGCCGAATGGAGAGAACGATGATAAGTCTTTTCTAAAACTCCACCAATTACTGGAATTGGCTGAGTCTATGGAAACAGCTGAGAGAGAATTACTTGTGGACAAGAATGAGCAGCAGGCCGTTAACAAAATTCAAACGAGGAAGCAGCAAGGGCCCAAAGCGAACTTATCAATGAATAGGAAAGAACAAGAAGGGAATAGGGGTCGGTGTTCTAGGTGTGGATTTTCGCATGATAGGGAGAAAACGTGTCCAGCAAGGGCAGCAGCCTGCTACATCTGCACGAAAATAGGTCATTTTTCGAGAATGTGTAGAGCAAATAAGAAGGTCAGGCAAATAAACAAGAATATGACAGATGAAGGAACAGCAGATAGTAGCGGTGAATCTGAGTACTGCAAAATAGATTCACATAAGAATATCAACAAAATTAAGCAGAAAACTAAAACAAATCCACAAGCCAAGATATTAGTAAAACTAAACGGAATACCAGCAACTATGGAATTCGACTCTGGAGCCAGAGCTTCAATAATAAGTAGTGAACTCTGGAGAAATATAGGATCACCCAAACTAGACAAGACTAAATCAAAGTATTTGTCTTATGGTAACAATGTTTTGGACGTTTTAGGCGAATGTAAAATAAAAGTGCAAGTACAAGACAGAATAGAAGTTCTTAAAGCTGCAATAGTAAGAGGTAATGATACCCCTCTATTTGGGTTACCATGGATCATGGCGTTTGACATGAAACTACCAAAAAACGTTGAAATCAGGAAGGTGGTAAAAGAAAAATTGAAGGATACTGAAGGAACCGCAGACAGAGAAGAAGCTAGACTCATTCGGGAGTTCTATGAAGTTTTTGACGGGAAATTGGGTAAAATAAAGGGCATGCAAGCTAAAATTCATGTGAGAGAAAACGCAATACCGAAAAGATTTCCAGCTCGACGAGTACCTTTTCCAATGAAAAAACGCATTGAGAATGAATTGGAAAGACTTTTGAAAGAGGGGATATTGGAACAAGTTGACCCAGCAGAGACACCTATAGAGTGGGCGACTCCAACAGTGAATATTGAAAAACCTAATGGGGACATAAGAATTTGTGGGGACTATGCAGTGACACTGAATCCTGAAATAATTCTCGAAACGGCTTTACTAACAAACTTTCGAACAACTAACATCAAAACTGTGTGGCGGTCAAGAGTTCACATTGATTGACTTGAAAGATGCATACTTGCAATTAGAAGTTGCTGAAGAATACAGGAAATATCTTACCATCGCTACACATAAGGGCTACTTCCGATATAGAAGGCTACCGTTTAGAATATCATCATGCCCTGGCATTTACCAACGTATCATGGAAAAAGTATTGATCGGATTGGAAAAAGTGGGAGTACTTTTAGACGATATCATAATTACAGGAAGAAATCGGAAAGAACACGAAGATAATGTGAGAGAAGTTCTCACTAGAATGCGAAAAATGGGTCTAAAAGCCAAGATTGAGAAATGTAAATTTTTCCAACAAAAAGTAAAATACCTAGGGCATTTAATAGATAAAAATGGGATTGCATTTAATAGATAAAAATGGGATTCACCCTTCAGATGAGAAGATAGTGGCAATCAAGAATACACCTACACCAACAAACAAGAAACAGCTTCGATCTTTCTTAGGACACGTCAATTATCACGAGAAGTTCATTCCACATTTACACGGAATATGTGCTCCATTGCATAAAATAACAGGGAAGAATGCTCGATGGATTTGGACAGATAATGAAGAGAGAATTTTTCAGAAAGTTAAAATGATACTATCATCTGAAGATACAATAGTTCCGTATGGTTTAGTAAGGACCTATGATTTAAATTGTAATATCCGGTGCAACATTTTAAGTAGGTAATGCATACATTACAAGGCTATTCCTTTTGGTGAAAAACCAAATTTTCCTGGCGAATGTGAACGAAGAAAAAGAAAATGCTGGTTGATCACTCAATGAGATAGTGTGAACAACTTGTTCATCAGCTGGAACAGCTGGATCGATAAGTTCGGCTGAACCCTACCCTGTGGATAGCAAATTCACAACTTCAAGTGTTGAAAGCTTACCATATCTGCCTACATACATTTTCTACCTACGCTACCTACATGCTCCAGTCCCATAGCGACAACCCTAGGAAAAAGTGAAGGGTGAAAATACCTTCAAATGTGTAGTGCAATACTGAGCGGTCGTGCGGAAGGATATAACTTCTGCCCCGTGACTTCAAGGCGTTCTTTGATACTATTTTGCAATACTGAGCGGTCGTGCGGAAGGATATAACTTCTGCCCCGTGACTTCACGGCGTTCTTTGATACTATTTTGCATGACTGAGCGGTCGTGCGGAAGGATATAACTTCTGCCCCGTGACTTCACGGCGTTCTTTGATACTATTTTGCATGACTGAGCGATCTTGTGATGCCTTAATTTATGTGTTGCTACCGAGTGTGAGTTAATCTGGCTACCGGAAGACAGTACCGGTTTCACAACAATCAGAAAACTGATTTTGTTTCACTTGCTTATTTCTATTTATTTATTTTTAATTTTTATATCCTGCCAATGTATTTTTCCCATTTTTAATTAATTATTTAAAGCCTGAATAAAAGTTGATTAAGAATCGATCTTGAACTGCCTTAAATTGGCAAGGAATGGTGATTTTAATTTATATTATTGTCAATATTTACGTCTCATAGTTCTTCAGCCCACATAAACATAACAATTCATGTTCTGTACGTATTGAGGAAGCAAGGAACTTTGACCCAACGATAGTTTGAGATTTCAACCACTATGGATTTGGTGTGGAAGAATGTCAGAATGAAAAAGTAACTATCTCAACTTTGGTAAGCTAATAGAAAGCCGTACCAGTCAAACAGTTTCTTGCGTATTCCAGTCGACTTGTAACCAGTGTTATGCTGTTGCTATGATAAACAAGTGGAAACGCATATTAGCCCTCAGCTTGTGCATTATTATGGAGATTCTGCTCATTTCCCTTTCGAATTTTTGATGAACAAAAATTTACCCTAACAGAGTTTCAAGTAGTTATAGAGGCCTTTAAAGGATAATAATTTCCTAACTCCTCCATTCAGTTAGTCGGGTGAACATTAATCAAATTTCTTATAATAGTCTCTTCACTAAACCTTCAATGCGATTTCAAACTAATCCAGTAATAGATCGAGAACTGTTTTGGATAACATAAATACAAATGCACGAATGCAAATAAAACGATATTTTAAATATGCAGTACTGAATTGTTCTAAGCTGAGACGATTTGCTCCTTCCATCTCCTGAGATCTTTGCTCATCCATTCAATACCTATGGCCTGTTAATGAAATAGTTTTTCTTATCTTTTCTAGATCAAGATTTGTCTAAGCCAGGACCCACTGAACAAGGTTAGTTCATATTCTTTTCCAACCACTGTCATGTTTCAATGAATTAATTTGTACCAAAGACTAACTGTGCCATTTAGACTCCGAAAATCAGTGTTAATCGATCATTCTCAGATTAATCCCTATATCATAATCAGGTCCACTTTCATCGTTTGAGTTAACCAGCAATGGGGCTCCAAACTAATATGGCCTGCCGCTAAAGCGCTTGGGGGTTAAGTTCCTTAGAGATATGGTTGTTGACATGTCTTTTGCTGCCGTTGATTCTTTGTGTCACTCTTTCTTGCTCTACAATTCGTTCCCCGCACCATCATTCTCATAAAAACTTGACAAAAGTAATGATTATATTAGTAATGAATGAATTATTATAAAAAAGAAACACACACAAGAAAACGAAAAACCTGCAAGAAAACAAAAACATAGGTAGGTTGGGTGCATGAGAACAATAACTGTTCATCATCCATAAACATCCTCAACAACAAAATTAGAGAGCAAATCTATTAACATTTTGCATTCTGGTTTCCCCTTCTATTTTATCCCTCTAATCCACAACAGACTGCTCTAGCCCTCCTGCCTGTGGACAGTCCATATTCTTTTTGACAGAGCCTCAATGCGATATGTCTGGTCTTGATACATTGTTCGTTTAAACTTGATCTTCCGATCACCAAAACTGATAAGCTTGATTACCCTAACCTCTAAGGATGGGGCTCCAAACGTGAGAAACTCGAGGTAGCGTGCAGCACATAACAAGGACCTTACCGATTTGCTCTTCTTTTGTTTCCATAACGGCAGTCGTGACGGACACAAGTTGTTTTTGTTTGCTTGTGTGTTTCTTTATTGTAACAATTTATTCAGTAATAACCTAATTCTCATTTTTGACCGGTACTGGTGAGATAGATGGTGCGGGAAACGTGGAGCAAAAAGGGGCGATGCAAGGTATCAAGAAGGGGAAAGTCATGTCAACCACCATGTTCCTTGGGTACTTGGCCCCCTAGCCCTCCTAGTGGCGGACCTTTTTAGTTTGAAGTCCCATTATGAAGTTAACAGGTGTTTAGTATTTGGTTGCCAATATTTACCTCCTTTTTTCAAGAGATGCCCAAGTCCAGAAAAGATTTTTATTGAAAGGGCATAAGTGCCATCCCGTTTTCGGGCAACACTGCAATCGTTTTATGTGGGTTTCTCCTCCATATTTGTTGGTTGACGTTGTTCACAACTACTTTTGATTAGTAAAATGGATCGGGGACTAATATTTTCAACATAAGGTTAGGTACATCATAGGTCAACATCTTCATTGACAGAGAAACTAATGTCACTGACAAGCTCTTGTGAAACTATGGTTTTTGGGCTTTTCAAAAACAATATTATTTTTTTATAAATCAAAAAGAAGTATTGTGAAGGTGCTGGCTGCGGGAAATATCAGCACTCACAACAAAGGTAATGCAAGAAAACGTTCAGGAATTTTGAATGCATACAGAACACTTTTTGGACATTATGGAACTTTAAAATTGCGATAACTTTTTTGAAGTTTTTGGCACTTAGGCCCTTTGTACTTGAAGGTCTTCAATTGCCCTCGGAGATGTGAACTTGAACGTGGTGAAAGATCAATTTTCAACGTCTCTCCAAATCATCTGTTCCCCTTTACCACTTGCTTTAGTTGATGAGACATTAACTCATGTTGTTGAAAGTGGCTCTCACTCCATCTGGGGCACCCAGGGTGCAGATTTTGAAAAGAGTATTCATATTCAGCACGTTTCTGTTGAACTTGAAACATATTATCCCAACAATATTGATTCTGCTTTATTTGAGGGACAAGTTGTATAAGGAGTTCCCAGTAGGATTTCATATAACTATTAATAACTCCTTATTCTGTTAATTATTTACCTAATGACTGCTGAACCCCACTTTTTAGTGAACAAGTGAGAGAATTTCCTGGTTTTTTATAGTATTTATGGTAACATAATACTGCGTTTATAATTATGAGTAAAGTTTTCCCCACAGATGGCTTAAAGGAAAGAATAAAAACCTTTATGTAGATCGAGAGGGGTAATCTGATGTCTACAAAATCTATGTTATAGTTCGTAAATGAGAAATAGTACAACCTAAATAGAAAAAATCGATTACAATATTATTATCCGAAATTCCAGAAAATATTTCTTTTCATTGTTAAAAATTAGTTGTGTTACTCTCGATTGACAGATTGAGATCATTTAATAGAAAAACTCTTTGTACCTTACCATTTTGTTGAAAATGTTGAATTTCATTTGAAAAAATAAAAATGAAATAAATAAATGAATAAAATCAATAAATCAAACAAATGGACACTTTTCTCGATTTCAGGTGAAGTGGCATGCAATGAGCAGTCATCTAGCGGCACCCAAAAAATACTGGGTAAGTTAGTATTACTTTAATGTTTTTGGTTAACGCAGAGAAGAAATTCCAACCTTCTTTATTTGTCGACTAACCAACTAGTTTCACCTGTCTTGTGACAATGGTGTGTCTGTTTATGTGTGTATTTTAATTTTAGTATTTTTTTAGTTTTTTTTAGCTACTATTTTACTCATGAGTCAACAAACGTTGAGGAAACTTTAATAAGCATCCTGCAGAGTTAATTGTTCTCAATCATTTAATTTTTCTTGAAATTTTCATCACTGACCAAGCCACTTAGTCTCCAAGATTAAAATTATAGAGCTCCGTAGCAATAGTATATGTTTAGGGTTGTAATTTCCCTGATTCTGATTCTTTTCAGTTTTAACATGTTCAGTGCAAATTGTCTTAGAGAAGGAAATTTCAGCCACCGTGAGTGGCTAGGTTTCTTACCAAAGGCACTCTAGGAGCCCCCGTGTTCTAGAACTAATTTTCCCCTCTTCTTCGTGTTTATTGTTTCACTTAGATTCCACTAGACCACATACCGTTCTAAGCTTGAGGTTATCAAACATCGTTATAATGTTGACATCTTTTGTTGTCATTCGAAGTCACAAAGTTCACTGTTTCTGTGTTCACACATTTTATCCCTCTCATTTAATTCTCCTCATTTCGATTTCAAGTTCAAAACGCTCCCTAATGAACAATAAGTCAATCTAATTATCTTCACGTGAAATTCCTCATTATTATTCCTATTACCATCTTGTCTTTACATTTTCCTACAAGGTTATCATTCTTGATTGTCTTTTTGTATTTTGATTAATATTTTTAGATATCTGTGTATTCTAAGTTTTGCTGCATGACGGACCGTAAACTGTTGAACCGCGGATCCCAGAACTAGCGAAGTTGTGCGGGTTGCCTATACCCGCCAAAGGTTACTGGCTAACCGCCTTCACTAAGACACAATCTCTTAAACCATGAAATATGGCTAAATAATGCAAACAGATATACATTACGTGCATAAAATATCATAGCAATTAGTTATTGGTGTTCAAAAAAATATATAAAAGTCACCGGCCACTGGGGTCACGCACTAAATCGATGTCGCATTGAACGTGTTGACTAACTTTTTGTCTTTTTATTTTCAGCCTTGGTGCCACCTCCAAAACTACAAGCTCGGGTAAATCCCATGGTGCAAGGGGTGCCACTGATGAGCCCGAGTATTATGCTGCTGAGGCTTCAACCAGATGAACTTGAACAACAACTGAGTAAATCTTGCACTTTCAAACTCACTTTTTCTGTTGTTAGTTCAGAGATTTCGCATGTGTTGAATTATATGATTTCACTAAAATATTGCCCTCTGTAATTTCAGGTTCAACTCAGCAAGCCGTTTCAGCCACGACTCCCATCGGTCTGGCTGTTCCTGAGGTAATGTATATTCCCTAGTTTTCATTATGTAAAACACTATTTGCAATGGGTGAACCAGAAACGTTGATATTGGCTGTGTGTTCGTTGGGGCATGCGTGTTCAAAGATTGCTGAAGTTAATCTTGGAATCAGAATGACCATACCCAAATATCCCCCTTTCTGTTATTCAGCTCTGAAATCTAACTAGTTTGGTGCAAATGAACTATGAATTGCATGTGCGCCAGGCTCACATCCAGAATTTGGCGAGGTTTACCCATGTAACTGTGGTTTGAATGTTTAGGTCTTGAGAAATCTGATATTAAAAACTCATCTTTTGAAAAAAAAAAAAAAAAAAAAAAAAAAAAAGGATGTTTGCAGCGAAGTTACAATTTAGAAACATTTTCATCACTCCACTTTGTTACTTTGTAGTAGCAGCTGTTTCATGCTTCAACTTACACTGCTGGATGTGTGTTCCTAAGAATTATGCCATTTAGCATATACTTCTGTCTATCATCTTTCTACTAACTCCAAAACTTTTAAACCATAACTCCAATTGTGTTAATAAGTTGTGTTAGTTGTATCAAAGTTCATTGAAGCACAAAATATATGCTTTTCTAGGGATATCCCAAAACTCGTTTGAAAAACCCGAAGAAAATGTTCATTTCAGTCTAAGGGCGGTATTCATAGACTATGCCTGAGTGTGTGTACACTCACACTCACCTAAATGGAGGGTCACCCTCCGCTCTCTGGTTCAAATATAATTGAGTGGGGTGGCTCACTCATCAGTTAGGGGCACACTCAGATTACACGAGTTTGACAGTGCACTCAGGGGACACTCATCACTTTTAGCAAATTTTTGAAGAAAATTAAGCTATTGCTCTAGCGTCAAAATTTGTAGAATGTGAATTTTTGAAAATTTTTTATGCAGAAATCCGTTTCAGGCTATTCTGAATCATATTCTGAAGTTTAATGCATTTTTTTTATGTATGTATGTATGTATATATGTATGTATGTATGTGTCATTCCAGACGATAACTGTCCGTAGAATTATGCTAGAAACTTCAAACAAATTTTAAAATGTTAAGGACACAAAACGAAAGTTCAAGTTCGTTGGCCAGCATGATCGGATTACATCTTCGGGTTGAATTTTTCTAAAATGTAGTCAAAAATTTCAAAATAGCCTGTTTTTTGCTATTTGTTGTGCGAAATAATTTTTTCAGCATACTAACATGTGGTATATTCGGAATCAGCTTAAAATTTCCTATAAGAATATGTATCAAGTTTTCAAAAATTTCAAAGTTGAAAAATCAGTCAAAAATCGAAATAATGCTGTTCGCTAGTTGTAAAAATCGGTAATATTTGCATGAAACATTGTCCAAATTCAGATTGAACTACTCTTATGGAAGTATCCTTGTATAACCAATCCTAGAACCATGCTGTTTAAAACGTAAGTAGTAGGTGCATGTTAAAAAAAAAAAAAAAAAAAAAAAAAAAAAAAAAAAAAAAATGTAATCACAACTGAGGAGTTTACTCTGTGAAGTCCTCCGATTCTCTCGATCGCTCTCTTTAATGTTTTACACTCAACTGTTTTAGTGCTTGATGTAGCTTTAATACTGACTGTGGCTTAGAAAATATCAGCCATGAAATTATGAAGGAGTTCTATTTATGTACGTACTAGCCGCAGACCCAAGGCCTTGCTCCGCTCGGCTGTCAGTAACGTTAAACTCAAGGCCTCCCTCCACTCGGCCGTCAGTAACGTTAAGCCTAAGGCCTCGTTTTATTTTATGTCAAGATTTGATGATGTTATGATAGGATACTGTTAAGATTTCAACTGCCTTCAATACTGACCATTGGACATCGAAATCTATGAATATTTACCTACATTTGTCTTTAAATCTACAAGATTAGTTTAATAATAATAAAGTATGAGTACCTCCTAATTATTTTTAATAATTTGATTCCATGTTTGTCTATCAAAATCATAAACTGAAATTTCTCTACACGATCAATAGCGACTAAAATGTCGAAGATTTCTTCAAAAATTCGCTCATGGGGTCATGCTGCATGACTGGCCTTTTCAATTCAAGTTGGCAGATCTGACTGTATGTTTTAGGGAAAGGTTCCCTGGTTTGAGGGAAAAGGGACGGGAAAATCGCATTCCGTCCTTACTGATAACAGTTCTCAAAGGTAACTCTTCTCGTTGTATTTTTGCTTTTAGTGCTGTTATCATTGTTCCTTGGTAAGAGAGGACAATGACCTTATCAGACAAAGGCGAAAGTCATTGTTCCTCCCTACTGGATCCTGCTCCCACTGTTGAATATTGAATCCATGTTTGTTCTCATGCTGAAAAATCGCGTATATAGTAACTTGTGACAGTGTAATAGAAAGTGAAAAAATAAGAAAGCAATGATTCGCTAGTTAGTTTAAGAGAACAGAGATGTACTTAGTTGAAAATAAGAAGTGCTGTAGGTATAATGTAACTGTAGGACAAAAAGAAAACATGAGGTTTTGCTAGAGCTTCAAGCAATCACATTTTCTTAGCATTCTCATTTATGGAATCCTGGAATTGGAATCTTGGAATTCTGTTGAATGGAAGGTAGGTACCAACCACCAACTCATTCCACAAACCAAGATGAATTGGGAAATCGTGCCTACGAACTTGGTATGTAGAGATCACATAAACTGAGCACTTTCAACTGTGGTGATTATAAATGCTCTTCACTTATGGCTCCTTCAGGATCGTAGTTGTCCCTGATTGTCTCTTTCCCGAATTGGAATAGTCTGCGTAATATTTCGTTGTTGATTGTATAACACATGAATGGGATTTGTAGCCACATCTCCCATGTACCTACCTACCGTTTAGGTACATACCTGCTCTCAAGTGCCTCTGTTATTGATTATGATGATAGGATTCTTTGTCCATTGCCAACCATTTATTCAAATCAGTTCAAATTCAATGATTTATTTGAATAAACTCCAAACAAAAAACAAGATGACGTGTGCTCTACTACATTACCAGTGCCTACCTACGTGAAATTAATAACAAAAGTTTTCAGTTGACACACTTAAGTGACCTCCTGCTACCACTCAGGATATTGCACCATTGAGCTGAGGGTGGTCCTCAACGCCATTTTTCGTTTATGAATCCTTTTGATTGTGAATTACAATTGTGCCTGCAGGGTTGCCCTCAAATCAAGTCTATGAATTGTGCTGAGTGCATGAATCCTCTTATTGTTACAGTTAGGGCCTCACTCACACTCAATTCCCGTTTATGAATTCTGCCCTAAAGCCCACTTTTACCAAAAATCTAAACTAGCAGTAAGAAATTCACGAAGATTACCGCTCCCTGTTCTTTCTTTGAATCCCACCAAATCGACTTGAGTTCAAACGCCCAACGTCTGGCAAATTAACCTTGCTAATCGCTGTTAGTTTTGATGTCGGTATTTCAGTGTAGCTTTTATGTGCAATTGTGATTTCTAGTTATAAAAATGAATTCGCCCGTCGGCATTGACCACTGCATTTGCCTTGTTGAACAAGGACAATATTCCAAGAAAGAGAGAAAGAAGTTGGAAATGGCTTTTAGAATAAATTATTTATCAGTGTGTGAAAACTTTTGTTATACCTAGGTACATAACTAATTTTGTTGGAGTAGCTATTCGTTGATAGTAGGTAAATGACGAGTCCAGGGAAAGAACGATTTCAGTCACTTTTTTCACGTTTTGAGCTAGTAATGCCTAGAAGTAGGTCACTAGCAAGTCTTTCAGATCCCTAGCCTATGGGAAAGAACAAGCTAAGTCATTTTAAAAACTGAGTTCAAAAATCCGGCACTGGGGAAGAATGTTTGAAGTCAGAGAGCACTGGGGAAAGACCGATCAAAGTCACCCCTCACGGGAATTGGTGACACATATTTCCTCTAAATATTCAGCTGAATGTCCTGTTTCTACTCGAACAGTACGAGTGTTATGATTCAGCTGTGAAGAAACCTTTGTTAATGTTATATAAGGAATCGTACTATGAATACTTCTTTACTGGTTCAATACAGAGAAAAGTTGTGAAAAGGAAGCCTACGCAACAGAGTGAGGCTCAGATTGTTCCTTTGACAACATTTCCACATAACATCCTCATCAAAGCGCAAAGCACCGAGACCTCAGTCACTTGACACGATTTCTGAAAAAACCAGGATCAGGAGAGTTTTACCACAATCTTATTCCATTAGGGATCCCTGATGATTCCGATGACGATTTGATGAACGAACCTCCATATGGTGCTGTTAAACAATGATCAAGGTCATGAACTTGTTTTTGAAAAATGAATTATTCTAATTTCTAATTATGTTTTTTTTTTTTTTAGTTTTTTTATAAACAATTTCACTACTCTAATTTCGTTCAATACATTATTGCAAAGCAGGATATCGAGGAAAAAAACTATTTTTCCTTCATTTTTTAACCCCAAAAGGAATAGCGAAAATGTCAGAAGCATTTTTCTCTACATTTGTATTGAATGACTAAAATCGTTCTTTTCCTGGATCCGTCAAATATTCAACATGCCTGCTCACTTACTTTAATTCTAATTTGTCGATGTTATAACTTAACACCTTATTCTAATGGAACAAGCTATAGGTTTAAGTACAAATAGCCTCATCACATACACAACCTGGCTGGCTTTAGCAGCCAAACGCTCATGATAGGAGAGATTGTGTATAATAGATCATGATATAATGGTGATAGTACATTGTAGGTTGATTATAGCATGCTCCTGAAAAGTACCTACGATATTGAGTAGAAACGATACAAAACTTCCTAATTTCGTAGACAAGCCCAAGTCTAATTTAGCCCTTAAGATTCTGAAATATTTATTGTTGTTGAAATGGAAGCAGGTCTAAGTTTAGTCTGGAAAGTTTTCCTAAACTCCATTATTCCAAACTGCTTTAAAAGACTTTTGGGTGGCCATCGAAATTAATTTCAACGGATGTCACGTGTTTGTAGCTCCTGTTGCTTGAAATAGATGCCAAACACAAGTGCATTGCGGGTCAACTGTCAATCAAAATGCAGGGGAGCCAAATCATTTCATATTGAGCATCCATGTGTGCTATTTATATTTCCATCTGTCCGAGTAGATATCCAACAAGCGAGTTCAACTGAACTCTGTTAAATGATTTTTTGGTGAAAGTTGACCTAACTTGATCAAGGATGAAGAAGAAAGCAGTGACGAGTAAATGATAGTGCTTGAAATGTATATATTGTTTAATAATACTCCAACGTCTGGTGCATTAATGAGTTTACACTGGTGTTGGTCAGTTCACCTATACTTCTATTCATTTTCGAATGACCACAATTATACTATTCTAATTGCAACACGAGAGTAAGTTCTACTTGCGTAGATGAGAAACGTGTTGGAATGAATTTCTGGAAAAAAGACAGTGATCCATCCAACAACAACTATCTGAACCATCCCCACTCAACCCAACAAAATTGAAATGTTTTCTTGAACTTCACTTCATGTGAAGTAAGTGCTACGTATTAACCAGATGGTTGATGTTGTTCATGAACTAGGGATGCGTCGAATGCTTGGTATTTAATCGATATTCTACCTATTCTTTAACGTTTTTGAGCATTTGGTCAGATACTGAATAGTAGTCCCCATCATTCTGTCAAATCGAATATTTGGTCAGAATAGTCATTTGCAAAAAAGTTAGAAAAAAATGAGTTGCTAAAATCAAGATTTTTTGTTGATTATATTCAAAGTAAATTAGAGATGAATGAGATGAAATTAGAGATGAATTTTGTTGTCTTGTTCAGAATGGGCAGTGTCTAATATTAATTGCCCATCAACAATTACCCATTAATGTCAACAATATTAATGTGTGTCTCGCGTTTGCTCACACAGGTTGTCGACATTGCTTTATTGTTCTCATTCTTAACCTTCATTTCAAATATGGACAAACCAGATTGAATAATTCCGCCTAATATTTGGTTATAAATTTGGCTATATTGTATTTTGAAGAATGCAAAATCGCTATTCACCTCTACCATAGACTCTATACTTGAGGATACCAATATACAGTAAAGCCAATAGTGACATCACCAGAAAAATCAACAAAAATTAAGCATAGACATTTTTAGTTCCTAGTAAAGGAAATTTAGTACAAGAGACATTATCAAATACTGTTTCCACACCATACATTTCATCGTTTTTCATCATGTTTTAATTTGTAATTCGGCGCAAACTATTGTATTCTTGTAAACAGTAGCCAATGCTTTCCAAGTTAATTACACAAATTTCATTGGGAACATAAAAGTTTTCGTTAAAATGTCGTATCTCCACCGGTCCGTTTGTGGGGCTTGCCAGGTTATCATCGACGACAACAACTCTAGATCAGTTGTAATGGGTTCTGTTCGCGTTTTTTCCATACTTCCAGCTTTGTGAACATTTTGGACGAGGAAGACTTGAAGAATCTGTTGAAACAAGGGACTAAAGTGAAATGTTTCTGTGGCTTATGCGACGATAAGCTACTAACTATCAACTCGACAACCTGTGCTACAATCAACTTGACAATCTCGTCAGTGCTACTGAAGTGAAGGCATCTGAGCTAGTTGCTACCATGCAAAAAACTTTCAACTCATTGAACAGATCACCTAATCCAGTGAGTTGGGAACCAATAATTCCAGTTGTAAACAAGAAAAATGATAAGAGTGATAAGAGCCAATTTTCAAATAGTAAAATCGCCCCTACATCTAAGACATTTTCTAGATCTGCTTCTATGTCAATTCTTATTCCTCCTGCTAAGAAAGCTAATACCATGATGAGCAAACCGATCCCGACCGGTTCTGATCTCCATGGGCCTATATCGGCCACTGATACCACCCTCACCTCCCTGTTTAGAGGCTTTGATAATGGGGATTCGAGTGTTGAAGAGCAAGACAAAAATGATGATTGGGTCACAGCTGCGCCACACCTTAGAAAAAACAAGTCCGCCACATCCTTCTATAGGGGTATCATTGGGAGTGGAACCTCATTGGACCAGTCTACTCCCATTCTCGCTGCCGGCCCACGAAACATATGGCTGTTTCTCGGTTAGATCAGAAAGGGGACTGATGAGGATGCTGTGAAGAGATATGTAGACACGAAATTTCCAGAAGCCAACTCCATCATCCAGAACCTCAGTAGCAAAGGTTATTTTGAGAGCTTCCGAGTGGGGCTGGGTAAATCCTTTCAAAATATTGCTTTGAACCTTGAACTACGGCCATCTGGAGTTCATGTGAAATGTTTTTTATTCCTTCGTCAACGGGGTGTGGACCGTACCCCATGAACATCCAGGAAACCCATTCACAACTGACTTATTTCCTATCACAGAACGTACAAGGCCTTTCTGAGGCCAGTATTATTGGACTTAATCTCCACTTATCAAACTCCCCCGACATTAAATTCCTCTGTATCGCTAAGCACTGGTTGTGTGAAGCTGAACTCAAACATGTCCAGATTAGTGATTTTCAACTTTTATCTTTCTACTGCCGATCTAAAGGCCTTCATGGAGGCACAGCAATATTCTCCCACAACAGTATCAGATCCACTATCAGACACGACCTCGAACAACTCTCCCAGTTACTGAAAATTGAGTGCTCAGCTATTGAAATTACTCAGCCAAATACTCCATCTGCAATCATATGCTCGATATATTATGTAGACCTTGTGGCCCTCCTTGCCCAACCTTCTTTGAAGTTCTAGAGGAACTTATTGACCGAGCAATTGGTAATAGCAACAAACGTTTGTACCTCGCAGGGGACTTCAATGTTGATTTGCGTGGTTCCCCATACTGCAGCAGATCTGACTGGGAACCAGTTTTCAAGGCCAGTAATGTAAATCTTAATACGGGGCCTTTTGGAATATTTTTCACACCCTGTTTGACATGTACTTTCCACTCAAGAAAGTTATTTACTTGGGGAAACCAGATCCTCTCAAGAGTTTCTTAAATGATCATCCACAAGTTACCCTATCTTGAGATGAAATTCGAGAGGGATTGCTAGTGGCTGATTTGAATTGGAGCAACAAGCTTCGCTACCGCAGATTACTGGAAAGCATTCCAGACTATTCAGATCAGCCACCCGTAGTTTCTACAGTTCAAGAATAACAAATGCGAAAAATCGAACAATCAGTAGTGAAAGGCATTTCAGGCAGTTCAGTAGTAGCCCGTCCCCATCTAGCACAGCAAATGATCGGGTCTTCCATTCATTGGGTTCATATCAAAACAGTTTCTTCGTTGCACCAGTAACACCAGAGGAAGTAATGAAGACCAGCTCAAAGCTGAAGAATACGGTTGCTGGCCCTGATGGCGTGCCGACAGAATTTATCAAAGCAGTCATGGTGTTACTGCCCTGTGCTCGACAACATCTACAATTGCTCTTTTTCGTCCGGCGTGTTCTCTGCTGCTCTGAAATAAAGTATTATTACTCCCATTCCCAAAAAAGGTGACTTGAGCAACGTTAGTAACTTCCATCCTATTGCACTGATATGTTTCCTTGCTATGATGCTGGAAAGTTTAACGCTCGCTCTCCCACCTTCAAAATTATCTTAGCCGCCTTAATTTTTTCAGTGAATCACAACATGGCTTTCGCCAAAATCGTTCGACTGAGACTCTGGCAACGCTCATGAACTTCACTTGTAATAAGATTGACCAGGGAGCACACGTATTTGGTGCATGGCCAATCTGGCAAAAGCGTTCGGTGATGCACTGTACGGTATCCTCTAACCAAACTGGAGAGGATTGGTATTTGAGGCACAGCTTGGGATTGGTTCTCCTCCTCTTTGGCTGAGAGATCGTGAGTGAGTGGTCCTGGTGGCCCCTACTACTCATCAGATAAAGTTTTGCAAAGATCGGTTCCGCAAGGAACCTTAATTGCTCCAATTATGTTCCCAATCCTTATCAACGATCTCCCTGAATACCTTAGTGACAGCAACACCCACGTTATAAATTTTTGTCTCAAAAGCCAAGTACGGTTTTCTAACCTGGGCTACTCCGGCAAATCTACAATCCATTTTCATAGTCCAAAAACGTGCTGTCCGTATCGTTCTCGGCCGACAACCGAATTCATCTTGCCGAGGACTGTATAAAGAAGGATTGCTTACCATCCCTTCAATGGGTGCTAGATACCCTGATGTTCTATAAAAAGCACCACGAGAATTTTGAACAAGATACTTTCACCCACGAATGTGCAACTAGAAATCAGGCGTTGCTTCGAGTACCTTCCCACTCTGAAATTCTTTAAAAAAAAAAAAAAAAAAAAAAATCCAGTTCAGTCATCAGCATCCACAACCATTTTGTCCAGCACCTGGAAAGATCAGTCGCCACTTACCCCTCTCCCAGTTTTTTTACCATGAAATGAAAAAAATTCTAATAACCCATGAACTGCATTCCGTGAAGGACTATTTTGATATTAAGCTCTACTAGCTCAATCTGAAGTTGACGATTGCCCTATCATTTTGTAAATATTTGATGTCACAATGGCAATAAAACATTTATTCATTATATAATTTATTCGTCATCTCATAGAGTATTTTCCAATTTAAAAAAAATTGACTTTTATCTATGCTAGTGGTTGGTTTGTGTGAAACACTAGGGAAGCTATGAAAAACGCATTTTTGTGAATATATTGGTGCCCTCGAGCACCTCAGAATTATTTGAATACAAACAAATATATTCTATGTCGTTTGGAGTTGTCTAATATAATTTATACTAAATTTTATTTTATTTTACCTTTTCATTACTAAATAGCTGTGAGTGGTGTTGGCATCCAGGCGCATCTGATCTTTCACCCTAATTCCTTTTTTGCTACTAAATCATTTCTTTTGTATATTTCGTATCCTTGTTAATGTAAAAAAGGAGATCTTCCCCCATCCCCGGACCCAACAAAACTTTTTTGAAGCTCTTTTTCATAAAATTGAAAATTGGTTAGTTAATATAAAATGTTGATTAAAATGACACGCTGCAGAGGTAAAATGAGTAACTCGGCACTTTCAACAAACACGGAAGTTAAAGAAGAACGTTGTCTAATTCCACAAAAATAAAGTTACAATGTTGGATTGATTTCGACGTTAGCTCATCATCATAACAATAACGTAACAAACAATAACAATAAGTTAATTGTTATAACTATAAATAACACTAGTTATTTATTACTATAAATAACACTAGTTATAGTTGCCGGCGGAGTCCATGATGGCGCTCCTTCTTGGTCAAGGATGTCAGCATGGCTCCCCTTAGAATCGTGCCACTTCCAGTGTCCCTTTGGACACCTTGTTCAATGCCGCTAATGACCCTTCCGGTTGAGGTGCGGCTTAAACCTTAAAAAAAAAATTGTTTGTTACTGATGATGGCCTAACCGTTGAAATCGATCTAACATTGTAACTCTTTTTTCTTGGGATTATACTACGTTCTTCTTCGACTTCCGTTTTTTATTGAAATATGTTTCCACAACTTTGTTGCGAGTGATTTAGTTCGTATCGGCACTTTGGATGACTGATTGAAATTAGTCACAGAAAAAACCTTAACTTACGAAAAATAATGTCAAAGTTTTGCATTTATCCATACTAACTAAAATGTATCAAAAATCTAGACAAACTGGTCGCAAATAACGATTTTAAGTCGGATGATGATGGTAGAGAAGTATTGTTCGATTCACTACTAAAACTCTGAACATCTAGGAGACTAAAAAAAAAAAAACCCCTCTTTTTCATCACTATTTTTGAGAATTGCTAAAAGTTCCTCATCAGTGAACAATCTTTAAGACGTTTCGGCTGAAACTTAGGAGAAAAAACGTTGCAAAAACGCAAATGTAAACAAGCATCAAGTTGTGATAATAGAGCAAGGTGATGATTGAACAATACCTGAGGGAAAGAAAGAATCTACCTGGATGTCTATCTAGCTACCACCAATTCAGGACACTTTGCTAGCGTTCTAGGGTTTCCATGAATTGGATGGATATCACTTATTGATGTGAAAGGAGGTGCAACAGTGACTCCAGGGGTCATGACTTGTAGAACTGGGCATTATCCCACGAATCCACAAAAACGTGGATGGAGGGTTTCAATTATCTCACCAGGCTCCCCTAAAGCCTTGGAAGTAACATACCCTGGGTACTTTTTCTCCAACTTCGGAACTTGTTAGTTTTTCTGCAATTATGCTTGATATGCCACTGTTGATTCTCCACCTATGATTGCAACTGATCCTTTCGCCCATTTCAGGATGCACAAAAATCTCATCCTTATCCTGAGAAAAGGTGCTGTATTATCAGCAACATCTACCCATGATTGCAACTGATCCTGCCACCCATTTCAGGATGGACAAAAATCTCATCCTAATCCTGAGAAAAGGTGCTGTGATATCAGCAACCTCATCCTTTAAAAAATCCAACAGCTCACCAGGCTAGGTCCAGCACATTAGCTCTTTCGAAGGTGTAAATTCTAGCCTCTTGCACGTTAAGCTTCAGTATATTTTCCTTCAAATAAAACAACTCACCTGAGAACTGGTGAGTTGCAACTCTACACCAGTAGAGGGAATAGTGGGAAGGAAAGAACGCCAATGCTGTTTGGTGGGATAGCTGCAAGACAAGCTTCTAATATTGGCAACTCAGCAGCCATTAACCACAACTCCTTGAAAGTTCTAATTATTTGTTCCATCTGTTCGTTCCCTGTCCATAGGAAGCAGGGGTTGCCTTGGAGGATAGTGGTGGTTGAGGGGGGGGGGGGGGGGGGTTGCTATGGAGAGTCACAGACTGGATTTAATAATGGTAGTAACTGTTTTGCTTCCTCACGACTGAAGTTGGGAAAACAGTGTGTTTGTGCAAGATTACTACAAAAATGTTGCCCTGCAAAATCAAAATTTTCACTTGCTTCATGTTTTTCAGTGCTCGCTGATCAATTTTGTTTCCATGTCTGTCTGCTGTGCTAAATCCCTGTCACACCCAAAACTATATCAATTTTATTTTGATGAAATTTGGTGGGATAGCTCCTAGATGATCACCTAAACATTTGCTTGCCTTCAGATCAATTCTAGCATGTGGGCATATTCAAGTGTGAATTTACTAGAAGATTGATTTTTTATGATATATATAGGTCCGATTTTATTCAAGCTCAGGGAGTAGTTAGGTTTCAGAATGGTTTCCTATGCATTTTACCACGATTGGTTGAATAATTACTATTGCACAAATTCAAAAATAAAATTGGTTAATTCTTGCAAAACTCTGGTACTGATGGGCTGATTTTGATGAATTTTCAGGTATTGTGCTTAACTCCTAGAAAATTCCCTTCAATTCTATTGCAGTCAGGTCCAAGGTGGGGCAAATCCTGTGATGATTTTCTGCTTCTTTAGAGTTTCGGCAAAAAGTGGCACCACATTAGGTGGAGGGGGGGGTCCCACCTAGGCAGGAGGGTGCACTGATTTAGTTTGTTGACAGACCTTATAATCATAAAAAAATCATAGAAAGAAAACTATTTCCCACAGAAGAGTGCAGTAAGTGTCTGTAAAATTATAATTTCATCTTCTTTAATTTAAAAGACATATAAAATAAGCATTCTAATTTGGCAAAACAGTATATATAGTGTTCCGTTCAGGGTGCCTCAAAGTGGAATTATATGCAGAAACTCAGTGCTATTGTGTTTCCTTCTGATGCGTCCACAATATTTATGGTCAGACAGGTGGTATTTGGTATTGGTATGGTATTTGTGGTAGTACAGGATTGAGAGTTGGACATTTGTGCACCCTGGTACTTTCACTAGGACTATTATTTTGTATGATGATGGAAACTAAAAATTACGTTCTGGACTGATGGGCAGATGATGAAATCTAATCGTGCTATTCTGAACTCATGTGCTGTTTTTTATATCTTATTTTATTTCAAAATGGACAATGTGCCATGATATAATTTTTTCTTGAAATTACACGTAAAACTGAGCTCAGAAAATATACATATTTGATCTCTTCCAGAAAGCTGTAGTTGATTTACAACCTTGTTTTGAAAGTTGTAGGTACATATAGGTCTTATTATGTCACAAGCTGCAGACATGTGGACAGTGTGAAAGATGTGCGAAGCAACTTCTTCATGACTTTTTGCGATTCTGTAGCTCCAATCTGTTGCTGCTCTACCTTTTACTTTTTTTTTTGTACCTCCATGGTGTTCTTTCGATTTTCGAGATTCAAGTGGATTTTTTAACCTTAGCTACCCAAAAAAATAGCTGGACAAAATTGGAAAGAAGCTGTCGATGAATCTCAAATAACGTCCATAAACTAATGCTGAGAGGGAAATGATCAGTCAATATTATTGAGAACAGTGCAGATTGTGACCATAATCTGAGCCAATTACGAGGCGAGGTCTCGGAAAAATACTTTGATAAGTGTCTATGAACTTATGAAACTGGAGAAAAAGAAAAGCAGTCTGGCAACAGTCAGTTACCACACACTTTCCTATCATAGTGGTAGAATTAAGAAAAGGAGTGGTAACTTCAAGCAGTAACTGTGGTAGAAGCTTTGTAGACTGTCATTTGAAGTGCTGGCTTCAAGTTCAGAGTCATGGAGCCAGGGGAGTGCAGTGAGTCATGGAGAGCGTGACATAATAATACCAATTTACCTCCACTAAAACGGGATTGTTGAATAACTTCTTCTGATTGAGATTGAATGTGTTTTGAGCTGAGTTATACTTGTACCTTTAGGGAAAAATAGAAAGAAAAATGAATTTAATCATGTCACATTGCCTGATCAATTGTAAAATAACATATTCTGATATTTAAAATCATGCACTACTTATTTTTGTTTCATAGGCCTCAGTTCCCACCTCAACAGATGCTGGTCGAACCAGGTATAGTAATCCCTTGCCTCTTCTTTCATCTGCTCTAATTACTAATTCCGTGCGTGAGTGGCTATCGTGTTTGCTATAGGTTGTAGTTATGGGCTTAAACTGCCCACTCAAACTCAGGCTTTTGTATTCTCCTCTTGAACTTTTGGGTACCTAGTTCTCATATATAAGACCTATGAAACTTGCAAAAGTTGAGAAATATTACATACAAAGACAAATATAGGAAAAATCATTTATACTCTGTCCAACCAGCCAATAAACTGAGATGGATTGCATTCTGTTGGTGAAACTGTGCAATGAGATTAAATTATCAAAAAATTGTGACTGACTGAGGGTTTTTTTTTTTTTTTTTTTTTTTATCCTGGGCATTACCCTTACTTTGGGCTGGATGTAACGGTCAAATCAAGATAAAAACCGTTTCAATATTTTGATGCCTTTGACCGTGATAGATTTGTCTCGTGCTCCCACCTCTTCTATCACTGAGTATTCAAAGTGTGAAGTGTGGTCCGTTTTCTCGCCCATAAAGGCGTCATTCCCTCTGAAAACCATCTTTGACTTGTCTAGGCATAAGGATCAGACATTATGAAGTATCAAAACGTCGACAAATGGATACAACAATTTTGAGAAGGAAGGTCGAGTATGCACAATGAGACAGGAGCAGTCGGCCATCAGTTATGAACAACGATTTGGTCCAAAAATTTGAACGATTCGTGCCCCTAAAGATCATCATTTGACTCTTAATCTGTTCTGTTCAAAGTGATCTTGGAACGACTTGATTTCAGGAAACTGCGTGCTCTAAATGAATTTTTAGACTATTTGTACAAATTCGAAATTCGTCAGTCACCACAGATGGCCAGCCACGCCTTCCTCATTGTGGATACTCGTCCTTCCTTCTCAAAATTGTCGTACCCATTTGGCGATGTTATGGCACTTCATAATAGAATCCGATTCTGAAAAATGAATCCGCAAGTAAAAATGCTCAGAAACAAAGCATTTAAAAAAGTCTTCTGGATGAACTTTTTGTCGGGAATGGGCTGTAAAATCGATTCCTAGAAAGGACTCAAACATGAATGTCAACACCTTGTGTACGGGTGATTCTTCGAATGTAGAGATATTTGACACTCAAATTCAGAAGTTTCTCAATGAAATTAAGTTATTCCCCTTTTTATTATTTACATCAATATTGTTACCATTTTCGGTAAGTCAACTTTGCTGAGAATGGGGGGAGTAGTTTCCAGCCCACACTATCATATTGGTTTGTGCTTTGAAAGGACATCCAAGTGGTCAATGACACGATTTGGAAAAATGGAAACATTATTCACTGAGTCTATGTCAATTGTAAACGAACACTCTGTTACGCGCCAGGAAAATAACTCTCACAGTCGAAAAGTTTTGGTCACCCTGGCCTCATAGCTCTGATCGTTAGAGTGTCGCAACTTCGGGAGATTTCCCTTAATTTCTCGTAGTTGTGACGACGCGAGTTCAAACTCCTGTCTAGGTATCAAATATTTTTTAGCCGTTACAGTGGCGCAGTCGAAATAGGAACCGAAATCATACGAAACAATAATTAATTAAATCCCTCTCGAGCCAAAAGACTGTAAACATCACATTTCCTGTTATGGCTTTCATTTCCTCACTCACTTGAGTCAAAACACACCGTGAAAATGACCTCGCTCGACTGCTGACTTGTTCCAGCGAGCATCTGCTGAGCCAGCGGCCTGCAGTTACACTTCGTCATTTGCCCGACCCCAAACCAGCCGAGACGGCTGGTATTTGACTCCGGGGAAGTGTTACGCTCCAGGAAAATAACTCTCACTGTCGACGAGGTTTGATAACCCTGGCCTCATGGCTCTGATCGTTAGAGTGTCGCAACTTCGGGAAATTAATAATAATTTCTCGTAGTTGTGACTACGCGAGTTCAAACACCTGTCAAGGTAAAAAATATTTTTGGAACGTTACAACTCCAAAATACTGAAGTACAGGTTGATGGAAATACTTGAGCTGACAAACCAGTTATAGGAGCTGACTGAGTGAATAACCAGGATTGCAAATATTAATATCCACATCAAAGACAGAGCTGACTAAACCAGTGAACTACAACTTGATATTATACAATGTAAGTGTACCTTAGACAAATTATAAAAATATATATGAAGAAGCTAAGTATACCAATTATCTTTGAGAATCTACAGATTGACGCATAGTCCAGGCATTTTTTACCAAAAAAAAAGACAAAAAAAAGGCTCTCGTGAACAAGTGTTGATGGAGTTTTTATTGGTGCTCTTTTGGAGATTCTTTCGCCACCATTTCAGTGCCTCTCTTTCTATTTGGGCACCACTGGTTCAGGTTGATCAATCGTTTCTTGGATGATAACATTCTAGACTCTATCCACCCTGGAGACTCTGCTGCTAAGTTGAAGTCCATCCACTTTCACTGCACATAATCGCTTCTTGTCTTTCTACTTGAGTAACTATCCTTGCTTCCATATGTCAAAATGCTCTCCATGAAGGATCTCAATATCTTATCCAAGGATCCAATCGCAGCTCTGGCTTAGTTGATGTGTTGCATGTCTGCTTCACAGCTACCTAACACATTGAGAATTGATCCCAGGTATTAGAGGTGATCCAAAGTTGGGATTCTGTATGTCTTGCCCAGTTCCTCCAACCATCAGTCTTCAAGATGGCTCTTTACCTACCTTGGGATTCAGCTCCAACATCTTCTCGTACAGGGGTTCTAAAGTTTTGTGAACATCTTCGATATTTTCCATGGGCGAAACATAACTGAAAACCTTTAAATTCGTCAGGATTTACACTCGTGGTAGCGGCTTTATCAATCTGTTTTGCAAGATGATAACATTGTCCTCCGAGCTGCTTGGTTGTTGTGCATGTTAAAGGCGGATTCGAGTTTTCGTTCATCTAGACTCATTTTGTCGATGAAACGGAAGAATATGTGAGTACTTGATGAGGGAATTAATTAAATGAGCGTTACCCATGGGTTGAAAAAGGGTATTTTAACTATTAGTAAATGGAAGAAGATTCAAACGTTAGAAGTTTGGCATCAACCGCCTACTCATCCTATGATGAGTCATTTTCTTTCTATGATTTTTCAAAGTTTCACGCACTGGTGACATCAAAGCACCCCTCCCACCTGGGCTGCACCCCATGCCATCCAGTGTAACATCACAAGTGCAAACTTTGAAAATTTATAGAAAAAAACTACTCAATGTGGGAGAGTGCGGATGGTATGAAATTTCTTAGAATGGAATCTACTTTCATTTAAAATTATATAATGAATAGGTTCGGGTATAGGCAAAGCTCATTCAAACTAAGAAGGCTATGCAGCTTGTGGGTTATCTGTGCGAGTGGATAGCAGGTTTGTTTTCATGGGGTTACAAGAACAAGTTGTTGGTTCCTTTTTTTACTCTAAGTTCAACAAACTTCGATTGATCCATTGGAGTATAAAGAAATGTGCAAAACTGGATATTCAACGAATAAAATTTCAACTTTCACGTCAAATCCGGCTGCGAAGGACCTGGTTTAATATTTCGGTGGGTGGGCGAAATATTAAACTAAAAGCATGAAAATTTGAGAGAAATCAAGTAAATGAGAGGTGGGGGGGGGGGGGGGCTAGTTCTTGACTAGAAAGTCGAATTGACAGAAGAAGAGGAATGGGATAGTGGGGAATGTTCACCAAAACAATTAAAGGTAAGTATTTCAGAGGTGAATTGATAAGTAACTGTGTTTCTGGAGAAATTGATACTTGGGGTACCCTAAGATTCGTGCGTCGTGGTGGCGGCGGCAGGTCTTCATTCACAGGCTCTTGAATGGGTTTTGTGGAAAAAAAAGGAAGGAAAAAAAAAAAGCGTGGGACTTGTAACAGAGCTGTCAAGAATGTTGTACGATGGTAAACGTATAGACCATAGGGCCTCTTAACGCGTCTTCCGGAGGAAGGATTTGCGTGCAGTTGAGGAAGGATTCGCGGGGGTAGTAGGTTTCGCGCCCTTGTAGTTCTCCCCTATCTAGGGGGGCGGCGGCTAGGAAGTAGAGCCTTGTTGGGGTTAATTGTCTCCTTCAAGGTGGTGTTTCCCTGGCCTCAACCGGGGGACGCGTTAAGAGGCCCTATGGTCTATACGTTTACCATCGTACAACTCTCCAAAATGTTTTGATGAGAGGAATGCAGGTTTTACGACTTCTGAAAAGGTCGAATCAGCTATAAAAATATGTCTTCAGGATCAAACGAAACAGATTAAGGCTAGAAATCAGAGATTAGACTGCGAAAAAGTGCGGATTTGAATCAAGGAGAAAGGTGGAGGGAACTGGAGCAGTGTTGCTCCAATAAGTGGTATATTCATTAAATGAAAAACGAGGTCCCTAAACGCACGTCCACCTTCTTCACTCTCAAAGTCACCATCTACTTTTCTTGGTCAATATACTTTCTAAATCATCATACCTACCAATTTATATCCTCAATGATTTGATCATCAAAGTCTATTTGAAGCCCTCATTTCAGGAACTTTTACTATTAATTATGTTATTTTTCACCATGCCTCACACAATCTGCCTAATCATCTTTTGCTGATGGCATTCTGCTACAATTTTACAACATCAACCATCTTGAATACTACATAAAGATTTTTGAACATTTTATCTCTTTGGAATAGTACTGACCGTAGAAAATAAGAAGTTAGTGAAAAAACGTTGTCTACTTCCATGAAAAATAATGAGTTATCATGTTAGATCGATTTCAGCTGTTAGGCCATCATCAGTAATGAACAATAACTTATATTGAATAAGTTATTGTTTGTTACTGATGATGGCCTAACCTTCGAAATCGATTTAACATTATAACTGTTGATTTTTCATGGAAATGGACAACGTTTTTTCACTAACTTCCATTTTGAAATGGGTTTCCACAATTTCGTTACGAGTGATTTAGTTTGTACTGACTGTAGTATAGAGCTTTGCAGCTTGAATTCATCCAAAACACAGTGTTTTTCTGACAATGCCTACCTATCTCTTTTCTTGGTATTACCCGAATTCATACTAATTACCGTCATACCTACTGATTCTTAATCAATATTTCATTTCTATTTTTCAGTCCCCATAATGAGCTACTATCCTCAGAAGAACCTCATGCCACCTCCTCAGCCGTTGGCGGAGTAGACCTAGGTATACAACGTCACTCATATGATTCTTAGTTTCCTTTGCCTATTCAGTGTACTTCCCACGACCTCCTCAGAGAATGCATGGAAAGATTCTCTAATGGAATCTAGTGTGACCCCCTTGAGGGGAAATGCACTATCCTAGACTCCCTCTCGTTACTACGGGCTGGAGAGAACCCATACAAAAACTGATTGCTAGGGGGGACGTCACAACTTCTGCTTATTGATCCTCATTGAATAAAAGTTATGCAGATAGTTGCTAAATTTATACTACTTTGTCCTTATTTAGAAATGTTGTGTTGAGAATGTATTGGGTATTATTATTGTGGGCCTACCAAGGATGTCTCTTCAGTGCTCTGGTTGTATAGCTTCCAAGCTGAGTTCTTGGGTGAATAGGTGGATCACCAGTGCACACTCCGAGATGTCCTCTAGAGTGAAATTAAAATCACAACAAACTTCTTTTTGGAAGAATAAAAACTCATTAACTACTCATAAAGACATTTCTCCGCATAGCACTGGCAACCACTACAGAAAAATTTGGGCATACTAAACTGGTTAATGCTTTCTCTCCTATTTGATGTAATTTGATGTTATGTCATTTGACAGTCAAGTCTATTAGTGTGAGTCTCAATCAGTGCTGTAATTTATGTTTATGCATTTCTTAAGTAAAAGGGTGTCAATGATATGCTTCAGAATGTAAGCATGTTTAATCCATTCAGGACTAAATGGGTTTGGTTGGTGATTTTTCACACTCATGACCATTTGGAATATGTGCCTGTTACAGTTACACCAGCAAAAGCAAGCCAGGACACATAGATCTATGCATTGATGCCCAACAAAAAAAAAAAAAAAAAAAACGTCAAATGTATCCAACTTTTTTTATACAAATCAATACAAAAATGTCTCAGTATAGTTCCATTGTAGGGAATGCAGTGCTTAGTTAATGTGGACTATGAAAAGTAAACACGAAAAGTTGTAGTCTTCTTGATGGTATACATCCGATTTTCAGCATTACGAGAGGGCTAAATTTAGAAGCAGAATGCATTAACTCTCCAAAAGTGTCCCAATCTCTGTTAAGATAATGAATAATGAATCAACTGATACTCCAAACAAAATACCTGTATTATTCGTAGAATGGTATGATTTATTTACGAATGACCTAAAACTTGTGGCAGTCTTGTTATTCCATTTCACTTCCCACTAAATTTCAAGGTCCTGGTTTACATTGAAGGGTCCTCATATGTTACATTGAAAGGTTAGTTGCAATATCACTCCAGAAGCGTTCCAATCTCTGCTAAGAGAGTGGGCAACAAATTCACTGATAGTCCAAATAAAATACTTGGGTAGGTATATTAGTTGTAGTGAAGTATAAGTTTAGTCATAGATCTATTTTATTTACTTGTATAGGTGTTAGTTGCAAGGAATATTATTAATGTGTACTTAGACATGTAGTCATTGACATCAAGTATTTGGCTGTGGGGTGAGGGAGCTGGGCTCACGAAAAAATCGTAACAAATATCGCTCACTATGTTCTGACAGAGTGGAAAAAAAGGCAAAGCTGTGAAATTTGTCAAAAGAAAAGCTAAGTGTGCGAGAATAGAGCATGCAATTTGGCTTCCCAGAGTGATGAGCTAGCAATCAAGCGAGAATTCAGTTCCTTCCTTTCTTTGAAATGAGAAAGTTTCCTAGTGAACAAGGATACAAATGAATCAAATTAATTTTACTGATAACTCACCCTTTAGAACATGGTATTTCCTGCAACGTGGAACATATGAAATGCATCCCAAACTGGACTAATTTCATTTCTCACTTCAAAAAAATCTAAAATGAATAACCTCGTTCTCAAGACTCAGTATCTTCGTTTGGACCCATGAAACACGTGTTAGCTCGTTTCAACCACTTATTATTATTATTATTATTATTATTATTTTTTTTTTTTTTTTTTTAGAATTTAACCCACGTCTCAACCAGTCAACCACTTATTGTAACATAATTTATGTTGGTGTACCTATTCCCACTATTTTCCTGTCCATGTAGCCATTATCTATTGGCATTAATTGGTCATGGATTCAAATTCCCCAGAATAAAATCCAATTGGCTTCTCTGCCAATTTTTATGTTGTATCCTTAATTGGCCAAATCAACCAAATATGAGAGTTACCTATCTCATTCAACAGTTGGGGGAAAAACAATATTGTACCAAGTAAATTTGAAAATGGTATCTTTTTTGAGCATAGATGTTCATAGATGAAAAACTGATTTCACCATTGAATTCAATGTTAATGTGCAGTGATTTCATGCAGGGAAACTCCTAGACAGTCAAAGAGTCCCTAGAGATTTCTTGTGGTATTGGAAAAGTATGATTTCAAATTTTGCCAAGGTGTGTATAGTTTTTGAGTCAGCACGACTGGTTATAGTGGTGCTAGAAGTAGGAACCTAGCTTTAATAAATAATCCCTCTCAAGCAAGGCTGTAAACAAAACATTGCGAGATGTAGCAACTTCATTTCCACGCTCAGTGTCAAAACACACCATTGAAATGACCTCTCTCAACTAAGGGCCGCCATTCACGATGGAGCCAGATGGCCTGAGGCCGCTCGCTCGAGTCCATTTGACCCTGGTCCAAATTAGGGGGGGTCACACACGGGTACACAGCCAGTAGCGTTTCCTCGTTCTTCGGTCCTGGTGCTGTGCTCTTGAGCATCTGACCTTACCAATTCACTTCATCATCACTTAATCAATTGTACCTCTTCAATTTTATTTCAGTATGAAGAACGAGGAACTTGTTAACTTACCTGCCACTGCAGTTTGCATTTATATGAAGAAGAAGAAACCAAAAAGGCAGTGGCAGAAAGAATGGTTTTCAGCTCGAAATAAATTAACCCATGTCAGGTTGATTGAACACCTAACATTAGAACCTGCTGAAGTAACGGCCACTCACACTTGCCATCGTACACTTAGCTATCACCTCGACGTCTAGAAGTACACTGAAAGGATTTTGGCCCGGGGGATGACCCACACACGGAAGAGCCAGTCAGTGGAGCCGATCCATTTGGCGTGCCGATCCCCACTCACGGCAAGTCCACTCGACGGCTCCGTGGCTCGGCTCCATGGATTTTGGCCCGTCCGAAAATCCAGCAAGGCCGCTAGGTGGCGCGGGGCCACTTGGAATTTCCCCACACACGGTGGAATATGGATCAGCCTGAGGCCGTTTGGCTCGTTGGCTCTGTCGTGAATGGCGGCCTTAAGACTTCTTTCATTGAGCAAGTACTGACTCCAATATTTCACCCCGTCATTTGTTTGACTGGTTGGCCTCAGTAGCCAAGTGGTTTAGGCTGTCTTTTCCTCGATATTTCCCATAGTGTTGGAAAAAAGTATGAGTTCGAATTCTGCCTAGGCATCCTTCCGGTTTTTAATATTTTTCTTTTTTTTAAGCTTTTATTCATTTTTATTTTATGCTCTCTTGAACTAGATCAGTATTAGTGCATAAAAATATGTAATGTTTCATTTCATTGCAGAAAAAGGTGACATCCTGGAAAGAGTCAACTGAAGATCCTTTATACACTATTTATGGTACCTTAGTGTACACAGGACTGCACTGTCAGAGTTACATTTGATTCTCATTAATATGAATATTTCTAATGAAATACTTACCAGGTGGAAGACATGTGCAGTCCTGCCAAAACCCTGTTGTTTAGCTAACTTGGTCCTCTGATGAATGTCATGTTGGGCAACTGTTTTAATAGGTATGCTAGCTCAATTGTGCTTTCCGCATTGAATGGATGTAATCATGCATTTGAAAATAGAAACAGATAGGATATCAAAGAAGACAGTCCCTCAATGGTGTTGGAACTGGAGAACAGTTTAAAACCGCGGGAACATGGTTTACTTGGTCAGTCGAGCTCTCACAATTTGAAGACCAATCTCCTCCTTCTGCATACTCCTTAGTATTTTTTTCTTTTTTTGGGTTCTTTGGTTTGATGAAAGATTTTAAAATTTGATCTTGAAGGATGTGGCATTCCTTCTCTTTCTAGACTATCCCTTCACTGTGCCTCAAATAGCCTTTCAGAGTTTGTGCTGAAAGGTTTTAAATGTGCCTTCTGGCCTTGTCAACCAACAGTTAGCATTAAGAAATTAAGCATCGAAATCTGCTCCCAAACCCAAATCGCCTACTGATTTCGTCACTACAGTACAGCTATTGAAATAGAATACATTATGAAAGTGGTGAAACCACCAAACATTTTCTCCTATTTTCCTTCACAACTTTATATTTTTTCGAACTGTTCACTTCAGTTGTTCATATTGGATGTCAACTATTTTAATCCTCTTGGACGATTTTGCTCTAGGTACTGAAATTGGTCTTGGAAACGATTCAGCTCCTCGCCGTTCTACACGCTTGAGGAGACTATAAAGAGGTAATTTATCGTTTAATATTTAATTTGTGTGAACTAAATGTTTATTAGATTAGAGTTCAGTCAGATTCCATTAAGGTCAAGTTATAGCATTTTATTGCTGTAGATTAGACTGCAGGCAGAATTCATAATCACTCCTCAATGTTGAGGCCACCCTCAAGGTGGCTTTCCAAGCTGGGTTGCACCCTTATGGGTATTCAGAATGGCCAGCTGAGATCATTCTGTCACCTCCGAGCTGAAGTGACTGAAGGTTTTTCTCTGAGTAATCCTTAAAATTATGATTATTTTTTTTTTTTTTAAATTTCCAAAAGTTCACATTTTTTTTTTTTTTTTTTTAACTGGTTATGTAGTGTTCTACTCATTTAAAAAATGAAATTGGATGCACTCAATGCTTGTAATTTTTTGAACTTGAGATCTCTTATGTGCTGTCTTTATCATCGATAGTTTCCTTTGGAAAAGAGTTTCAGGCATGGTCGCTTATGTACGCCTTGATGCTGAGGCCCCTTCATATTAAAGGGGATTCCGAGTCCTAGTCATTACAGTGACTCTTGCTCAGATAAGCAAATATTTTAATTCTCTTCCACAAAACGTCTTGGAGAGAAGCGCATTCAATTATGTAAAGACATTCAAGATCTCCAGTAATGGTGGCATCTACAAACGAAGTGCTTGGCAAAATCACAAAAATTCAAGACCACAAAAATTTGTTATCCATAATATTTAACCTCTTATAGAAGTCGAAATGTACAGTGAGGGTGCTAATCATGGTTCGAATGGAGTCCCTGCTTTTATTTAGGAGTCAGGATGCTAGTTTAGTATCCAGAAATGTAACAAGCAAGTCTGTCGATATTTGACAGTTTTTTCGACCCCTTATAGGTAGGGTTATCACTGCAAAAGATTCCACAGTCGCAGAAACTGAGAATGTAATGGAGCTTTCACACGTCCCAAATGACGTGTGAATCGTGTGAAACGGAAAGCGTGTGAAACGTGTGAAAGCGTCAATTGTTCGGTACTTTTCCGTTATCCCCCCTCAGTCAATTTGTCTTCAACACGCCCACCCGCCCGATGTTTCTAGGCATTCCTTCTTACTTATATTACATATTTACGTAGAATTGGTGACAATTTCAAGCTGTGGGAAGAAATTATATTATTAAAAAAAAAAAAAGAATTACCGTGTTGTCAGAAGTTGCGGATGTCGATGAGGATTTGTTGAAACAAATTGGCGTGGTTGTGGTTTGATTGCCTCCACATGAATTCGCACAAGCAGAATGCACATGAATTCGCACAAATAGATCAGAATGCTGTGCATAGGTTGGTGGTCTGGATGCTCGCAATCTCGCATCTCAAAATTACATAATATCAAGTAATCAATCCCTTAGTAAAAATACAGATTAGTTGGACATGTAGGTCAGAATGATGTATATACTTTGGTGGTCTGGATGCTCGCGTCTCAAAAATTCATAACATAACAACATAACATAATCTAAGTAAGAAGTAATGCCTACAAACATCGGGCAGGCGGGCATGTTGAAGACAAATTGAGGGGGGGGGGGGGGGGGGGGGGGGGGTATAACGGAAAAGTACCAATTGTTCTTTAAATTATTGTACTTTAAATTATTGTACAAGGTGCGAACTTCAGAGTATAAACTGTTTTGTTTATAATTCAAATGTCATTGGTGATAAGAAAGTCAATGTCGTATAATAATGTAAATTTTCAAAAATGCAGTTTTCAAGATATGAGCAAAAAACCGAAAACAGTTGGAAATTTTTGAGATTTTTTGCAACTTTTGAACATATGCCACACTCGGATCAGGGGGCAAACCTCGAATTTGGATTTGGCACCCCAAAAAACATAAGAAAAGGTTGAACAAAACTTATGAGGTTTTGTCCTCGGAAAACCCTTTCCTTACTGGACTGCAGAGGGAAATACGAAAACGCCAAAATACGTTTGTAGGCGTTTCAGAGCGCTTTACGGCCGATGTATTAATACGTTGTTAGGCGTTACGGAGGACATCTGTGATGATGTATTAACCCTTTGCGGTCGAAAGTTGAATTCCGATCGTGTCCACAAGGACGGGACCCGGTCAGGGACCGGCATTATGCATGTACCTAACAGGACGACTTATTACACGCCATTATATATTTCAAGGACGATAAGCTTTTTGCAATAGGTCACCTAAAAACGGTACATCACGTTTGAAGACATATTCATCAAATAAAAGCACAGATTACCTATTATTATTATTTTTTTTTATTGTAATCATTTCCCCAGAACAAAAAATATGAAAAATTTTGGACGACGTTATTCTTTATTTATTTAGAGTGTCATGTTTGAGATGGGAATATGATGAGCAAGTTTTCACCATGAAGGAAAAAACACATTTTTCTAAAAACAAATTTATTTTTCTAGTGAAAATCATATTTTACATCATGATTCACATGTCTAGAAACAGTTATCAGTGAGAAAATAATGATAAAAAGTCGAAGTTTAAGTAGTAACCAGTCACAGAGAGGTTTCTCATATTCCTTCCCAATGGGTTCATTTTATCAATAAAGTGCTGCGATCTATTGTCAAAACCTTCAGTAAAACCTACTGAATTGCCTCCAATATTTAAAAAATACCAACCTACCACCGGGTTTCGTCTGTGAAGACAAGAAAGGGCGCCGAGCAGTGACCGGCATTCGACCCCTACGAGGTCACAAGGTCGCTGAGCAGGGACCGGCATTCGTCCTGTGAGACATCCCTCTCTCAAAATGTTCTGTCCAAATGCGGATATTGCCTAGCCGGGTCCTGACCGGGTTTCGTCCGGAAAGGGTTAATATTACAGCCATCGCAAAAGGGTTCCAGTTAAGTGATGTTATCTTCCTAGAGTTATACCAAACTGACCCCCCCCCCCCCCCTACCTTGTCCATTTTAAAATATATGGAGTAGAGCAAATAATGTCTTCCTCTCTGTTACAGTACTCTTACCCACTCTGGTATTATCAAAATTATCTCGGTAGTGTGTAGCCGGGTCGTAGGATCGGTGTGTCTCGATCCGGGCTTCCCGTGGTCGCTCAACCTGATATTCCCTTATTGGGGATTGTTCAGGTCTCAACTTAATATTTTTATAATGAGTTGAGGTAGACTGATTGGGGTACTGAAAAGTACCTTTATGAATATGCGACGTGGGCATGTTAGGAGTGTATAAGGTACTCGTGTCGGCTGCATATCCAGCGGATAGTTGCGGAGAAATTTCCGTTTTTGTTAGGAAATCCTCATTATTCTCTTCCGAAAGTGTTGGAAGGTGTTTTACGGGACTGTGTATACCCGTAGGAGATATAGGAGAGTGTATCACATCCCCAGCGTACACAACGTCCTTCGCGGAGTTGGTTGTGAGGTCTTCTAGTGGCTCGAGACGGCGCACGTGAGTGCTCTCGAGCGGCGGCACGTGTGAAACTTGGGATGCGGGGGGAGGTCGTGTGACTCGGTGGGCAGAAAGTGAAGCATGATCTTCTGCCCATCTCTTCATAGAGCGCGTCGGGTTTTGGTTTGCCCTTGATCGTCTTAGAGGTCATTGTTGCGTAATATTTTTGATTAATCCTCTGTTGTGAGAAAGGCGAATCCTCTTGTTTCGCCCTTTCTCAATAGAGTGCGTCTAGCCTTTTTTGTCCTTGATTGTCATTGAGAGTTTCTTGTCTCAAGGCAAATTCTGCGTGACGTCCTTGCCGGTTTATCAAGCCTCTCGTGTGTAGTGAGTGTTTAGCTTGATATGCATTGGCTTTTGGCGAAATTATCTCTTCTGTGATTATGCATTTCTCATAATCTTTCTGACGATTTGTGTTATTTCGTTTGGACGTAGCCTGACGTCTTTTGTATGTAGTTCTATCGTGAGAACTTATTTTTGGTAGCCCTGAAAAGGACTGGTTAAGGTTGGTGGTTAATTCACCACATATATATATATACATATATATATATATATATATATATATATATATATATATATATATATATATATATAATGTAATACCTAGAGTATTTGGTGCTGAAATAGGATGTCTACATTGAAAAATTAATAGTGTTTCTTTTCCTCCTGTATTATTGCTCTTTCACTGAATGAAGTGTAATTTATTATCCTCAACAAGCCATTCCTGCATTAAAATAAACTGAATTACATCAAGTTCCAAATAATTAATGCTGACTTACAGGTTACCTGTTTCACCTGTCCAGGAAAACTCTCAATACCATTTCATCTGACCTGGTTTGGGTTCCATAGAACATTCCAAACTTGTCTATGGAACTTCACAAACATAGCCATAGCTTCATTTTGTTCGCTTTAGACACAATTTTACTTCGAACCCGCCCTGAGACCAACTTTCAGAAAACTTTGATCCAAGGCCAGGCACCACATAAGTACAGTTGCACTATGAATATGTGGTGGCCTCCGTTGGGATGATTAACCTCGCCTTGGCTGGACCTGAGATACTTCTTACCTTGAGGAGAGACTGCTAATTCCACCCTAGAGCTTTGAGTGAGGGTGGGGAGATTATAGTCATTGATCCTGTATCTTCTATTGTTTTTGATTTTCAGTATGCTACTGACTGATTTCACTCATTCATAATCCTTACCCCATTCATTTCGCCTCATCATTGATTTGAAGTTGAATAGGATAAACATTGAAAACTAGTTGAGGAATATGCTGAGAAGTTAGCAACTTCAGTGGTACACTTTATTGTGGTTTATGCCCTGCTAATTACACTGATTCTTGAGTTGAAAGCGTGTACCTGAGTCTATCACAAATAGTATAGGAGTTGATCTGCCAGTACAAACGATATCCAATTTTTTCTAGGTTATCAGTTAGTGGCTTTAGGAATACCACTGATATATTAGTGGTCATGAGCTTCAAGAAAGAAAATTCGGGTAGAAAGAAACAGAGACTGCACCCTCCTCCATTCATTAACCTCTCCCACCATGCATATCTTGTCTTTTCAGGATACTCTCCATTGAACCAATAATTTTGATGAATAAAACATACATGTCTTTCCTCATCAGTAATACGAATTTTATTTTATTTGTTTTCCTCTAGTTTGATGAAATGAGCATAACTTTTTTTTTCATGAATGTTATGTAATAAATATGCTTTTTAATGTGTAATCTGTTTTCAGTTTTAATCCTGGGCGGCTGGAATATTATTTATTTTTATTTTTTAAGAAGACTACTTCCCCTCAGTGAGTCATTTGTTTTAAAATTTCCTTATCTTCTAAGTTTAGGTGCGGCTCAAATCATTAAATTATATATATTATTTTATAGAGAATTTTGAACGCAGCAATCTCAATGGATCGAAAATTTTTAGTGTGGAGCTTATGTTTAAAGAAGTTCTTCTATGGATATTGGATTTGTGGCAGCCTGAAACAAACCCTAATTTTAAAAACTTTGTGTGTGTGTGTGTGTAAGTGATTATGTCTCCATACAAGGTGTGCAGATAGCAGTACTCAAGTCCATTTTCTCCTTAACATTCATTTGAACTCTTTATGCTAGAAGTACGTGTCAGAACTCTCTAATGCCAAATCTCTTGGAGAAAAATCATTGGTGTAATCTCGCTCTCCTGTGTGAATGTATGTCTATGTATGTATGTGTTGGTGGATGTGCTGCCACGGACTTAGGTCGCCCCCAGAGGTGCAATGGGGCCTAAATCGGCACTAGTAGAGAGAGGGGGTGTGACAGTACTATAAGAGATACAACTCGTACTAATAGCATATGTGCTATGTTCGGAGAAGATTGATTTTCCGGTTCTCGGATCCTCATCTATCACCAAACGCAGCATTCCAAGAACTCGAGGATGACGCGTTCAACCCGGCGCGAAAGCGGTGGATAGACGCGCATTCTCTTGAATCTGACGGGAACTGTCACACTCTTCCCCCCAAAGACATACTTGATTGAAGAGCAAGTATGTAAACCAGGTGGAATAGTTTACTGGTTGAGAACCGAGGCTCATTGGTAAAAAGCTGCATTGGCGATTGAGGACAAAAAAGTTAAGAGAACTTGAAACAAGATAGATTGTCAATTAATCTTCATATGAAGTATTCATTAGGTAATTAACCCCCAATCAAAGATTGGAACAATCGGGAATAAACGGTTGCTCAACTATGGAGACTTATACCTATAGGAAAATAAAGTAGATATAAGAATATGTGCCCACGTTGGGGACTTTTGTTGGGAACTAAGCCCTGGCAATAATAATTGGGAACTGTGCCCTTAAATTAGAATCGGGAACTATGCCCTTTGAAAAACAAATATATGTATAATAATAAAAAAAAGGCAAAGGCCTGATACCATAGGTATGAAAATAGAAATTATATGAGGGGAAAATTGTGAGAAATTATAAGTCCTAATTTACCAATGAAATTATTTATGTACCAAGGGATAATAATGGGTTTTCCTTCTAAAAACACGGGCCAAGTTTCTTCTGAAACTTATAGCCCTCAAAAATAGTGGACCTGGATGTACTAGGTATAACCATGCGTGCTCCAGGAAACCACGCTCTCGCTACCATGCCACAGACTTAGGTCACCCCCAGAGGTGCAATGGGGCCTGAATCCGCACTCATAGAGAGATGGGGGTGTGACAGTACCATAAGAGATACAACTCGTACAACGCGTATGTGCTATGTTTTCGGAGAAGATTGATTTTCCGGTTCTCGGATCCTCATCTATCGCCAACCACAGATTCCAAGAACTCGAGGATGACGCGTTCAACCTGGCGCGAAAGCGACGGATAGATGCGCATTCTCTTGAATCTGACGGGAACTGTCACAGTTCTCTTTGGGGTAGGAGAATGAGGCACTCCTCGTTTTCCTAATTCATGATCTATGAATGAGTGGCTTGAAGGTGGGGGTAGGTCCTGGAACACCTTGTCTAAAACAATCTGAATTATAGAAGTTCTTATTATATATAATGCGATTAAAACTGGTGATAAATTATCACAACCCACAAATTTTCTCACCCACAAAATCGCACTTGCTGCTCAACTGGTAATATTCTTTCCTCTCCATGTTGGGTTATTTGTTGTATTTTGTATTCTTTGGTTCCTATAGGCCACATATCCAGAGTTGATGTAGGTTTTCTACATATTGTGTCACCAAACTTTGTTTGGAGACCCTTATACGCCCATAATTCTGTCTTTATGTCCGTCCATTTCATCCAAAACTCAACCCCCAGGTCACCTAGGGACCTAAATGGCTAAGTAAAGAGTAAAGTAGAATGGTAGAGTAAAGTAAAATCTTGGTTTTTGAAGTTGAAAATTGAGAGTTGGAAAATTGTACATAGGTGTGATAAATTAAATTTACCAAACAAAAGGTTTTGCCAGGAGACGAATTATTAACAGTTTGATTATGTAATGGGTTTCAAAAACATTTTTGATAAATTACATGATGTTCCTATAAATCTGGGGCAATACCACAACATTTTTATTCATTTGTTTCTTCATTTAGTTCCAGAAGTACATATGGAACCAGGAAACTTACTTCTCTACCGAGTTCAACTTTCCACTGTGCCGCCCAGAGACTTTACAAAAACAAAAATGTCTTCCTCTTTTTAATTCATGTTGTTTGCTTTTGTTTGTGTTAGTGTAGTTGGATAAACCCAATAAATTTGGAATTGGTGCTACTTAAGTATTATTAGGAAACAGAATTTATTCTGATTCGCCTTTTTTTCTTGAGAAATGAATAAATTTTAATGATATTAAAAATGGTAAGTACATACAAAATAATGTGCTTCCAAAAATATTTTGAAAACTCGAGCATTACTTTCAATGCCAATCTATTGGAGTCATTTGTTGTTAAAACGGGTGTGTGTATGTATGTGTGATTTCAGAGGATTAAGATTAGAACTTCCGTTCCTTCTTTCACCTAAAAATCAAGCAATCCCTAAAGGAAGGATGAGCTCGTTGGATAGAGTTTTTTTTTGGGCATAACCAAGTGCTCAAATTCAAAAACTGTTCTTAAAATTCACTTAAAAAATAGCAAAACAAAAAAGGAAAACTTGGGAATTAAAAATTAAAAATTTTGCATCATTGCATTCATTGACCCTACTAATTTTTTTAAACTATAAAAATTTCAAAGGTCAATCACGTTAGACAGATATTGGGTTGTAAATTATTCCTTAGTTTTGTATTCTTGAGAATCCTCCTCGAGTTCGGGCACTATATCACAAAAAATAAATTGTCACGATTTCACGAAAACCCGTAGTGGCTATATTTTATCCTTCAAACTCGTTACTTCCTCAAAAACAAAGGTTCTTGTGTTTTGAACTGTAACATATAAAAGAATATGAAGCCTGTATAATTCATTCAAGTCACTTCTATAATTTGAAAGTTTCTTTTTATCAAAACTGACCATTTTTTCCTCAAACTTAATTTCATGTAATCACCTTAGAAACCTAATGGTCTGTCAACCTTATCTAATTGTAGTACTCTTTTGAAGAAATGTGTTCGCAATTGAACTATTGAAAACTTTAGGATGAAGACTGTATTTTCAATGCATGTCTCTTCTGTAGCATGATTGTTCCATTCCATAAAAACACCTCTGTCAACCTCATCTTATTATATTGCTATCTACTCATTCGATGAAATGATAGTTTTTGGTATTTCAACTGTTACACACACATTGGAAGACTGCATTATTTACTGAATGCGTTTCCTGCAGTTTGCAACTTTATCTCATAAAAACTGTGTTTTACTCAATTATAATTTCGTTGTTTCCACCTGAGGAACCTATTTTATAATTTCATATAATTATAGTATTTATATTCAAAGAAATATTGTGATATAAGCCCTAAAGAATATTTCAACGTTGGTGTTTTATTCATCCCATTAGGCAACCTCAAGACTAACAGAGGTTGTCTGTTAATGGGTTGATACTTTATATGTGTTAGTGTACGAACCAATCTGACGAAGTCATTATTGTTAATTGTTGTCAACTCTTCCAGTTGTGGTATAAAGTATACCTCGTTACATACCATTTGTTATTTTAATTAGTACTATTTGTTTTTAAAGACTGATGTCCATTGTAGTTAAAACTGTGTACATATTTCCTGTATAATGAGTTCTCTTATATCTATCCTATTCCATTTCAAACCTAGTTTTTATTATGATTATATATATATATATATATATATATATATATATATATATATATATATATATATATATATATATATATATATATATATATAAAGGTACACCATTTGTACTTCTTTTTTCAATTGAAACATATGACATGTATTAATAAATTCACTCCTGTGGTGTGAGCAACTTGGATGAATCTGAAATTCTCACTTTTATTTTCTGGCCTTTCTTGTTTGGTGGTGAGAAAATACCATTGAAAGCATAGGAAAATGTTACATTATTTTTGGGTGGAGAAAAGTTGAGAGAAAATCTCAGTTAGGTGGAGAGGGACGGTGAAGCAGATAACACTCTTTTCATAAATACCTTAAAATGAGATACGAAAATACATGTATTTCTATATCAATTTATATGTTCATTACTCATCTAGCTAAATACTTGAAACACCTACTTGTAACACTAGTGGATGCGTACTGGGTGAACGATCTGGACAACTTCGGCAGCAAATGATAAAAACTACCACCAACTTAACTTTATTTAAAATTCGACCTTATTGTGATTATTTGAATGAAGGATGCATTGCGAATTCGGGCAGAGTTGGTTGTAGTTCCAGTGTGGCTACACCTGTAACTGGTTGTTTCATTAAATAAGCTTCATCATGAACTTGCCTCGCTGTGAATTTGCTTCACTGTGCCCCCAAAACTAGAAGTGCCAACCAATGATGAATCGTCCATTCAAACAAAATTTGCCTCAGGTGTTGCAAAAATAAATAAATAAATAAAATTGAATGACGAATAAAAATTACTAATGAGGTGAAAAGAGAAGTACAAAACTTATGTAGGTAATCAGAATGTGTCTTCTTCATCCAAATTTCATTTTGACGGAAAATGTGGACGATCGAAAGAAATCTGTGGGGATTTCAGTGAATCGTAGCCGTTATAGAGAGTAAGAGATGATGCATAGTGGGAGCAGTTGGCTGAGGACTGTAGATGTGAGAGGCGTAACGAGTCTTTAGAGTGTACGAGGCAGGAAGTTAACCAGCAGTTCAAAGTTTTGTAGAATTTAAAGCTGAATAGATTATTACCCACTCTCACACAAACTATAAAAACTTCCGGTGCCTTGAGACACAGATACCTTGGTATTATATATATATGTATGTATATATATATATATATATATATATATTTTAGTTCATATTAATTTTACTAGAATGTAAAGCCTAGTAGCTAGCCTAAAGCTGGATGCCTCAACGCGCTTTTGTGATTTTTTTTTGCCTTACAAATCGATGTTGATATATATATATATATATATATATATATATATATATATATATATATATATTTTTTTTGTAACGCCCCAAATTTTAGAAATTTAAATATCTTCCTAACAAATAACGAACTGCAAATGCTATCAATATTATAATTTCACATTCAAGGAGTGGGGATGGATTTGCATGTGTACCGTACAGTGTATCTTTTACTGTGGCATTTTTTTCATATTAGGGGATGTAATGAATCGTATACTAATCCCGCAATGCATAGGTATGTGTCTGATTGCATAAGTTGCCCTTCGATGTTTTCTTTCCTCTTGATATCGATGTGATTAGATCTCGTCATTCTTCCTGTTTAATTTTCGTACAGTCTTGTTTTAATAAACCTTCAATTAAGTTTGGATTCTGGTATCATTCCTCTATTTCCCTTTAGGTTATTGCCTTGGAATTGAAAAACGGCGCACAGTGAGACTAATGAACAATCTAGCTGGACAAAATTATTTTATGTCCCCATCCTACTGGAAATTTTACGTTGATTCAGAATATACACCATGTTCCTCGTATCAGTTTCCTTTACATATACCTGGATCGTGAAAAAACTTCCAAAATCCACAGTTTTTTCCTATATTTTCCAACTTTTCTCTGATAAATCCCATTCAAAACGATTTTTGTTTCATAGAAAGGTTGTAGAGAATTAAATTCTGCGTCGATTGATCTCCACAAAAAGCAAAATACGTAGTTAACTAAGGATGTTATTGATTTTTAAAGTTTTCCAGGAAAGAAAAAGTTTAAAGTTAATCGAGTCGTAAATCATCAAATTCTGTCTCGAAAAAAAGGGATACAAAATAAAACATTTTGTTGTTAAGTAGGTATATTGTACAGCCAAAATGAAGTTAAGATGGCTTCAAATAGGAACAAGAATTTCTGTAGAAATCTAAAGTAGAATAATTAGTCAGGAATGAAAATAAAATACAGGGTCTGCCAACGAACCAGTGTGCATTTTAAGAAATCATGGCGGTTTTCTCATGATAAAGAATTTTTTTTAATTGTTCACAAGAAGTGCGATTTTATAGACATGTTCACTTTTTGAAAATTACATTGAGCATATGGTTTAATACACCAATTAGTTACTAGTGAAATTAAACTAATGGTGCCCATCAGCTTGAATGCAAGTATTGAGCCGTTTGGTGAAGCTCCTCGATACCCTTTCCAAACAAGTCCCGAGTGACTCCTTCAAATTGTCCAGAGTCCTCAGTTTATCTTCATTTACTCTATCTTTCAGGTATCCACACAAAAAAAGTCACAGGGGGACAGCCCGGGGGGGGGGGGGGGGGGGGCAAGGAATGTCACCACAACGAGAAATGAGGTGACCTTTACATTTTTGGCAGAGGAAGGCCATTGTGGCATTTGGCGAATGGCAAGCCGCTCCATCTTGCTGAAACAAAGTGTGTAGTAATAGGATCCGTTTAACACATTCACTGTATCTTGATGGACAGGTCATCAAATCGGTTTCCTCATGGAGCATCTCGATGACAGGTAATCAAACGACGTCCTTACGATGGGGCGACTGACGTCCGAATATCGGTCGCTGGGGGAGTCAATTGAAGACTTGGAAATCAATTCAGAGTTGAATATTACTCTTCGATAAGTTATGAAGGTAGGGGTATCTCTAGTTGTATCCTCAGATTGATAACAAAGTTAGAATCGATCATTGAAGTCAATATTTTGACATATCAATAGGGTTTTCGATATTCCTTTCAGGCCCAGGAGAAGTTTGGCTTTTGGAGACGCAGTCAACGTGCTAAGTCGAAGTTGTGTGAGAAAAACATAATTTAAAATGGCGAGATACCGCTCAGGGTTCACAGTCATTGTTTTCCTCAAAGAAGTGAGGTCCGATGACAACTTTCTCCCTAAGTGCACACCATACTGTAACACGAGGGCTGTGTAGAAGTCTCTTGGATTTTCAGCTCCCTAATATCTGAAATTTTATCTGTTGACTAATCCATTCGAGTGAAAATGGGCTCCATCGCTTGTGAACAGAATGGTATTCTCATTACCGTCAATCACAGATGTCATCCTCTCACAGAACAGCTTACGCTAGTTGTAATCCCCCGCCAACGATTGCTGACAAATCACCATTTTAAACAGATGAAAGTTTAAGTCCAATTTCAAAATTCGATGCAGTTGTTTTCGGAAGGTTCAGATTGGCTGCATGAAGTCAGACGGAACTGTTGGGGCTCAGGAGGGTGGCCAGCATGACTCGCTCAACATTATCGGGTGTTCGCTTGTTCAAGCTCCCCCCCTTTTTCCATCACACTGCCTCTTTCCTTGAAGTTGCTAACTCACCTTAGGATTAGGTTGCTCTAAAGACTAAATATAATCTTTTTGTTAAGTCGAAGTGTGGAAGAAAAAACATCATGCCTAAAACCCGGGTTTCTACCGAAAATACTCAGCAGTCGGTACAAGAAAGTACCATTCCAACCTCCGACACAGAGAGTTCGGAAAACGAATAACTGCCAGCGTATCTGAGCCTATACGCCGGCAGTCTACTGAGTATAAAAGGCTTTTTTTCAAGTGCAAACTAAATGGCACTGAATTTCTCATTGACACGGGAGCAGAAGTGAACATTCTGCCCCACAATGTCACAAAAAAATTGGGCTTGAAAATTCTCAAGTCCAACGTTAAGCTCACAGCAGCTAACGGAGCCCCTATAGATACACTAGGGCGAGCTGACACAACAATTAACATCGGCCTCGGGGACATGACCACCGAGTTTATGATCACGAAAGTTGATCTAGCGATCCTAGGTATCCCATTCCTCGAATCTTGGGATATCGGAATACGGGTCAAACACAAGTACATTTATAAAGATAAAATGAAGTGCTATGCCGATCAAAAAATAGCTGCAGTCATGAACAAAAAGTTCACTGACGAACAAATTGCAGCTACTATCCCTCACCGTGACAATACACCTCAACCAGAGGACGTGCAAATCACGGAGGACGAGAACATTCGCTCTATCATTAACAAATACAATGATAAAATGAGCAAAATTCATGGTAAATGGAAGAACAACGGGGTTTACCACCGTATAACCACGGAAGGAACTCCAGTACACTTCCGAGCGAGACCTATGGCAGGAGAAAAAGCTCAAGTCAAAAAGACTTTTGACGAAATGCTTTCAGAAGGCATAATAGCACCATCGGATTCCGAATGGGCATCCCCGTTACACTGTGTGCCAAAAAAAGACGGGTCATGGAGAATCACCGGCGATTACCGTTTCCTCAACGCGAAAACGAAGAAAGACGCCTACCCTCCTCCTCACATTCGCTCGTTCCAAGCGAATTTACATGATACGCAAATCTATTCAACAATAGATTTAAAATCAGCGTATTATCATATCCCGATGCACCCAGATGACGCTCATAAAACTGCGATCATCACACCTTTCGGGCTTTATGAGTTTAAGAAAATGAGCATGGGTTTGGCCGGAGCGGCTCAAACATGGCAAAGATACATGGACAGCATCATGCGAAAATTTGATTTCGCAATTGACATCATGGTCAAATGAGAAAGGCGTTCGAGTTACCCATCTTAGAACAAGAAATTCGAAATCGTCAGCAAAGAGATTCCAGAACAATGGAAGAACAAAGCATCTTTAAGCGTGGTATTTTTCTAACGAGTGACTCATATTTACGCACTCTCCAGACCCTTCGATCCGGTTGAAATTCAAACGAAATCGATTTTTCTAAGGTACGCCTTTCCAAAAAGTTTACGGGATTGACGTACCACTCCCAGGAGACATTTTCGTAACTTCTACGAACCTTTCGGAACCTCTTTTCTTCCGACCTACGCATATTAAACATAATAACACAAAATATGCCGTAAACATGCCCAAAAACTTGGATACATGTACTCATGTCTATATCAGAGTGCCCACACAGCTCACCTCTCTCCAATGTCCTTACACGGGACCGTTCAAAGTAGTTAAAAGAGATAAGTTTTCGGTTACAGTGCAAACTGCAGGTCCAGTGATTATTATCCTGCTCATTGCCCAACGTAGATTCTGGTAGGACGCCACCCGGTACTTCTATCGATATTCTCTTTAGACAGTACGCCCGAGGGACGTTTCCGAGCCGTGTCATTTAGCCTTAGCTAGTAGTCGACCGCTGGGGCGCGCCGGTAAATTACTCAGCTCCTACGCTCTAATTTACCGTCTAAGGAAGTCTTTTTCAAGACTTAGGACCCTGACGAGCATTGGAAAGACGCTCCGGCAAGCGAGTCCATCCAAAACCCTCTATTTTTCACACGTAGAGGCATCGAAACGACAAAAAATCATTTCGATGGAACGTCAGCCTTCTTACTTCCCCTTGCGGGGGAAGGAGGAAGGCGGCAAGACCGGGCCGAGTGACCAACGTAGTGCGCCCTACCGGCCACATGAGTCCGCTGATCAGCGCAAGGCGCGACCCACACGTCCGGATCGCCTTCTCGCCCGACGTATTCGTTCGAGAAATCGAACAAGACTCACCTACACAAAAGATCGAGCAAACCTTTGACTCGCTCTGAAGCCGATCTTTTCGATAAGACTTTTCTGTTTGCTTTTAAAGACATCAAATCCAGCACGTCATCAGCCGCGAGCGGCAGTGGGTAATAAATTGACATCATGGTCAAATGAGAAAGGCGTTCGTTACCCATCTTATTTCTAAGGTATTTTTCTAATCTTAATTTCTAAGGTACTGCAGGATCCCGTTACGTAAAAGTTAGGTAGACATCTAGGAACATTCTCCCCGTAGGATATTGTCAGGAGTGTGGGGCGGAATACAGAACCCCCTGACGCGCATAGGATAGATAAATTTCCCCTAGACAGCAAGATCCCATGAAGTAAATTTACGAATTTTCTAATCCCGGAACGGATGGTGATGTGTTGTGTGAATTTCCGCTTCACAAGAAAATCGATTTTCGAAGCGTTAGGTCGCGTTTTTTTTTTTTTAACCAAAAACCGATGGAAAACGTACCAGACAGGTTCACACTACCAGTCATACTTCTTCAAATTCCTACTTCGAAGTTTAGTGCCAAATTCTGTCTCATTCACTCATTCCAAAAATGTTAATTATTGTTATTGTTATGATATCGTTGGAGCAACGTAATTATGTAGCTCAGTAACATGGATGATACCTTGGTGAATAGTCAAAGAGACAATGCAACCCAATGTCCCCATTGTTCTAGAGGCTTTACAAGAAGAGAACTCACTCTACATATACGCTCTAGACATCCAAATATTGCGAACCAGAATACCAACCGTGGTACTCAAAGTATAATATCAATACCAAATTCTGATCCTATTCAGAACTATTTCATAAGAGGCTTCGGGGACAGGATGTTAAATTCTCCAGGAGGCTGGACCACATTAAGATGGGACATGCTGAAGCAGAGAGCCATGCGTCTGCAAGGAAAGCAGTACGAGTTACCTCAGGGAGCAGTCGGCGTGTCACTCCTTGCTGATGAAGTGAAAGGGCTAGCTGAGGGAATACTAGATTCGGAGAGAATTTTCTTCCTCTGTAGTACTGTCCTCCAGAGAGAGAATGGAATCTCTTCAGGGAAGATGTCAGAAGGCTTCTGAACACCATAATAAAAATGTGGTGCTGAAAGGTATGAAGAGTTGCTACACGACAAGGCTTACACGGGTCGTTCAGGTATAGTGCTAGAGGCGTTGATCTGTCTTTAAGGTCGTATTCATGACCCATGTCCGTGTACCGAAATATCTAACTTCTTATCTCAGGAATCTTATCTCTACGTATTGTAGCTATTAGCAGAACCTATGAGTATTATAAAAATAATTTCTGAAGAATTTCACATCAGACGAATATTCTCTGTTGGTAGTTCTTGCTAGTGAAATAATAGATACTACCCTAACCATGAATAAATTTTTAAATCATCAAAAAATTTGGGGGGGGGGGGGCCCATGGACCCCCCCCCCCCCCCTCTGGCTACGTGCCTGCATTTAACATGGCGGGATACCACTCAGAGTTCACAGCCACAATGTTTGCCTCAAAGGAGTAAGTTCCGTTTACTGCTTTCTTCCCAAGTGCACACCACACTGTAACATGAGGGCTTTGTTTGAATACCAGATTATTATTTAGAGCAAACGTTTATGTCATAAAATTGAAAGATAACCATTTCTTTGCACTCAAAGGGCTCAAATGTTAGAACAATCACAAACATAAATCTAGTGGTGTCATTTACAAAACTTTCAGTATTCATGTTTGATCTATGGGGAATTTGACATGGGGCCAGTTATTACGTGCTGGTTTCCTCTGATCAACCTGTGCCCAAGTATTTGAGCCGTTTCAGTTGCCTAGTCTCACACCCTAGATGAAAATTCCCATTACATAATGGGAAGAATGCAGTGTGAACAGCTACACCCAACCCTTCAGTCATCATGAAAATTTATAAGAAGGCTGTGGGGATAAAGTTAATTTCTGTGTATTCAGAAAATGAGTGGTTAGTGTAGGTACAATGTGACCAATCATGCATTACTGCAGAGGGAATCAGGTAACAAAGGGAGAATCTGGAGTGAAATAATAGCTCTCCCAAGGACAGAAGCCTACTGGTGGAGTGGAGAAATAATGGACTGGAATATTCAATCTCTACAGTTTTCAGTGGCAAGGCGTCCAGTCATCGGTAGATGCAGTGATGACTAGCAAAGTCTGAAGACCACACTTTTTATTTTAATTATGTATCTAAATGAATGACAACGTTCTGGGAAAGTTCTAATGTTTCAAAAAATCATGGGGTTGGATGCTGCTGGTCATATGGACGAGTCAGGGCAGGTGCTGCCCATGAAACTTCCTGACCTGAAACAGTCTTAATACTGCAAGGGAAGGTGGAAGTGAGGAGAGGGGGGAGTCTTGTTTGTAAGGTCCATCTGGATGCACAAAGATCGGCGCATCACGGGTATTTTTGTCAAAATTTGGTGTAGGAACCAGTTATTCTTAACACATTATCATCTCACCTTATCTCTCGGATAGTTCAGCAACTGGGTTTCGTGTACTATTCTACCAAAACTTTTTTTTTTTTTTTTTTTGCTGTGATCTCGAGTGTGTGATAGTGATCTGAAATGCGGAAATATTCAAAGAGTGCAGCTCACATGATGTCTACTCCAGCACCTGATAAAATAAACATCGATCTGCAGAGTAAGCCATTTGGAGCTCCAAGGTATGACGATGAACTGGCTATGATGGCTGAAATTTATTTATAAATTTTTTTTTTTTTTTTTCTGTTACCTTCTTCACTAACAAAAAATCAATTCGATATCAACGAGTACCTACCTTTTTCTAAGTCAAGAAGAGCTTATTTTTACCTATGCAGTTTATTTGTTGTAGGAACTCCACGAACTGAAAGACAATTTGTTACTTACTTATATTCTTCGTTATTTCTATAATTTTCTACCATTAATCTATCTATTTCTATACAATTTTTCGTGAGGTTAATCATTGGTATGGGAATATTTTTGTGGTCAGTGCGGGAAAATGTCACGCCTCGCCCCTGACTGTTCTGCAAAAACTATTCCACCCTCATGTATACAGTAATTGCTGGACATAATGAAGTGGACTGATGCGATCAACCACCTAACAGGAATTTTAGGATAATACAAGAGAATTCAATTTGATCAAGACATTTTATTCAATCCAATGTTTGCAGTCTGCTGTTCGACCGAGAAGTCACACTCCCATTCACCTAGATTTCCCAATTATGTTGATATGGGGACTGACTACATTTTACTCCATCAGTTGTACAAATCCGCGCATTCTAAGAAATGACAAAAAAAGTCTGTGATTCCGCGACAGAATGGATGCAGATAATGCACCAACATCTCAAACAGCTTCTGTAATATCTTCCTAGGATAATCCCAAAGTTATCAAGTAATCATAAAACGTACAGTTAATGGACCCTAAAATTAAATACATAAATTCATAACATAGGTATATTATTTTTGTTCATGCAAATTCCATTACAAACTAAAACATAGATTTTATAACTTTTGTAACATTTTGAGTACCTCACCCCAGAACTATACAAGTTAACCAAGGCACTTCTGGAGGATGGAGTGATGCCCCTCCAACACTGGGTACCTAGTTATTGAATTGAATAAGGTGTTTCACATTTATCCTGGGAAAGGTGGTTGAACAAATAAAGCAGGGCATATGTTGCCAGTCTCCTGTTGGCTATATGTGAAAAGGACAAGATGGAACACCACCAAGGTAGGTGTTGGGATAAGGAGGTGATGAAATGGATCATTTACGCCTTCAATGGTTTGAGTCGATTAACCTGCTACTAGGTATAACCTCAGTGCAGGAGTAACAAGAAGGAGGAACCTGTCCGTCACAATGAAATCAGCCTTCATTTTGGTCGATAAATTTGTGTAACCAGCTGTTTATATAACTGATTTCATGCTCCTTATGGCTTGGTTTTTTTTAATTATTATTGGCTATAGGCATCGAAATTATAACTATTGAGTTTATCAATATACCTAGGGACAATATTTTCAAACTCCGTGTTCTGTAAGTTAGAGACAAGGTGGCCATTATTCAAAGTTTTTTTTTTTAATTTAAGGTTTAGTTACTTGTGTGCCTATCTATTTAGCTCCTATTTTATTTGGTACCTACCTACTTTTCTTTATCCTCTTTGTGGCAAATCTCCAATGACACCAGATCCCCATTGGCTACTCATTGATTCCTGTTCCCGACTCAGTAGCTCATAAATAGTTGCGTAACATGAGGCTTCATGCACCTATTGGTGTGTTTGGAAACTCTTGGGATTCCATGTTCAAATGAGCATGCTCACTTTCTTTCCAAAGTAAACTTGGAGCTTCGACAAAGCTTTCAAGCACTTACGATAGTCAACCACTTTAACAACAATGCTCCTGGTTTAAAAGTGAATGACATGATCTATCTTGAAAGTTACATACGAATATGATTGTAGATCAACTTCAAGGCACAGCAGGATTTATTTTTATGGCACTTCATTTTTATGGATACCTGATAGAAGAGATAATAATCCTTTAGAAGAGACCTTAGAAGAGAGTGAATAATCCCTTCTAAGAAACCAAACTCTAATCCTTTTGTAAATATGAGCAAATTACGACACAATTTATATATAGACTTCATTTTGGACTACACTAGTACATCAACTGAGCTACAAAAAAGAGGAAACGGGATTTTATGGGGCTAGTGATGATAGAAGACAGCAAGGAATAATGTAAAGACGTGAAATGAAATACTACAATAATTCATGAGACAAAATGACGTTTTATTAAAATTACCATACACGTAATTTGATGCAGTATAAAAGCCAAATTATCAATACAATACCCACAAAGTTCAAACGCCCAAGGTCGAGAACCATACTGAAACCAAGGTCTAAAATTGACAAGCCTCTACCACTGACAAGACCCAACCATTTTGAAAATATTGTAAGATACACTTGACAGGGTAAAACTACCCATCATTCTGCACCACACTCAACCACAGCAGGCCTTCAACAATAAACTACCAAGTAGCTTCCCCTAAAAAATGTCAACAGTTACCATTGCTCAAAACTGGTAACTTTTATTGACTTGAATCACATAGTTGTACCATAAGCTTCAAAAAGTAAAAGAACTATAACAGAATTTGACCACAGTATAAAATAGTTTTCTTCGTTAATTTATATAAGAAATGTAGATAATAATTCCTTCCCATCCAATTTGGATACCTAAATTTCTATGCCAAGAGACTTGGAAGAACGACTTTTAGTACGCATTTGATAAGCTATCAATCATGTCGTACTAGGGCTCACAGCAAGTGTTGTACATAAAACATAGAATGATATGACAAACGAGATGTCTGTTACAAATTCTTGAAACAAGAAATTCGCCTGATGATTTCAACAAAACATTCACCTTAAAATAAGATTAAGATGGAATATTTGTTCCTCGACATGCAAACTAACCGCAAAAGAATAATCAGAGAGCAAATGAAATGAAGTCGAAATAACTCGATTTTGAATCGCGTTGCTGGCCCAACCCCAAATTAAAACTGATGCCATGTTCAAGAAAATGATAACTAGGAAAAAATACTGAACAAATTAGGCATACCTTAGACTGTCAAGTTTTTTCTTTTTTTTTTGGAAATTATGATGTTACACCCTCAATTTAAGTTGAATAACTCAACACTCCAGACACGAGTTAATTTTTTCTTTCAATACTATGCAATTAGTTACTATATATATAAAATTAATCTTCATTAAATATTCTTACTACCGAGTTAATAAATCCTATTTTTATGTACAAACCATCAAGATAAAAAGAAGTCATATCAAATAATGCCAGTTAAAATAATTTTAAAATACATTGCAAACATTTCCTAAGTAGGTAAATAAACTAATTAAGTTAAAAACAGTTCTTAATTTTAAAAGTAAACATGAAGGAGTTTACATGGACACAGATTCTCAAGATTGAACTTCTTTTGGATAAACAAACACTATAACTTCTAAACGCTTAGCTAGTAAGAGGTTTATATAATCAATCATAACACTGAGAAGTGTAGCAGTATTGAACAATCAAATATTTGGCATGGAACTAATGGTGGTCATGTATGACCAGTTGAGAGAAATCGCCATTGGCATATACTGTATACATTTTCCCCATACAATATTGATAATAATCAAAGAGTGCAAAAGAAAATAAGCAGACATACTCGTACTACCATGATAGATTAATACATTTCACCTATAACTCCAACAAAACAACAGATATGAAATGAATAACACTGCAACTATTGTCCCAATACTTACTGGTATTGAAACAAACTACTCTTAGAACACAAGGGTTACTGTTTGTCACAATGGGTTATTCCACTTCCTTTTCTAAATATATATTTACAACTGAATGTTCTCGGGGAGTTTTCAAGAAAAGGTGCATTATGATGGGTATCTGACGTTTGAATAGGGCAAACTGGGTTTTGTACAACCAGAATTAATTACAACACCAGCCTTCTCTCGCATGGGCTTAGATACCACGGTATCACACCTTTTCACCCATTAAAAAATAAATAAATAAATTGAAAAAAAAAAAATCAGAAAACTAATGTTTTATAGGATACTGAATCCGAATTTCAAAAGCAAATTATAATAAACTCGCGTACCCTTTAAGGGTTTGTTCAGAAATTCTTATACATTCTTGTAATACAAAGGACTCCTATTTTTCAGTTCAACCTTATAGATCAGAAAATAGACGTGAGTGAATGAGATTTAGTTATCTATAGGAGGATGAATGACACAACAATCAGCTAAACTTTTAAAACCCATTTTTACCACTTCTAACACAAGAAACTTTAAAAAATCGCGATAGGAGCTATTCTTGAACGAAACACTGACAGTTCTTGGATTCCTACCGATCATTCATAGTTAAGAGGGATGTAGATGTTCAGCTAGTAAGCAATTGATTTCCCGACGTTTTCAGGGTTTATTCCTTCATTTTCTGGGGAGAGTTAATCAGATCTTTTAGCACAGTTCCAACCCAATGTTCAGTTCTATGTCTAATACTGTATAATCATTTGATCAATTCTCCGTTGAAAATATGGTAAAACCTTCTTCTCTCTGTTGAACCTTTAAAACATTATTATCTTATTTTAGAACCTCCATATATCCACAACTGTGAACAATCATCCATAAATTGTTTTGTCAAGACTAGATGGTTAACCTGTGCTCTGCACAGGATTACTGACATTCAGAAACGAAATTCCAACATCTGCTGATGATTGCAAAGTAAATGTGAGTAAGTTTTCATTGAAGGAAAGTATAATTTATTTCAACATACATAGGTACCTACATTTGGCAAAAAAATAAAAATCATGAATGATTATTTCAAGCAGCTGAAGCAAACATGACTACTGTCAGTGATGAAAAAATTAATAAATATATGTATACCCACAGAAAATCGGTTTGTACAATTTGAGCCATCACATGTGCACACACGATCTATCTACTAAGATCCAAAGTTTGAGGTGATCCTTCTGTCACTCTCAAATGATTATGAAATCGTATACGTGAGAATGGTAAGAAAAGAAAAAAAATCAATGATTCTTGCAACAATCTGAACAGCCGAAGGTGTAGGATAACCTAAATAATGAGCTTTCTCCACTTTATCCCCCAAGCCTGGCTCCAATGAAAGAAGAGTTATAGTAGCTTTAAATTCGAGTTGAACCGATCAAAATATATCTCAACATTAATGTTACAACCAATATGTAACTATGCTATTTTCTTCTCCACTAACACACACACCTTCTGGATCAAATAAAGAATAACGTTGCTTAACTGTTTTATTTTATCATTAGTTTTTCCTTTCGTTATATGAACTTAGATCACTTTATAATTCCTTAATTAATTCCTAGTTGAGGTAATTGAGGTTAAATTGTGATAATATCTCTCCCAATTTTATCCATACTGAACCCCTCCTCTAGCCTGACTTTGGAAATCCCTGTCAAAGTACATTCCACGTAGTTTCCAGTTTGAGTCATTCTGACTCAAAAAATTACTATGACTCAGCCCCCTTTCCCTCCTCGCCTTCCATAAAGGCGAATTCAGAAATATTCTAATATTACGTGTTTGTTGGCTAAAAATTTAAATAAAATCTAAATTAAGGCAGCCAAATCCAAACATCATGTTTCCAGTTTAGTTCTGTAATAGCGAAAAATCCGAGATGTACCTTCCTGCTTGAACAACTCTTTCTCAAAATCGGAAAATTTTGTATAGTTTGTAATTCAAGTAGAACGAATCCAAAAAACATATTCCAGCCAACAGAAAAGTATAAGTAAATAACGAAAAATCTTATTTACCCCCCCCCCCCCCCCCCCCAATTCCACTTAACAGTATACCAGTATAGTTATTGAGATCACCCCCCTCCCACCACCCCACAAGAATTCTGACAGCTTTATAATCAAATTAAAGCCTATTTTGACAAGCAACCATTCTTTCATTTAGTAAGTGACTCCTTGTGTTTGGATCACCTTCAAAAATCAACCTTTTTACAGTATCAAGCACTGTTTACTGCTCACGGCAAGCTGCCGTTTTCAATAAGGACATCGAGAGTGAGGAGATCTGATAAATTCCACTCAATACAGAGACTCAGTGTAATTAGTTCAAATAGAAAAGCAGTGAATGAACAAAGGCCTCAGATGCTGGAAAATTTCGCCAGGCTGACAGTGCTTGCTACTTTTTTCGTAGTAAACAGGCTAAGTCAGACTAATCCAAATATATTCCCTCAATTACCAGATGACACCTATAGAGAGAAGAGCTGAAGGAACAAATTAGCACACAACGGTACGGGAAATTTCTTGGGTAGAAAGGCATGTCTACGATTTTATTAATACAGATGAAATTTACCTTACAGAGGTGGTTTAAGGAAAAGAGGGGTTAAAAATCGGTAATTTTGTTCAAACAAGCTCCTACTTATTTGTCATCTTTAGTAGTTAAGCCTTAAAGAAAGTACATGAGCATGGTACTCGTAATTCAAACAAGAGATTTCATGTTACAGAGAGGTTTTTTTTACTCAACACCAGCAGTGAAGTCATTACTTTGCAGGCTCCCAACTGACATAATGGTAGACTTCAAGGCTCTTTTATTCCAATAAATAGCCGCCCCCCCCCCCCCCCCCCTCCAACAATGAAGCATCAAATTTATTGAACGTAATCATAAATCAATAAAAATTGGTTGAGAGCAAATTTTCAAGGGAGTCAATAGCTACTTTTGTCACGGAGGGTGAGATAGAGATGAGAGGTGTTCACGATACCAGCACAATAAACAAGTGCTATGTCCTGCCAAAAATTATAATTTTACTTTGTCAAATTCATGTTTGAAATATATATATTTTTTAAATGATAGTGCATAATTATTCTTACTATACCAAATCGTCAGCTATTGGTAAGCATTTCAAAATTTTGTAACATTTCTTTTAAAAAACTTTCAATCAGCTAAACTGTCTAGATAAGGAAGTGAGCAGCTGACGTCCGAAACAATAATAACATCAACATGATTCAATTTTGGAGATTCTTAAGATGACTACAACATTGGACAATTAAGAGCTGTCAATCACAACATAAAATCCACAATAGAAACGTAGTGATAAAAAAGAGAAAAAATGAAACAAGCAATCAATCATTTTTAACGACATTGCCTTTGAAATGGAACAATTCATTTTAGATGTCATGGTTCTATTTCAAATGTCAACCATATCCCAAGAAGATCTGATAACATTTTTTATTTGTCAACGTAACATGCTCCTTAACCAACTGACAGACAAAGCTTCTTCAGTCTCATGATCACTTAACAGTAAGGTACTTAAAAAAAGAGAAAAAATTGTTTGTATAAAAATATCTAAAAATTGTTGCAAATGAACAAGAAAAGTATGTTTGTTATAATAATAAACAATTGTTACTAAGACAATTATAAAAACTAATCACCAGGTACTCGCAGCACTTTTGCATATACTGGTAGTTACCAAGCTTTATACGACTGTGTATATTACGCTACACACAATGCACCATTTTGTGAACTGCAGGTGATGATTTCCACAGGATTTGGAACCCAAGCTCATAGGATATTTTGAATATTGTTAATCTTCTGAATACGCAAGAGGCACCAATTAAATGTATAAAGTTATAATTTGATACAAGTAAACATTGAAAATGTTTCCATTCACTCACAAGAGATGTGCATTATATTTATTTAGTCAAGACAAAACTAGTACCTTCATAATGACTTGATGCAATATGGAGAGCAACAGATGAGATATAAAGTAGTTTGAATCAGCAGATTGAAGTACAGAATCATTGTTGAATGTCAACTTATATAAATAAAATAAAAATTGATGATTGATTGATTAACTTTTCTTCTTTTTTATTTTTATTATTATTATTATTATTTTTTTTTTTTTGTTGACAATTATTCAAAATAAACATAATTGTAATGAGCAAATGTGGCAAGTTATAATTAATTTCTATAATCATCTATTATTACAAAAGTCCTTCAGTTTAATTTTTCCAGTTTTGTAAAATTACGCCCTTCTCCATGTTGGAAACAAATAATGTACTGGACTATCACAACAGTGTATAAAATCAACACCAAAACCAAGTCACAAACAATCTCAACTCTAAACCCAAATCCCATTACGACTTTCATTAAAAAAAATGTTTTTTTTTTTTTTCACATCAAAAAGGATTTATTACTTCTACAAACGAAAGAGTAGTAAGTAATTTATTGCACTAATAACCTTCAACAGCACTTGTCCTCTCTCTATATTTTTCATTAAATCTAACCTAAGGATAATATAAAGTAATTTTTCTATAAACATACAAGATGTGACAAATCAAACGATAAATAGTTGTTGCATAATTTAACAATCCAAAACATCCATTGACATTTTCCACTTCATTGAAACATTGGTGAGGGAATAAATTTTTCCCAAATAAGTTGATCGACAGCTTTCTTTATGCCACGTCCAGTGAACATATAAGCCACATACTAAAAAATATAAACATAAACAGCCAATATTGACCTTCCAGCATGCAAATGTACAACCCCGAATGAATCTCTTAGTGATCGAGTTGTTATTTTGGAGTAACTGTGCATCCATTTACGACCAGTAAAAACCAAAGACCAAAAGGAGCAGGGAGACGCAATAATATCCAATAAGTTGTTTACAGTCAATTTTCCTCAATTATGTAATACAAATTACACGAGAAAAGAGTTCTTCAAATTCTTCTTGAATTTTTCAGATAAGTCTGAAATGGTCTTTTCAGATCATTGATTGGTTCTTTATCTTTTCAGATATTTTTTCTGTTAACATTCCCGATCGCACATCATTCTGCCACAACTAGCTGTGATTTCATTTTTTAAAGATTTTCGGTCCCAATTTTAACAAACTAAACCTTCGAGCAAAGAAGTTTAGGGGGTGAAGATAGGTACCAGCAAAAACAGGAACATTTTGTATTGGGTGAGCATAAACTCGGCGATGAAGAAAAAGTTGAGACAGAAGTATATTTTCAGAGAGAAAATGATATATTTCATTCATATACATTATGACTGGTATAAAGTACATAATGTTATAGTTGTGAAATCACAACTGACAAAAACTAGATAGTATTGCATAGTGAGGTACTGTGGAATGAGATACACAGTGCAAATAATCGGAGGTAGTTCAAAAAATAAAATTAATATGCACTCTGAAAACAATCAGTGACTCTTTTCATTCAATAGAAACTAGTTATTTTGTATTGATGATGGGTATTGTGAGAATAAAAATCATTCAGACTTCCTGATGTTAATGAAGATGATGATTTAAAGGCAACTAGAACTAGGACATGAGGCTTGAGGACAACAATTCCTGATTTGTATTTACCCTAATACCTACCAAACATCATACCAAATCATATATATATATATAACGAAACTATTGAATTTGGAGAAAGACTATAATGTTTATGATTTGTACCTTCTCTTAGCGAAATTTCGTAGTAGAAAAAGAAGCTAATGCAATGGCTCCAAAAATTTTAAAATCAAAATGTTTGAAAATTTTCTTCATTGAAATCCGTTTTGAGATATTCTGAAATGAATCCTAGAGTTTAAAGCTTTTTCATGTATATATATGTGTTTGTGTGTATGTGTGTGTGTCCTTCCAGACGATAACTCTCCATAGGATTGAGATAAAAAAATTCTGTTCTTGCGTCAAAAAATCAAGCTTCCCAAACGAAAGGACGAGTTTGTTGGCCAGCATTTTTTGAGCACATTAAATTGGTAAAATTTCAAAAAAGTGCTGAAAAAATCACTAAAAATAGCAAAAAACGGCTAAAAATCGTCAAATTTATATTTTTTACTACAATACTGCTCAAGTAAAGTTTATTAACTATAAAATAGATCATTAAAAAATTTATGTAAAAAAGTATGCAGAAAAATGTACTTGAATTTCAATAAAATGTGCTAAAAAATCAATAAAAACTGAAAATAAGTTAAAAATCTAAAATCTCTATTTGAATCGCAGAATATTATTTAGAGCGAGTTTTTTTTTATTATTATTTTTTTGCATAAAATTGGTAGGTAGTTAACATTCATTTTCTTTTCCCTCAAAGTCCTTAATTTTCAAAACAATGTAACGTTATATATTATGTATAGTACGATAATTTACGAAAATTCGCTCATAAGATCATGCTGCATTACAGGAACTTTTACTATCTATTTGCCTTATGTATGCCATTCCTCATTACTTACCTATGTGATGCCTAGTGTTATTTTTTCAGATTTCAAAATTTTAAAATTCTGTAATTAATTTAGGCCATGAAGAAAATAATATCTATGTTTTTCATCTATATATTTTTCCCCCCATCTGAAAATGTACTTTAATATTTCTTTCACCCCAAATCAGTCATGGGTCCAAATTCGAGAAGTGCAAGTAGAAAAAATTATGATAACCTTCCATTAGGACTCTTTTCTACAGTTCCGGTACAATTGAAGTACTGTCTAGCTGGACTATAATGGGCTACATGTCAGAAGTATGATCGCAACATAAGTAAGAAAACCAATATTATTACTTGGTATGTATTAATGAGGTTTTTTAGAAACTAAGAATTAAAGAAAGAGAAACTTGAAGTCTTCCAATGAACACGTCATATCAATAAAGTATAAATGAAATGAAATTAAATTATTTATTTGTATAGGCCTTCCAGTGTTACAAGATCATATCAATAAAGTATAAAAGTTGATTCTTTATATTTTTGTTAGCGTTCAAATTCATAATGAAACACAATTCAGGAATGAAGAAGGTTCATACGAAACAGTGTTCAATTAACAAAGTGCTTACACAATATCTCCATAATTACTCCATCTGGAAGGTTAATATTTTAAATAATTATTGACAAAAAATAATTTCAACAGACCAGGGGAAAATGTATATCCATGTCACAAAAGAAATCACAGTGCATGTTACTACATTTTAGAAGTTGAACTGTATATGTAGAAATTGGGTGTTAAAATAAACATCTTACGTGCACATTGAAATAATACAACACACAGTAGTAATGATGGGCAATTATCATTATTCGTTTATGTTTCTCAAAAATTCTAGTAAAATATACTTGGAAAAGGGTGTAGAATAGAGCTATATATGAGAGAGAGAGAGAGAGAGAGAGTGTGTGTGTGTGAGAATATTGTAAAATAAGTAAATTATTCAGGAAGAAGTAGTGCATCTTTTATCAGTCAGGACTAAGGCTAACCAAAGGGACCATACAACCGATATGCATTCCCCACACTACATCATTAAGAAGATAGGTCAAATAGTCCTATTCTTCGCACTGATGATGAATTTCATTGACATAAAGCAACTTATTCATCAACTTTTCAATTTTATTAAAGACTGCAGTGAAAGATGATTACGAATTCTGCTCCAATCTATTAATTAATTATACTTTGAATACCTGATAATTGCCCAAAAATATAGGATGAATAAATAAATGAAATGTCTTACTAAAGATATCAATGTAGGGAAATGATCTATCAACTATTGATTAGTACCACAAGAAACTAACAATTTGTAACGGTTGAATTCGACTAAGTAGCAATCAGTAAATTCAATAAAAAATTAATACGTAATACGCGTTATTGAATACCAGTCTCAAGGTTATCCAAAGCTGGAGTAAGCAGCATGAGTATATTAACTGGCATATTCAAAGTGATAGCCCAATCAAATAAGTGCTGACGTTAGCAAACATTTGATATAAAAGCGATAAATTGAATTTTATGGGCAATGGAAAATGTTTACCTGCATAATACGACAGCTGATTACAATCTATTGATAAGTTAATATTTTATTATAATAATTATTAGTTTGATAAGAGCTTTATTGCTTGGGAATTTTGCTCAAAAGTTTACCCCAAGGGATCTGGAGATGAAGAGACTATTCAACAACGTGATGTAAAACTGTTCCTGTAACCTCAGATTTCCTCGCCATGAAGGGCATAGAAAACAGACCAAATAATGATATACCAATGAGGAATTTACACCACAGATGCACATAGGATAAAGGAGAGGTGGCGAGAAAATTATAGAAATTAGAGATCAAGGGTAAGTGAACTTAACAGTGAAACAACGAACTGATGATGATGTGATAATCCCATGAATATTTATCACATTACTTTAACACTCAACATTGCCCCTGACTCGAAAGTTGCACAGCACTCAATCCAAGAGGTAGGTTCAAGATTTTTTTTTTCTTTTTTATTTAGCTGAAGTCAACAGTAGGATAGAAATCGGACTCTACTCCTAGTTGTCTTGCAACTGCAAAACTTTAAAAGTAAATTTGGCTCCCAAAATAATACCTTATCGTTCCACTGACAGTACGTTGAACCCTCAAACACTGAGAAACAGCAGCTTGCCAAAAAACCAGTTGATGTAACAGCAACAAACATCATGATTCTCCATTGCCACTGTCATCACCATCTTCATAATCATCTCCAGACATATCTTCTTCATCATCGTCTTCAATGTCATAGTCATCCACATAAAAGTCTGTCATATCCATATTTGTTTCAGGAGCTCTGACTCTTGTTTTGATACAATAATCCTCTAATGTCATAGGTATTTCCACACCATCTTTTTCAGCCTCTGCCCGGCCACCTGACACCTGTTTTCTGATAACATAAAATGGAAAACAGTTCAGATTATGACACTGATACTGTACAAAAGAAACATATGTAAGGGAAAAACTCAAAAGAAGTCTGTTGAGACCCCTAAGACTTCATACCCCTAATAAGCTATTTGTTCTCTAAAACATTTCACTACCACGAATCCCTACCAGAGGGAATGGAAGTTCGCCTTTGCACAAATATTAATATGTTTATCAACAAAGAACTATTTGATCATCTCAAAATCCATTTTAAAGGGTTATAATGAAATCGTTCATCGTACAGTCCCTCCAGCATCATTCCTTCATAGAAGGATCCTCACCAGAAGTGTCTGCAGTTACATCACGCAGGCCGCTTCACTAGCGCTACCAACCTAACCTTGAAACTAACTTAGCTACTATCATCTATTTGTACTTGGTCTACCTACCTATTCCAAAACTATCGTTTTGCTGCCTGTCAAGAATATATTAATAAATTTGTTAATGTTTCGCGTGTGTCTCCATAAAGTTGGTAAGCTAAAATAGTAATGTCCGGATGAATTGTATTACAGTGTGCTTCCTGTCCCAAGAGTTTTGCTTCCGAGTCTTCCTAAAGATACATAGCGGAAGCCTTGTTTTCACTTTTGGGAGATGAAAAGTTATATCTTTACTCTCAAATCAAAATTTCCACTCGCATTTTACATTTTAGACCATTCGGAACAACTTTCGTTTGATGTGTGTGTGTGAGTGTGTGTTTGCAAATCCTTATAACAAGCTTGATTTCCACAGATTTCATTTGATTTCGAAGACATTTTCACGGAATGTGTGGGTTTAGCTGCAGATGGTCCCCTATCAGTTTCATTGTTTTCACATCAATAGGTACTTCACTCAGTGCATGAGCAATCGTAAATTTAATCAAGCATAATTTTCTCAAGCCCTAGTCGTCTGGTTTCTTTCAAATTTGGAGGACAGTTAGGAGAAGACGTTTTTAATCATCCCCTACCAATTTCAAAACGTTTGTATCATTACTAGCTGCTGCGCGAATATGAAATACTTTTTACAAGTTCAACTTCTAGTTTTCATCCGATTTTGTTGAAATTTTCAGAGAATGTACGGGTTAGGCAGTAGATGGTCAGCTATCAGTTTCATTGTTCACCTTATTGATACTTTTATTGAGGCATGCACAACTTAAATTCCATCCAGCACATTTTGTCATGGCCTATTCTTCTGATCTCACTCAAATTTTGGGGAGAGTTGGGAAATGACGATTTGATTATCCCATATGAGTTTCGCCACGAGTGTATCATTAATAAGTTTTTGTATACCTAAAACTACTCATATATAGGTACCACTATGGATTTTATTGTAAGTACCTGATTTATGTTTATGCAATAAATTGGAACTTTCAACGTTTGATTGGTTGTTACTAATTTATATTATTATTTTTTTAAATTTAATAGCTATAAAATGGTCATTTTTGTTATTACCACATTTCATCTTACTCACCCGCATCATCGATTTTTAGGAGCTCACATTTTGGATTTTCGTAATTTAAGTTTGGCGTTTCGAATAAAAAGCTGCAAGGCTGTTTTGTTCCTCTTTTTTAAATTTTACCATACGAAACTGTAATGGTACCTATCAAACTCTGAACCCAAACATTTTCCAGAGGTAAGCGCTTACATTGTGTGGATTTGTGTGCTTCCAAAAAATACCTGTCCTTAGAAACGAACTAACAATTCGAAGGTTCCACCGAATAATCAACAATGTGAAAATCGAATGACAGCACCCTATGCTATGTTTACAAACATATTGGTAAGTATTGCATCACGCATTACAGAGACCTCATGTACCTATGGGTTGTTTTTTGATTTTGGTGAGAATAGCTAATAGATCTTGATTTTACTGGATGTACCTAACGTTAATGCTGCAAAGAATTCCCCACCATACACTAACAACCATAGAGGATGAACTGATTTTACGAATTTGATGAAAATATTAGGATAGATCGGTATCTCCCCCACCCTCCTCCTTAAGAGACCAAATACTGCGAGCAACATCGGAATGACCCCAAACATTTGATAAATTAGAGTATGAAAATTCGCTCTCTTGTTCAACTGGAACTAGCATGGGTAGGTAACCCAAGCCCAGGCAGTAAACAGTTATTAATTAACTTTACTGCACGAGGTATTTACTTTCCAAAAATAACCAAGTATCTTCATTAGGTGTGCATGATTACAGTGGAAAAGCGGAAAACAGTGCAACGTATGCTTGGTAGGAAACACAAGCCTCCACACGTGGAAAAGCTTTTGAAAAAGGAGAGGTAGACAGTTAGTTTGTGGTTTGCTAGGTTGGTAGCGCTAGCGAAGTGGCCTATGTGGTGTAACTCCAGACACTCCTATCCTCACCTGTTCCAAGTCTATGATTGCATCCAAGAACTTTTACCTTTTCCTAGAAAAGTTAACCAATTTATTTTCTATTTTGATGCAGAAGTTTACAACTACTACTTACCGTTTTTTATTTATTTTTTATTTTATTATTATAATATTATTTTTTAAATCGTAAATAGTAATTTTTAGACAAATAGATAGGTTCAAGTAAGATCAATAGTTGTGGAAAAAATAGGTGGGCGCCTACATGAACCTCAATATTAGGTGCCTGTAGGAGTGGGGAAATTATATTGGCCTGCTCAGATTTAGAAAAATTAGGAAGTAAAAATTAGATAGTGGTGGCAAAGCCAAAAAACAGGCTACCGCACAGATCACCCCATCAGTTAATTCAAAGTTAAATCAGCATTTTCTGGCCACAAATGAGTTTAAAAAACGGCCAAACTGTTTGACCAAGTCTTATGTTCCGAGGATATAGATTACTAGCCGCTCCGGCTCGCTACGCTCGCCTCCACGTCCAGCCGGGGGGCAAACCCCCCGGACCCCCCATTAAATTGCTCGCTTCGCTCGCAAAATGTGGCATGTAGGGAATTTTGCTCGATTTGCTCGCAAAGTGTAGCATGTAGGGAATGTTGCTCGCTTCGCTCGCAAACGGTAGATCTCTAAGGGTAGGTTTAACTTCTGTAGGGGATGCTGTTCGCTTGAGGAAGTTATACTGCCCACCCAACTTGGCAGACGTTTTTTTCTGTTGGAAATTCTTACAAACAAATTAAATCTTATAAAACTAAGTGGAACCATAAAGGAAAAGTGGAAAAGTTTATAAGGGAATGTTGCTCGCTTCGCTCGCAAGGTATTTATTCCGTTGAAATGAGACATCGAGTCCCTCCAAGACTTAAGTGCGTAGGTAGGCCTCTCGCAACATTGTGAAACGGCTGGATTAAAAATGTCATTTTGAACGCTTCGCCTCGCTTCCGCTCGCAATTTGACTTACTTCCCGTCACTTTTTTCAATAGCCGATTTCGGATTCAGATTCGGCGGGATCAAAGCTGTATTTCGCCCGCGAAAACCGTTCCAAAAAACGTACCTTTACGGGGTATATTTTAATGGGAAAAAACGTAGTTTTTCGTCGGACTTTTCGAGAAAACGGGTCCATACTCTCGCATTTTTTTGACGCATTTCCCGATACTTTTTTCGCGATCCGATCGCGCCGTCGTCTTCCTCGTAGGAAAACCTACGAAACCGGTATTTTTCCGGAATTTTCAACGGCCGTTTAGAGGGGTAGAGGAAGCGGGGAAGTCCAAAAAGCGCACATTAATTCTTACTTCGACCCCCCTCCCGCCCTACGGCCCATGGTTCGGGTGGGATTAGAAAATTTTAAATTCGCTCGTTCCCCCTTTCGGAAAATCCCAAGAAGATCCCCCCACTCGTAGACTCCCCCCACTCAGCCGTTTGGCCGTGCATAGACACGACAGACAAACAGACGGAGTTTCATTCTTATAAATAATAGAGATAGGCAAGCCGTTCTTATGGCTTGGTTGGTGTAAATAAATAAAACCCTCCTTCTTTTTATAATGGAAAAATTTAGGATCAAGCATGGCGCCCTCTCCCTTCAGTAAAGTTTCCCCCCCTCCCCACCATGCAGTGTTCTCCACAAAGACTATAACGGCACAGGGGCCCCAGATTGTTCTCTACAACTAGATTTATTTCCCGGGTTTTGGCACTAAATGTTGAATACAGGCCTGTTAGTTGAGTATAGTTCCTTGTAGTAAAGGTTTCATATAGTTCTTGGAATCAGACGATCACCGTACATGTTGTGGATTGTATGAAGTGATTCCTCCAACGAGGAGCTGGCAAGTTATACCCTCTGTATGGTTACTAATGGAGCTACTAGTGCCCCTTTTCTGGCTAACCAAACTTTGCGACACTTGTTCAAACTGAGTCACATACTCAGTTCCTTCAAACTGAGTCACATACCCTCATATCCTTCTTGATAACATACGTCGATGGCACAAGGGGGGAAGAGGGAGAGAGAGAGGGGGGAGGGAGGGCGAGAGAGAGAGAGGGGAGGGAGAGAGATAGAGTGAGGGAGAGAGAGAGAGAGAATTTGACCCTTACATTGCAATCCAGAGACAATTGCATGTCATCAACAAGCGTAGTTCAAAGGTAGGTCAAGTAGTTCAGCTTCGTTGGTGGCATAGGAGTCCACTAGATGGGAGAGTTGTACTAACTCTGGAGCATAGTGGCAGTGTACTTGTTTCTAAATTACCTGATGTAATGCAATTTGGCTCCAACCGCCTAGGTAGGATCTCTGATTCTAAGGCTAGCAGTAGCCTAAATGCACCTAATTGTTTTTTAAAAATGTACTAAGGACCACTGTGGATCAAACCTAGCACCTTGAATTGTATAATACTATCCTCATAAAATAATACCACATTTTAAATAACTGCCTATAGTAAATACAAGGTTTTATAGGTATTTTTAACTAAAAATTTAGGAAGCAACAAAGGCACTCTTATAAAACTAACCTGATGATGTTTTCGTATTCCTTATCCATTCCTTTTGAATCCCTCCAGCGACGGTACATAACTGATGCATCAACATTAGCTGGACTGAATGTGTTGGGCTCATTAAGTAAAGATATCACTGAGAGAAGTATAGTCCTAAAATCAAAATTCAACATTCAGTATGAGTGGTATGCATCTATAGAAAACTAGAATCAGCAAGAGAAGCTACTATGAGTGGAGCAGAAGTGATAAACTATGAATAGTTTCCAGCCCAGCAGCCAGTCAGTAGTAGCCTTAGGCATTTATCAATTTAGTAGAAGTGGGAGATGGAGCTCACAAAAGCTTGTTACCTAAAACATTTGCAGGATGCAGAGCAGTAAGGCCTTGCAATATCATAGAAAATATTGTTGACTGTAGATACCAATTCAAGAGTCTCATTGAGACCAACTACGTCAAATCAAGAGTTTTTCCAACATTTATACGTCAAAAATGGGGAAATGTAGCGCAAATATGTTGCAAAAATATCCTCATGACATGGAGCTTTGAACGCACATGGCAGACTATAGACGACCACTAAATTGAAGAAAAGCAGACGAATTTTGTTTTTCTTCAATTCGATTTTTGGAATCTTAGTATTTTGCAAACCAACAAATTTTGAGGCTGGTTAAACAATTTTTTTTTCTAGGTCGAGTACAAAGGTTTATTATTGAAAATAAACAAATTGGTAAGTAATGCATGCATTACAGGGACGTCTCTAAGAATGAATTTTATATAATTTTGGTGAGTTAAAATAAGAGAAAAAACAAAAATACCATGACTTCTCGGACTTCGTCCCCTCCCCCCTCCATCAACTCCCTCCACCAATATGCGAATTCCTGTCATGAAATTTGAAACTCCTGACATAATTTCCAGAACTAGACCAAATTGATAATTTAATTTTTAAAAAAAAGATCACGGAAAGTCTGACGAGAATAGTTAAAACATCATGATTTATTACTACTACCCCTTCCATTCACCCTCTTCCATAATGAAATTTGAAACTCTTGATATACCTACCAAAGCTAGAACGAATTCCTAGTTGAACAAAAAAAGAATCATGAAAATCTGACGATAGTAGCTAAAACATCATGATTGTTTAGTATTACCCCATCCATTCACCCCCTATCATATTTAAATTTGAAATTCCTGCTTTCCAAGCTAGGGGAACACGGACTTCGAGTAGGTTTTGATAAATGCATTTTTTCAAAAACTACCGTCGATTTCCTAGGTTTCACTATCTCGAAAGAAGGGATAATTCCTAAACGAGATAAAATAGAAGCCATAGAACAATTTCCTAGGCCAATAGACGTACGAAGTCTACGCAGATTCCTAGGTATGTGTGGTTTCTACCGAGCTTGCTCAAGTAAATATGTGATCCAAAACTAGACCTAATTCATAGCTGAAAAAAAAGAAGAAAAAAAGTGAAAATCGGAGGAGAATTGTTAAAACACCACCACCAAGGTTTTTTGCTTAGACTGAAATTGGAATCGAACTAAATAAGAATCACGAAAATTGGTGGAAAATTTTAGCCTGGGCGGCGTTGACAAAATTTGTCGGAAAAACCAAGTTTTTTCGGCTTTACCCCCTCTTCCGTCACGGAATTCAAAATTTCCAAGGTTTGTTACACAACTAGACGAAAATTAGGATCGAACAAAGAAAGAATCTCGAAAATTGGTTGAGCATTATGGCCTGGGCAGCGTCGACAAACTTTGTCACACACACTGGGGAAGGTAAGAAAGGTAGTATAAGGTAGGTTTTGGATTAGCTTGCTGTCTTCAAATTTTCTCAACTAGTTTTTGAACGAACACAATGTCTCCTAGCAATCGAGATAAAGAATCCATTCTTTCGCCAAAAATTAAGTTTCTCTAAAGAAAGAATGAGTTTTGATGACAGCACTGGTGATTCGTCCCCCCTCCTCCCTTCAGCAATTTTCATTACTTATAACTTCCAGAAAAACAATACCTGTGAAAATAATAACCAATCACAGGCTTCCCATATCATTACAAAAACTTTATTATTGGATAGGGCAGTCAAAAATTGAAATTGTAAATAATATCTAAGTAGAATACCTGACATTCTGAGTTGGATTCCATCTCTCACAAGGAAGCTCACCAGACTGAGGGTCATCAACGGGAGGATGTAAGATAGAAATGCATAGGTCTCCATTCTGCAATGTGAAACAGAGCCAAAAAATACATCACAGTTACTTAAAAAAACACCAGCATTAATTGCAGTAAGCGAATTTAACAATTTTTTGTGTTTATGTAACAAGTTTTTATTTTTACACACCACCTTCATACCAAGTTCTATTTGACATATTTATAACCGTAGAAAAATTTACAAACATATAAGTACTAAAAATATTTTGCACATTTGCGCAATGCAGTATGTAGTTTCGAAGTATATGGCCCTAATCAATTCACAAGCGAAAAACAGAACATGAGGTCAATATTGACCCAATAAGAGAAAGATAGTGTTTCCGTGAAAAATTACTCTCCATGAAAATACCAGTTTTGGGCCCGTTTCTCCATATTTCTTTTATGCTGAATCGAGTGGTAACACATGCAGGTGTTATAATAATAATAAAAGGAGTTATAAACTATTATTATTAATATGTTATAATACGATAATAATAATAATAGTAATAAACTCACGAATTTTTAGTGTATTTATGCGTTTTTAAGGCTTAAACTAGTTAGCTAAAGTGTAAAATGTAAAACTCGGTTATAACAGAGTTAGAGAGATCTGCAAAAGTTACCATTTGATTCAGCGTGAGAAATACTTGGAAACCAGCCCCGAACTCGCATTTTCACGGAGGGTCATATTCCACGAAAACCCATGTTTTTCAACATTAAAGCATAGTTTTCTCCCCTAATTAGCAAACTAGAAGTAAACTTCGACTATATCGTTGAAAAGCTGAGATTCTGAGAAATTTTTCCTGTGGGGGTGCCTTATTCGAAATAATCTGTATTAAGAGCGAAACGACAAATGGAAAAAAGTCAAATTCTGAGAAGTTTTCAAAATTTGGGTTTCATCCTCTTTTTTTACATACAAATACAGCTCATAAAATATTGATTTGGCATGAGCAGATAGGAAATTGAACGCTTTTTCTAACGATGTCCTAATTTTTGAGGTTAAAGTGATTCTAAGGGGAGTTACAGCCGTTTTAATATCATGAGGTACAAAACACGAAAAAAATCTTGAAAACTAAATGACACGAAAACTAAGCGTTAAAAATATCTCTAGGGGGAACATTCGATCAAAAGCTTGATTAACTTAAGTCGGGACACCCTGTACACAGGGTGTACACAAAACAGATCCGCCAAACTGCAGGAGTTGATTCTACAGATCATTTTTGATTGAAAGCTCCTCTTAGGCGGGGCTCTAAGGCGCCTTGCAGTGAGTCCACATTTTTGGAGAACCCGAAGAAATAGGGGTATCGACTTACATCTGACCGAGAGCGGGGCGATCCCGCGACGGGGAAAATTTTGCCCGCAGCATGTTGCGAGAGCTCGGTTCCGGCAACTGACCGGGAGGGCCCGCCGGGAGTGGCGAACAGATAGAAATGAACCTCTAGTCCTACACCAGCCGCCGACGGGGACGAGCGTTTTTCGGTTTCTCAAAATTCAAAATATTGTTAAATGATGAGTATGATGGCTTAAAACTTATTTTCATTGCGAGCAACCAATATAGGAAGTTAATTTATCCTCGACGATTCACACAAAACGTTAACCATTGCAATAGTCCCAAGGATTGCAAATGAATTGAGAAAAACTGGATCCTCCAGATCATTCTGCTCAGACCAGAAAAAAAATCTCAATCTCTCCCTTCTTCGGACAAAAAATATATGGAAAATGCTTATACAGCCCCCCCCCCCCCCCCCCCCTAAATTGTTGATCATGGGTCTGAATAGTTTTTTTTAATTTTTATTATTTATTATTTGCTATGCAATTCTTAGGCCGACCCCCAATAATTTTTTATGTAACGTCCCCATTTAAAATGTCCCATTATTAGAACCCGCGAGGTCGTGGGTTCGAATCCCAGCCAGGCTTGAAAAAAAAAAATTTTTTTTTTTTCTCGTGAGACGAAGGTTGTGGGTTCGAATCCCAGCCAGGCTTGAAACTTTTTTTATTATTATTATTTTTTTTTCTCGTGAGACGAATTGAAAATTATCCTCGTTTTCTACATAGTAGAAAAGAGAAAAGATCCGGCGAGGCGCGAAGCGCCGAGTATAGATCAGGGGGCTCCAGGGGGGCGAACCCTTGTGAGGCCCGAAGGGCCGAGTATATATATATATATTTTTTTTTTTTAAATCTTAATGGTTTTTTGTGAGGATCTCAAAAATTACAAAATTTTGAATTGCGCAAACAGGCGCAATTCCGCTCCAAAAGTGCGCAATGCTGCTCTATAAGTGAAAAAATTGTGAACTACCTACAGAGTTTTGGAAGACATTTAATCGCCACACATGTAATACATGATTTTGGGGTATTTTTCTTGCTGAACCTCGTAATTATGTTCATTTATTGATATTTGCAACACCACTTTGGGAAAACGCGTACTAGAATTGCACTTTTCTTATAGATTTTTACAAAACACAAAGCACAATGCTTGGTGTTTTCCCAAGTTGGTGTTGTCAATATCAATAAACGAAAATCATTACGAGGTTCAGCGAGAAGAAATACCCCAAAATCATGTATTAAATTTGGCGATTGAATATCTTCAAAAACTCAGTATTTCACAATTTGTGCACATCACTGTCAACCTCTTCTCGGCACTAATAGGATTTCTGAAATAAGTGTGCTCTTTGGAAATATGAGGACGAAATTTCAGCAACAGTTCATCAAACGACTTCACTGACATTCTGAAATAAGGAAACAATTTATCCTCGTGGTTCCGAATTTCAGTAAAAAATGTACCGAATTCCTTTTCTGCGTCCCTCCCGACATTGAAAGGATGGACCCAAAAACGTCTAGAGGTCACATTCTGATCCAACGGGCCTTCAGCCTCTGCAGCACATATGATATGCTGCGGATTTCTTCTCCACAGAAGGGTAGCAAGGTTCATTGCACAACTGCGTAGAAGCATCGAGACCCCAGGAGAACAAAGTTGATGAAAATTGGAGGTATGCAGAGTGGGAGCGACGGGCCCGCACAAGTGTAGGTGAAACACTGCGACGGTGTTTCCCCGCGGCTGTCTTCAATTTTCGGGGGCCCGCGCCCGCATCCTTCAGGTGTAAGCCCCGCCTTAGAGACTTTTTTTAAACGCTTGGTTTTCAAGTAATTCATTTTTTTTCTTTTTTTTTCGTTTTTTCGATCTTTTGTCACTAAAATGATCAAAAATTTCTTCTAATTTGCTGTGTAAATTCAAATTGACGATACCATAGGAAAGAGAATTGAATTTGCATTTAAATGGCTGTGTGTGGCTGTTGAACTTCGTCAACAAGTGAGGTTTTTCAGGACTCTCATCCTTTTTAGCCGTCAGTCAGCGGCATGGACTCTGATCGTTGCTTTGTCATTCCATGCCAAATCAACACACTTTAAATATAAATTTTACCTCACCATTTTAGATTTTGCTCAAATTTAGTATATTCATAGTAGGTGTTGAGACTAAGAAAAATACCAAGTTTTAAATTTTTATCTCTAACCGTTTCTTAAATATGGCTATGTAAAACTTACAAAATCTCGCCAAAAAACATGAACGGATGTTATACTATTCGCTCTAGGAACTGTCCTAATTGAGCTAGAGAGGCGAGGTTTCATTTTGCAGCTTTTTTTATGCTCTTTCCAGTGATATACAACAGGACATAGGTTCTAATAAAAAAGTTTTTGTCAAAATACAAAACAAATTTTGATTTAATTTTTTTCCAAAAAGTACATAATTTAAAATTTTCAAAATATTCCTATAAATACTTAGTACTGATGTAAACAATGTGACAAAATATAAATATGGGGTGATGATGGGTTCATTGTTAAAAAAAAATATTCCTGACACTAGTTTTCCACTAATTGCCCGGTTTTGACTAAATAATAAACATACGTACCAAAGAGGTAGGCTATTTAATTAAATATATAAAGGTATACTATGTATGAAGGTTAAAAAATATCAGAAATATTAATTCAAAATACTATCTTGTAAAAACAAAACCAATAACCATAGATATATTCTAATAAAAATTAAGTTAATCGCCTTTTAATTAGTAAAACAAAAATCGTGAACATTTCTGTAACAATAAATTTGAAAAAGATATGAAAATAGTCTAAATAGTTATGTAATAATTCTGGTACAAACAGATTAATCAAAATTTACATAATATTATACATATTTATGATGATGAGTAGGTATAAGAGTAGGTAAGTAAATGTAACACAATTGGTGTAGTACTAACGATAATGTTTAAACAACTATCTAGATTAAACTAACATGAGGAAAAATTAAGTTTTGAGATGACAGCAGTTTCCCTAAACATCCTCTCAGAATAGGCTCTAGTCACTGAATGATTGCACAGACAGGTAGTGCATTGATGGAGGCACACTGTGCTTGTTTCAACTTGAAACCAAACTGCTCAGCCTGTATAGACTGGCTCAAGTCTGCGGAAATGGAATGTTCATTTTGATTAATATGTTACGATGAGACTATTAAATATATATTACACTTTTTTCTTAGTTTTTTAAAATTTGTAGTTACCGGAACCTTCAATGTTTTTGTTTTACCCATTAATATTAGTTTAAATTGTATAAAAAAGTAACTATCAGTATGTAAATTTTGATTAATCTGTTTGTACCAGAATTATTACATAACTATTTAGACTATTTCATACCTTTTTCAAATTTATTGTTCAGATATGTTCACGATTTTTGTTTTACTAATTAATAGGCGATTAACTTAATTTTTATTAGAATATATCTATGGTTATTGGTTTTGTTTTTACAAGATAGTATTTTGAATTAATATTTCTGATATTTTTTACTTTTATACATAGTATACCTTTATATATTTAATTAAATAGCCTACCTCTTTGGTAAAAGTACGTATGTTTATTATTTAGTCAAAACCGGGCAATTAGTGGAAAACTAGTGTCAGGAATACTTTTTTTTGAACCCATCATCACCCCATATTTATATTTTGTCACATTGTTTACAACAGTACCAAGTATTTATAGGAATATTTTGAAAATGTTAAATTATGTACTTTTTGGAAAAAAATTAAATCAAAATTTGTTTTTGTATTTTGACATAAACATTTTTATTAGAACCTATGTCCTGTTGTATATCACTGGAAAGAGCATTAAAAAAGCTGCAAAATGAAACCTCGCCCAGCTCTCTAGCTCAATTAGGACAGTTCCTAGAGCGAATAGTATAACAACCGTTCATGGTTTTTTGGCGAGATTTTGTAAGTTTTACATAGCCATATTTAAGAAACGGTTTGAGGTAAAAATTTAAATTTTGGTATTTTTCTTAGTCTCAACACCTACTATGAGTATACCAAATTTGAGTAAAATCTAAAATGGTGAGGTAAATTGGGTGTGTTGAATTGACATGGAATGACCCGACACCTAAAGTCTTTCCCTCTGTATTTTGACGCTAACCTTTATTATTCTTTCCCGAGGCGATACATGCGATTCGTTTCTCCAAGACATGCAAGATGGCACCACTATCTCATTTCGGACCAAAATTGACTCTGATTGGTCTTTCCCGAGACCCTTCATATACAAATCAATCGTGAAGCTCAGGCGGAATTCTCGTACGCTAAATCTGTATGTAAACTGAATGTAACTGTCAAATTGGCGTCCACCTAAAAGAGGCACTATGTGTCATAATGAAGGATTTTGAGCAATATCAGACCCTTGTGCAAAATGGTGTCCATATACGGACGCCACTTTGCAAGGACGGCAAATGTTTGTAGTTTTCCTGTTGTGCTGCGTGTCCTAAATTTTTTTTTTGCAAGGTCGTCACATGGCTGTCCCCTCAGTTTTATTATTATTTTATTTTTTTAATTCCATTGTGATGGAATCTTCTGCTAAGTCGATGTTACAAACTCCTAATCCTTTTCAATCCTCCTATTAGCCACAAAGCTCAACCCTGTGCAGACTATGTGAGGAGACTGATGAAACGGCATCCCACATAATCTTCGAGTGCTCTGCACTCACCCATCGCAGAATTGAACTCTTTGGGGCCCAAACCCCTATGAGCTCTATTCAGGGCGAACAATTAATCAAGGGCCTCCCACCCCTCAACAGGGGGCTGAGTCTCTTCGATTAAACAAAAAACTCTCAGGAAAGAACAATAAGCCAACAGGCTTCCGTGCTGGGGGCTCAAAACCCCCGCCCTGAGAGTTTTTCTATCTACATCTACGTCTCCTAGCAGCCTGAGTTGCACTTGACTCACGGCCCGAGAGGGAACAGAGAAATTATGCTGATACTAAAATCCCTCAACTTTGCCACAGTGTGTCCCCACAGTCGAGAGGGGGCTCGACAATAGGCAGAGCCTTTTTTCAGCTATGCTCATTCTTAGATCTCGGGCAATATACAAACTCTCAAAAGCGTTGTCACAGATGTCCTCCGTAATGCCCAATGACGTATTAGCCATCAAGCGCTCTGAAACGTCTACTGATGTATTTTGCCGTTTTCATATTTCCCTCCATTATATTGACTCTCATGCCACGATGTGGTATCTGTCTATCATTTACTTCAAATACCTAATAGAATGCGTTAAAATCAAAGAGGTTGGTGGGAGTTGTTATTCTCATCAAAATAACGGCAAAAACGTTGACTTTGGTCACTGCTTTGTTTCTTCCCACATTGGGTTTCTCTCATACTTCTAATTATACCTTTCAGTGTGTGATATGTGTCATTGGTTTATGTGTAGACCCTTGCTTTGAAATATACTACACGAAAATGCATTTCTAATTTATGTCACACATACTACATTATTCACTACTGAATATAAACGTTTTCAATTTCAGCAGATGTTCCGATTATCTCCTATATTCATATTATATTGTATGATAATTAAACTGCTGCACTGATATAACAGGAATAAGAATTCAGAATTTCCAATGGACTAATACTTGAACAAAATACATTGTATTTAAAAAGAAGTGAAAAGCGAGCGTGGTTCGCCACCCATAGAGGGCCAATTATTCAGGCCCATGGTTTCATGGTTGGAATGCTGTGGGGTGATCAGGCCAGGCGCCCTGCCGTGGCTGAACGACGCCAGTCGTAAAACGGTTAAGTGCTGCCCAAGCCAAAATTTTTGATTGATTTCCGTGATACTTTTTTGTTCAATGAGCATTTTATTTAGTTCTGAAACATTTCAGGAGTTTCAAATTTCATTATAGAAGAGGGTTAAGGGAGGGGTAATCATCATGTGTTAGCTTTTCTCATCTGAGTTTTTTCTCCTCCTTGTTTTCTACCTACAAATCAGACTAGTTGTGCAACAAACCTTGGTAATTTCAAATTTATTATCAATGAAGGTGAATAGAGTTGGCAATTCCAACAAATGATATTCCAACTTTCCCCATCCGTTTTTTTTTTTTTTTTTTTCAGGTTTAATAATTTATAGTTGAGATGTGCGAAAAATCGGGATTTATTTTTATAATGACGAATTGTTGTTGAGAAGGGGTAATAGGGAGGGGAGGGGTGGTGAACGGGACTATTAACACTATTGTCGACTGATTTTAGTGATTTGTTTTTTAGGGAAGGCGGGTATTTATTTATTTCTGTTGAAGCATCAATCTACCAAGGGAGAATAATTCAGATTTATCTGGAAATACAACAAACCAGACATAGGGATGACACTGTAATGTATGGATTACAAACCAATACGTTTCTTCTATATTCTTAAATGATAATACTAGTATTTAGACACATCATTCTCATCATCTGAACGTATTAACCATTGGACATAGCTGTGTGGTTTTGAGGCATAGCACAAAATATGGGCCACCTGTTGGTGGAGCTCAGGGCTAAAGTTTCATTTCCTCAGTTATGCAAGGCCGCCCTGGTAGATGATTTTCTTCCAGGACCAGAATCCTTAGCAGATATATGGACAGGAATGACAAGTTATATTGATAAGGTTTCACACAATAAATTAATAAATTATAAATAATGAAACAATTATTGTTTTTATCAATATTTGGTGCTATTGCCGAATTCGCTGATTCGTGTATCCCAAAGAAGAAAATAGAGGAGCCTATTTTTCTTTTACTAACAATCCTGATGATTAAATGTTTCAGGTGCATTTTAGGATTATCACAGATCTACTGGAAACAGAACATGTGACATATAAGTTCACTGCCACACCATCCTAATTCCTCATTCCACAACAAGGTTTACTGAGGAAGACATGAATCAAATTAACACTTTGAGGACGGCTGAATGCAAGGCAGCACAATCCCACAGGACGACCAAATATTTGTCAACCGCAACAGCCCCACAACCGCTGCTACCAAGTTTTCCTTTTATTCATTCCTTTACACATCTCTGAAAGTTCTGATTTCCATAAAAATGTGTCTTACTTACTTCAATCTAATTACTTATATTTTTGACCTATTATTTATTTCATGTTCACTGAAAGTATTTCTCGAACTTTTAATTTTAATTTGTTCCTAATGAAAATCAACGATAGTTTTATAGGTACTTCGTAATTCATTTCTGCCTGCTTCAGGGGACTTCAAGTTACATTTGTATTTATTTATTTATTATTATTTTCATTCAGTTTCACTAACAACTAAAAGGGTAATAGATGAAGGAATAGAAAATACTATGCGATGTTCATTTTATTCCATCATTCATCACAATAGTTTTCTTTGAAACTGAATGGAGCAAAAACGAAATAATACCAATTTTTATACTTAATAAAATTGCATAAACTCAAATTATAACAATAATGAGATAGGAAATATCAAAAATTGACAAGAAAAACCTTCAAGTTTTATATTATGAAACCAAACAAAGAATGAAAGGTTTCATAGAAATAACTAAGTGGAATTGTGAAACAATAAAAGAAAAAACAACGAGAGTGTTGAGATTTGTGTTAATAGTACAGTTCATTCCCCCACCATCACTCCTCCTCAGAAATAATCCATAATCAAAATGAAATCCCCGATTTTCCCCACGTCTAGACTGACTAAAATATAAATAATAATTGAATAAATAAATGAATAAAAACGTATCTATGAGAAAACTGAAAGAATAAAGATAAATTATACGTACCCCCGCCCCCTCGGTTCTCCACTTCTACAATGAAATTTGAACTCCTCAAAGTTTTCAAACCGAATTCCTAGGTGAATGAGATAAGAATAACATAAACCAGTTGAGAATCGAAGCTGGTTGACAAACGAAAATATACTTCTACTGATGATAAAACCTACCAAATATTGTTAGAATCTAGCAGAGAGTGAGGTTGCCGGTACGATGAGCTAACAGTGACAGCAGAGTAAGTTTTGCACTCTGTTATTTGAAAATGTCATCGAACAAAATATTTGCCTGGAGTCCTGAAGGACCAGCCGCTTGGGATCGAATATTTCGTCTGGAGGCCCACAGGCAGGGTTAGTTTGAACGATTATTTTGTCTGGAGTCCTCAAGGAGTTAAGCCCAGAGTCGTCTTCAATGCAAATGCTAAAACAGTCAATGCTACTGACAAAAACACTTCTTATTAGGGGAAAAAATCTTACCTCATATACATTAGGGTGCCATACTTTGGTCAAAAATCTGATGCTTGGAGGCGAGTAAGGATAGTCTGGTGGGAACTTCATGTGTGCCTGAGAATAAAGAACTTCAATTAGAACATTTGTACAAGAATAAAAATTATTAAGGCATGTTAAGCGCCAGATTGAAATTTGAACAATCAGGAAAGATTGAGATTAAGTTCAACAAAACACGTAATATTTGACCAAAAACTAGGGGTCAGGGTGAAAAATTAACAGGAAAAACGTTTTCATGTGTTTATTGATTCTAACGCTCTTACTCTTCCTTCCCCTAACGCAGAATTCCACGATCTAATGAGGTAGTAAACATAATCCTTCAAGGCTTTGGTATAGGGGCATTTCCTTATATCCTCTCTCCCTTGATTTTTAGAACCGGTGTTGCGTGATATTAGGACATGTCACAGTTCCGTCAGATTCCAAGAGAATGCGTGTCTATCCGTCGCTGAGCGCCGGGTTGACCGCCATTCCCGGGTTGATGAAATTCTGTGGTCGGCGATAGATGAGGATCCGAGAACCGGAAAATTATCTTCTCCGAACATAGCACAAATGCTATTAGTATGAGTTGTATCTCTTATGGTACTGTTACACCCCCCCCCCCCCCTCTCTCTCTATGAATGCGGATCTAGGCCCCATTGCACCTCTGGGGGCACCAAGTCCGTTACATGGTATCAGAGTATGGTTAGAATTATGTATGGCTGACGCCTAGTAATCCGATCCATTATTTTTGGGGCCTTGAGTTTCAGAAGAAACATGGCCCGGGTTTCCAGAAGGAATACCCATTATACTCCCTTGGATACATGAATACTTTCATTGGTTCTTGACTATTAATATCTCAATTTTTCCCCTCATATTATTTCTATTTAACATAATTTATTTCTTCCAAGGGCATTTTTCCCAAACCCTGGGCATTTTTCCCAAACCCTGGGCATTGTTCCCTATTTCATAAGTCCCCAAAGTGGGCACCTTCCACTGCAAGTCTCCAAAGTAGAGCAAGTTATTATTCCCCGGGCATAGTTCCCATTTTCATAAGTCCCCAAAGTGGGCATCTCCCACTGTAAATCTCCAAAGTAGAGCAAGTTATATTATTCCCGATTGTTCCAATCTTTGATTGGGGGTTAATTACCTAATGAATACTTCATATGAAGATTCATTGACAATCCATCCTGTTTTAATTTCTCGTTTATTATCCTCAATCGCCAATGCAGCTATTTATTAGTGAGCATCAGTTCTCGACCAGTAAACTATTCCACCTGGTTTACATACTTGCTGCTCTTCAATCAAGTATGTTTTTTATGGGGAGAATGCGTGTCTATCCGTCGCTGAGCGCCAGGTTGACTGCCATTCCCGAATTGTTGAAATGCTGTGGTTGGCCATAGATGAGGATCCGAGAACCGGAAAATTATCTTCTCCGAACATAGCATTTCAACAACTCGGGAATGGTGGTCAAACCGGCGCTCAGCGACGGATAGACACGCATTCTCTTGGAATCTGACGAAACTGTCACACTCCTCCCCTTAACAAACATACTTGATTGAAGAGCAGCAAGTATGTAAACCAGGTGGAATAGTTTACATGTGTCAAAAATATTTTCAAAATTGTTATCCTCGTTAATTCTTTATGGCTTCCCCGCTCTGACTTTGAGGAAGATTTTGTGGAGGAAGGGAGGGAGAGAAAGAAAGAGAGAAGGAAGGGAAACAAGGAATGAATTCTGAATAAACACAATAGCCAGTAATTATACACCCGGCTTAAAGTATGCTGAAATAACTCATTTGACTGAAGAAATAAAATGTCATTTGAGGCTTCCTCCTGGTTCCCATTGAAATCCTGGCAGTCTACGGCCATGCGTCTCTGGAGGGCGAATCGGAGATAGATTTTAGCGTGCGAGTTGTTTCAAGAACTATTCCAGAGGCTGCAGTACAGCAATAAACCAATAGACCACTGTCTCCTATCAGTATGCTGCCTGAGTCTGGGTTCACATTTTCTTGTCATTAGAAATTCGCACCAATTACCAATTACGCAACTATAATGGGTAAACAACATATAGCTAAAACTTTACACATGAATTTAAAGACAATTGATATGCGACTAATTCAATTTAAATTGACCACAAGAAAATTATACTAAATATACCATAAAATAGACAGTTTTACGAGTTTGTTATGTTATGTAACTCCTTTGGCGCTGAACCAACTGCGTACAAAAACTCTGAACCAAGAGGCCTGAGTTCAGAAACCTAGCACCAGGCTCCCACCACTAGGTTTGAGTAACTTTCTGAACCGAGTTGGAGAAAATTTCCTACGATGGGCTTTAGAACACAAACTCGTTCGACCACATGGGAGCGACTTCTGTACTTGATTAGTTCGATTTGTTCCAAGAAATGAGTTAATGAATTGAGAAATTTCAAGAATTCAAACCTATAATTTATTTTCAGTAGGTACATTCGTTCATTTTGGCACAGAGTTTAGAGCAAACATGTCTATTTTCACCATGCTCAGGTTTCGGTTTGGTTGTAACATAAAAAGTTCCTGTCAAGCAGCATGATCGTATGCGTGAATTTTCCTAAATTACCTGTAGGTATGTACCTGTGCAACGATACACAGGAATCAATCAGTCGATAATGTATTGTATTAAATTACACATTTTTGAGCTTAGCTCTATCGACAATACATGTATTACTGATGGGGCTGCCGAGTAGATAAAATATCAGAGTGATATAAAAGACCTGATAGAGCGAGGCTGTCGATCTGTGTTCAAGTTCCTTTGGCAAAATATAATTAGATGGTATAATACACTGAAAGGATGTCCTACAGTTTAGTGGTCTAGATGCTCGCAAGAAATAGAAGTTCCAGTCATGCAGCGTCATCGTATGAGCGAATTTTCGTAAATTATCGTATTGTATAATGACAAGTTGTTTTGAAATTTGAGATTTTTGAGTGCAAAGAAATTGTTAACTATTAATTTTATGATAAAAAAACGTATTCTAAATAATAATCTAGTCAAATAAATGTTTTAAATTTTTTAGCTTTTTTGGCGGTTTTATCGATTTTTTAAAGCAAATTTTAATGAATTTCAAGTATATTTTCAGCATAATTTAGTACATACATTTTTGGGTGTTCTATTTTATAGTTATTAAACTTTGTTTGAGCAATACTCTACCAAAAAATATAAATTTAATGATTTATAGGTGTTTTTAGTATACCTATTTTATTAAATTTGGCCAATTTAATGTGTTCAAAAAGGGCTGGCCGACGAACTCATTCTTTCATTTGGAAACCTTGATTTTTAGGCACAAGAACGGATTTTTTTAATCTCAATCCTAAGGAGAGTTATAGTCTGGAATGACACATATATAAATAAATACATACATATATATATATATATATATATATATATATATATATATATATATATACACTGTATTGGTTATTGTTCTACTGAACTATGTATTATATAAATTAAATTTAATAGAAATTTCACAAATAGAAAGAGAAAAGAAAGTTCTGATATTTCGATTTAAATCTTTTTCAAAGTTAGAAGAATAAGTAATGGTTTTTTTGAATTTAGGGACCTGGGATAGTATCATGGAAGCGAGTAACCATGTAAATATGTATGACTTCGATACTAATAATCTTGTACGAGTCAATCATTTAGGTTGAGGCCTCCTGGAAGGATTTCATTCAATGAAGACATTTTTAAAAAATTTTGATTTTAAAATCTTCCGAGCCATTGCAACAGTTCATTTTCTCCGACAATTCTATAAAAGCACCAATGCAGCATCAAGATTCTGAGGTTTCCGAAACACTCGTAAAATTCATTTTTTGATAGGATAATGACAGATTTACATTGGTTTGAAAGTGGGGATCACATACGGAACTACACCCATAATCCCTCGCCAGCCTGACTATAAACTCATATTCCGATGCAGCATCTTCCACTTCCTCATTCAATTGAATCAAAACACACCGTGACAATGACCCCGCTCGACTGTCATTTCATTAGAGCATCTGCTGAGCCAGCGGCTTGCAGTTTCACTTCGTCATTCGTTCGACCCCAATGGTATTGACTCTGGGGGTTCAAGGAAAACTCCCGCAGTCGAAAAGGTTTGATTATTTGGTCACGGTGGAGTAGGTAGGTTGCTAAAGCGCTTGTTTTTAAAACTAACTTCGATATCAAAGAAGGTAAAGGCTTGAGTTCGAACTCTCGAGGCATTGAATATTTTTGGGTTGTTGCACAGTATACAAATTCAAAATTTGTACAACTCATTGTCAATTGATACTTTGATGTTCATCGCTTTTGGTTTAGTTGAATCTTTTGTGCGAAGCACTGATTAGGACCCAAAAACGTCGCGGATTTCTCGCTCCAAAAAGGTAAACCTAGAAAACGTCTTGTACTCATATTACGTATGTATCTTACTTGGAAAGTTGAAAGAGAGACTTTTCCAGCATTATACGTATTTTTGGTCTAAATTGACTGGAATAACAGTGGATCATGTAGAATATAGGCTTGCCTCAATTTGAAGCAGTACGTACACACCGAGTAAGTACAAATATTACACCTCGCACGGTTCTTCTCCACCGACGACAAAATTCATTACACGGCTTCGTGCCTAAGTTGTGGCATGTTGGGACTTGGGCTGACTAATTCCAGATCCCAGGAATCGACTTGACTGCATAGTCAACAATTTAAACACATTGACATTTAACTAGGACTCAGTTGTGTTCTATAAACGATATTTTAATCCGCAGTAAGAATACCTAATACGTTAATTCTGGCAGCCGTAGATCTGAAGAAGGAACGTAAAATCAAATTTATAGGACAAAGAAATCAAAAGAAATGAGACCGCCTGTCTACGACTGAAAGAAAGGTTATTCAATAGTTTCTCAAGTGAAAGCGAGTTTCATTATCTACATATCACCCTGGCATCCATCTAACTAAATACTAACACAGATTTTAGACTACTAAATCTTCATTAAGTTATGGGGAGTAGGTATACGTAAAGTGAGTTTAAAAAGTCCAAACAAATGAGGTCTAACAAATGAGTTTAAAAAGTTCAAAGGAGAGCCTTAGGATAAGGAACTTGAAATGGGATCCATAAACGTCGTTAGCAGGAGGTTCGGGGGAAAACAATGGATCGACCAATCTCTTAACATTGCCTACACGGGCATTCTTAGGGAAAATGAAAGTATACTACAGATTAATGTAGGTCTACAATTGCGATCTCTTGAAATTACATAAGGAAGCTATGGATTTTTGTAACCATTCTTGTAATCAACAAAATCAATGTAAAGTACGACGTAACGATTCTAGGATGAACGATGAACCTGACAGTTTCAAGCAAATATAAATAGATAAAAGGTAAAAGGACGGTGATGAATCAGGGCTTTTCCAAGGACCTTCTTGAAACCTTGCCTGGGGACCTTGTTGTCTTTTAAGGAGAAAAATTGATACAGAAGACTTACTTTGAAATATCCTCCTTGGTAAAGGGTTTCTGGTGGCCCAAAAATCGCAACTTCCCATTCGAATAGGTTGTCTTCTTGGGCAAGTTTGACTCTAAAGCCTTCGACTGGTTCTTCTTGCAAGCTTTTGTATTCAAGAGCAAGAGCTCGGACCGCACTCCCAGTCGGTTGCTGCGTCATATTTCCTCAGTTTCCCGACGTTATTATGAATAGATTATTATTGTCCCAAACAGATGCTTACTGGGGAAGTACACTTTTCGAAGAAACGCGAACAGCTTAGAAAACCTTATTTCGAACAGTTGACCACATGTATTTACTGGAAATTACTTGTACAATTATATCGAAATAAAAAAGTTCCTAAACACTAACGAGCACTTCTGTGAAAACAAAGACTAAACGAGCGAACAAAGTCGTATTCGTATTTAGAGGACTGAACTATAGAAAATAACAATCGCCCAACAGCTGACACTGACAGAATTTATGCAGCTGCGCCTTCCTGCGCATTCATCCAGAGTTGACATGACACACTTCCGGATCTTTACGTTTCGCTAGCGCAGCATGTCGGCCGTTCTTGGATGCGAGTTCTGGCGCTGGCATGGATCATGTTAACTGAACAAAGACACTAGAATAAATAACACGCGTCTCTCACGTTCACTTGGTTCAAGTACAGCGCTGCAGCCAAGAAAAATACAAACAGCCGATTGGTTAAACCAGTAATGTAAAGAGGTGCAGTTCCCTGTTTTCGAAAATTTTGATTTAAAATTTGTTGAAGCCGTTGCAGTAGCTTCATTTTTTACAAAAATTTGCTAAAAGGCTTGGTAATTTTATCGGGTAAGAATTAAGTAGGTACCATCAGAATACAAAAAAGTAGGTACTTACATAGATGGAAAAAAAGGGGATTGCGTGGCAGTCACTTGACCGCCGATGTGGAAAAAAAAAAAAACGTTGCCGCGGGGGGGGTGTCTAGCCGCCAGTGGTTTGTGTTCATGATGGTACATTTATTGTAAAATGAAATCTGGAGGACACCCCCAGACCCCCGGATTGTTAATGTTAGGATCAAGGATCAAACCAATGAAACACAGAATGTGTATTTCGGGGATTCCCTGGAGGGCTGGTGGCATTCTGGTAAGTTTAGCCGAAGTTCATTCCACGTTCTTGGAATCCAGCGCCTTGAATTGTCGACCTAGTGACGTAGACCCTTCCCGGGGATATTAACGTTTTATAAGGTGGCAACCCTGTGACCAATTGTAGTGTGAACTTATGAGTTCCAAAGACGAATAGAAGCATGGAGGCTCAGGTAAGTCGTTAAACAATCCAACTATCCTCTGTTTACTAATTTTCAATAAAATGGGAGCAGTAAGTTAAAAAAGTCGTTAAGCATGTTAGGCATGGACCTATGTTTCACAACTCAATGTCCACATACTGCAACGCATTATACTTCTCAGTAACGAAATCTCCCTTCTTCCTTCGATGATTTTCCATGTAAGCCATTACTTTGGGCCTACGTGACCGACTGCTCATCCCCTCCAAGGAAGGGTAGGGATGGTTAGGAAAACCCTCTGGCCAGGAGACAATTGTGTCTTTAATTAAAACACCCACTTCCTGATGAATTAGTCAAATAATCATAAAGATTATAAGCAATCCAACTATCGTCTGAATACTAACTGTCAATGAAATGGGAGCAGTACGTACGGTCTTTCTTACCTACCGGCTTATTTATAATATTTATAATAATATTATAATAATGCTTGCCACTATGTATTATATTATATGAATATTATAATATATTATATTATATATTTTCATTTATACACACACTCGCGCGAATGATGGGTCGCAGGGCTACGTGAGTAGGTACTGATTGCCTAGTCCGTAGAGAACACTTGAGCAGCGTTTCCACTCACCATTATCAACATACTAGCCGCTCCGGCTCGCTTCGCTCGCCTCCACGTCACTTTAATCGCTTCGCCTCGCAATTTGACCGACTTTCCGTCACTTTTTTCGATATCCGATTTCGGGTTCAGATTCGTCGGGATCAAACCTTTATTTCGCCCGCGAAAACCGTTCCGAAAAACGTACCTTTATGGGGTATATTTTAATCAGAAAAAACCAAGTTTTTTGTCGTACTTTTCGAGAAAACGGGTCCGTACTCTTGCATTTTTTGACGCATTTCCCGATACTTTTTTCGCGATCCGATCGCGCCGTCGTCTTCCTTGTAGAAAAACCTACGAAACCGGTATTTTTCCGGAATTTTCAACGGCCGTTTAGAGGGGTACAGGAAGCGGGGAATTCCAAAAAGCGCACATTAACCGTTACTTCGACCCCCCCCCCCCCCCCCCCCCCCCGCCCTACAGCCCATGGTTCGGGTGGGATTAGAAAATTTTAAATTCGCTTATGCCCCCTTTCGGAAAATCCTAAGAAGATCCCCCCACTCAGCCGTTTGGCCGTGCATAGACATGACAGAGGGGTGGGTTTGGGGGGATCTTACGGGACGGACACCTTCAAACCAAATAACCCTCCGTAAAAACACATTCTGTGTTAAAAAAAAAAAAAAAAATGAATGAACAATAATAATAATAACATCCGCACAATTTATCACGTTTACGATTGGGACTCATTTGAGTGGAAAGTGTATCACTCAAACTAGTGATGATACTTGCAGTCGGAATCCTGAATAAGGAGAACATGTTCCTTTCATCCCTCAAAAAGGTTCTCAACAGGAGCATCTCTCAAAATTCCAACAATGTGGTCACTTGACTGTTAGCGCGAGCCCTTGAAGGTTTAAAACTGTAAAAAAGCTAAAAATCCAAACCCTCTTTTTGAATAGCAGACTATTATTTTTAGAATAAGTTTTTGCCTTACAATTATTTATGGTTAACTATCTCTCTGCAATAAACTGAGCTCAAAACAATTTAATATAAATATTATACAAAAATTCGCTCCATGCTGCATGCAATTTTCCATTGTATTCTGGTTCAGAGATGCTTATTTTAATAATGAAGAAATAGTTAGGTATGTACTTGAACATTTTAAAATGAAACGTGAGGTAACTACACACAAATTATTCGGTAGGTAGTCAATTAGTAGGTAGGTACTGAATAACAATAATATACTTATTAAGCTTTTGATGAAATTTGTTAGCAATTAGATCATTAACGAACAGAATTAGATAAGGAACAGAAATGAGGTACCTATGTGGGTGTCAGAAATACGTATCTGACATTGCAGAACAGAATCAATATATCCAGCTTTTGACGAAGCACTAGTTTAGTAGCAGACAGTATTTGTTGGGTTTTGTCATCCCCATCTTAAAGCAAACTACCCTGAAATAAAATTAACAAATAAGTTTCATTTTTGTAGGCAGTGACTGGCTCCCCAACGATTTTTGGTTTTTGAAACTTCCGCTACAGCGGCGCCTCAATTTTTATTAATCTATGCCCGCTGCTAAAATATAGATTAGTGGGACAAATAGATCAGGATGATTTGTGTAGTTTGGTGGTCTGGATGCTCGCAAGCTCGCATCTCAAAAATACATAACATCAAGTAGTCTGCCTTAGTAAAAATGCAGATTAGTGGACATGTAGGTCAGAATGAAGTGTATAGTTTGGTGATCTGGATGCTCGAAAGCTCGCATCTCAAAAATACATAACATCAAGTAGTCAATCCCTTACTGGAAATTCAGATTAGTTGGACATGCAAGTCAGTATGACGTTTTAGAAGTATATTTCGGGAGTTGTACGAGCTAAAAAAAATGACCATGTATCAGGACTCGAACCCACAACCTTCGTCTTACGATACTGGTATCATAACTAATGAACTACGCCACAACTATCGTTTCAAGAAACAATCACAGTACTTCAACTACTCAGTAGGAAATACACTGCCTGAAGCGCCACAATAGGGGAAGTTTTGAAAACTAAAAATCGTTGGGGAGCTAGTCACTACCATGTTTGTATGGAACCTTTTTCCTAAACACGATCATCGCTTAGGACGCCAGCGTCGGTCACTAAAGACGATGAGAGAAGAAAATCGGGGGAGCACGATATTGAGCTGTTTTCTGAAGATTCCGCTAGTGACGCTAGCATCTCCATTCTATTCGTAGAACGAATGGGGCTCCGAACTAACAAGGTCCGCTGCTAGAAGTGATTGGACCTGAAGGAACATGGTATGGTGGTTGACACGACTTTCCCATCATCTATGTGAGAACTGCATTTTTAATAAATTAATTATTATAATTAACAAACACACAAACAGAAAAAAAAACCCAGCAAAAACGAATCGTGTACGTCGCGACTGCCCTTATAGGCAACCAAGGCCCTACAACTGTACGTGGATCTCAGACGCCGCCTACTGCAAATTGAAGAGAGCATTGGCGGACATATTGGGGGCAACTTCACGCGCGCTTTTTGAATTGTGAGGATAGCTAGTTTGTGTATAAGTGTTCATAGAAAACATATTTTGTATTATCTTGATGAAAACTAGTCTAAAATCATTAAAAACGTCAATTATTATGATGTCAACACAGTTTTTAAATGAATTTTATGCAATATTTTCAACAGAGACAAACTGTGGGAGCTGCTTGTCTTTGGAATATCTAACCATATATGACGATTTACAAACTTATTTAGGCCACAATTCTCGTCCGATTTTCGTGATTCTTTTTTTGGTCTAGTTTAGGATCTTATATCAGGTATTTCAAATTTGATTATGAAAAAGGGTGAATGGAGGGGGTAACAGTAAAATATCATGATGTGTTAACTAATATCGTCAGATTTTTGTGATTCTTTTTTTGTTCAACTATGAATTTGGTCTAGTTTTGGATCTTATATCAGGTATTTCAAATTTGATTATGAAAAAGGGTGAATGGAGGGGGTAACAGTAAAATATCATGATGTTTTAACTAATATCGTCAGCTTTTGTGATTCTGTTTTTGTTCAACTATGAATTTGGTCTAGTTTTGGATCTTATATCAGGTATTTCAAATTTGATTATGAAAAAGGGTGAATGGAGGGGGTAACAGTAAAATATCATGATGTTTTAACTAATATCGTCAGATTTTTGTGATTCTTTTTTTGTTCAACTATGAATTTGGTCTAGTTTTGGATCTTATATCAGGTATTTCAAATTTGATTATGAAAAAGGGTGAATGGAGGGGGTAACAGTAAAATATCATGATGTTTTAACTAATATCGTCAGCTTTTGTGATACTTTTTTTGTTAAACTATGAATTTGGTCTAGTTTTGGATCTTATATCAGGTATTTCAAATTTGATTATGAAAAAGGGTGAATGGAGGGGGTAACAGTAAAATATCATGATGTTTTAACTAATATCGTCAGATTTTTGTGATTCTTTTTTTGTTCAACTATGAATTTGGTCTAGTTTTGGAAGGTTTATTAGGAGTTTCAAATTTCATTATGGAAGAAGTAGATTAGAGGAGGTAATAGTAATAAATCATGATGTTTTAACTATTCAAGTCAGATTTTCGAGATCATTTTTTAAATTCGATTATAAATTCGGTCTAGGTTATAAAAATATGTCAGGAGCTTCAAATTTCATACTGGAAGTTTTATTATTTGAATTTGCTGTCGGTGGAGGGAGTTAATAGGGGGGGGGGGGGGGGGGGGGGGGTCGAGAAGTCATGATATATTTGTTTTTTCTCTTATTTTAACTCTCACCAAATATATATTAAATCCATTCATAGGGACATCCGTGTAATGCATGCATTACTTACCAATATGATTTCATGTAGTTTTGCGTAGTGGCGATATTGTACTTTTCATACCGTACTTATAATAGTTAGGGCATAAGTTAGTTAGGTATTTTAAAGTGAGAGATCCTTCCATTATTCAAAAGCAATTATCACAGAACCATTCTTCCGAAGTAACAGAAGAATCGCTCTGCATTTCAATATTGAGACAATATCTTGTACATAAGACACAGTTTTACAAACACCATGGGTTCACCTGGATGGGGCAAGGAGTATGATCAGAGGAGCTGAACAATTGAATAAGTAAATGAATAACTACATCATGGCACTTTCTATGTTATTATATTATTTTCATTTTACATACAATTTCAAACAATTCTGTCAATACAATACAATATACAATAGTGCAATACAATGTCAATATAAAAAACAATTTCATACAATTCTATCAATTTCTTGTTTAAAGGAAATCTGTGGAAAAAACAAAACAAAGTTTAGATTAATTTGAAACTTTGTAGCTCATTCATGCATATTGATAAGATAGTAAAAAGAAAATTATTACCAACTACAATAAGTACAGCGTTACCACATCAAGAGGCCTACAACAGACCAAAATAATCTTTAGGAAATCGTGAAAATCTATACTTACTTGTGAAATGAGAGTGTGCAGTCTTCAGTTTTGCGATTTATGCAGTTAAATGCCGCACACACTTTAACCATTGTGCATTATCAAAGAAATTTCATGAGTAGATAAACTATAATAATACAATCTCCATTGCACATAAATAAACGATGTTGCCTCCAATATGGCCGACTACAGACCGTTCAATTTGCAACGCGACACTAGCGCTACGAGTGGGTCTAGTTTACTATTACAATGTCTTTGTAGGCAACAAAAGAAGAGCAAATTGGTAAGGTCCTTGTTTACGTGCTGTTCTCTACCTCAAGCTTCTCATGTTCGGAACCCCATTGTGACAGTTTCTTGTCACCATTCGGTGTACATATATGTTAGGAACAGTTGGGTAACGTTAGATATTTTTGTTTTAGATGTAGGTAGTAGTGTTGAGGAGTGTCTGGAAATTGAGACTGAGAAACGCCGCGAGTGCTCTGTTTGGTTATTAAGTAATCAACAAAACATATTAGGTATCACAAATGATTTAATTAAGTCTTTCACAACATCACAACGAAGAACGAGCTTAACGAATAACAACTACAACTGACTTTGCCCGAACAGCCTCTCTCTAACCAGAAGAGGATCGGGACAACCAAACCTACTTGACAATGGTTCAATACGACATTATGCTCACATCCTTATTCTAATATCCTAACATCCTCCCCTCTTACTGAAAGAAAGAACAATAGAAACAAAACCAAAAATAAACGATATAAACCAAGAATACAGTCATAAGTTGAACAGGTTTCAGATTAAACAATTTCAATTTCAAAATTGATTTCAGATTTCAAACTAAACAAAAAAATCAAACTTATAAAAGGAAACATCCACAATCAGTCTCTGAACCGCGCAGGAACATTAACAATCCGTCCAGATCTTGTCTGGCACGGATTTGTAACACCAGGCAGCACACTATGCTCATTCAACCCATCATCCCCTTCAGAAACGTTTGTCTCATCAGACTGACTTTCACCAACCAGATCATCGTCATCACCATCATGAAGTACACTATAATAATTGCTATCAGCAGAGTCGACAATAGGGCCACGATGTTTTCTGATGAGTAGAGAATTCCTACGTAAAACTCTACCTTTCACTCTAACTAGGTATGATCTAGGGTCTAATTTTGCTATAATCACTCCTTTTTCCCAAGTTCTAGAGTTTGGATTCTGTACAAGTACCCTCTCTTTTTCTATAAATTGGTCAGGAATACGACTGGACCTATCATATCGTTCCTTCTGTCCTAATTTCTCTTTGATAGCCGGATCGGATATTAAAGTAGGACGAAGATGGTCGAGGGGAACTGGCAGTTTAGTTCTCAAGTTTTTCCCCATTAGAAGTTGGGCAGGAGAGTAAGGCAGACCAGCCACTGGGGAATTTCTATAGTTCAAGAGGTATAAACTGAAATCGTGACCCTCAAAATGACATTTTTGAAGTAAGGATTTCCCTATTCCAACAGCTTTTTCAGCTAGACCAATACTACGGTGGTGGTGAGGGCTGGAAAAACGGACATCAAAATTCCACTCAGCAGCGAAATTCAAAAATTCAAAGGAATTAAAGGGATTATTGTCAGAAATAAACAATTTAGGAATTCCGAACCTGCTAAAAATTAATTTAAGCGGACCAATGACAGACTTAGCCGTTTTATCTTTTATTTCTACGACTTCCAACCATCTGGAATAGTAATCTATCACAAAAAGATAGATACCGTTATTAATTTCACCAATGTCAGCAGCTATTTTGTAGAATGGGACCTCAGGGATGTCATGGGGCAATAATAACTCTTTGATTTTTCCACGTTGAAAACGCTGACATACTGGACAGGACGTAACAATGTCGCGGACCTCTGACATGACACCAGGCCAGTAGAAAAATTGGTTAACCCGATTTTTTATTTTGTGGTAACCCAGATGTGTTTCATGAAGTAAGGTCAAAATCTGCCTTCTTTGTGAGGCAGGAACTAATAACCGCTGGTTGTAGTATACCAGTCCATCATTAACAGTTATGTCGTTCCTCAATTTAAAATAGTGATTTAGATCGGAATTCTGATTACAAATGCTATTCGGCCACCCATTATTGTAATACTGCAAGACTAAACCCAAAGCAGAATCATTTTTAGTTTCACATACAAATTTTCGGAACTCCTTGTCATTAAAAGTGACATTAAGACCAATAGTGTGAACAACATCCTTCATGGTTACATCATCCTCACATTTTTTAAAAATGATATTGCGTGACAATAGATCCGCTATTACCATTTTCCGTCCAGGCAAGTATTTAAGATCGAAAGTGTAGGGGAGCAATTTTAGCCGGAGCCTACGAATACGAACATTTGGAATTTTACTAATTTCTTTTTTAATTATTGAGGTTAGAGGAGAATGATCAGTGTATGCAATAACATCTGGATGACCATATATGAAATGGTGAAACTTATTGAATGCAAATGTTAGGGCCAAAAGCTCCTTCTCGATTTGTGCATATTCACATTCTGTCTGTGTCATGGAACGGCTACTAAATAAAACAGGCTTACCGTTTTGGAGTAATGCACAACCAACAGAGTGTTGGCTGGCGTCAGCTTGAATTTCAATTCTTTCACTCGGACTGAAAGAGGCAAGCATTGTGATATCACAAATTAACTATTTGAGTTTAGCAAACTGGCTTTCATGGTGAGAGGTCCATATCCAGTCACTACCTGTTTTGAGCAGTCGAAAAACAGCTGTTGCTTCAGATAAATTTGGGATATAGTTTCGCAAATAATTAACCATTCCCAAAACCTTTTTGGAGTTCTTTGACATTGGTGGGAGATTTCAGATTTTGTATTGAGTCAATTCTAGCAGGATCTGGTTTATGCCCATGTTTACTGAACACCATTCCAATAAACTTAACTTCGTCAACGTAATACTGAAGTTTTTCAGGATTAAACTTAATATTATTAGTTCTAGCTATGTCAACAACTTGTCGGACTATTTTGTCAAGTTCCTCCTTTGACTCTGCAAAGCACAACACGTCATCAAAATATACTTTAACACCATTTACGTGTCCAAAATATTTGGACATTAATTTCTGAAACATTTCGGGTAAACATGAAAGTCCGAATGGTGCTCTCAGGAACCTATAAACCCCAAAAGGTGTAGAGAACGCGCATAAATTACGTGAGGCTTCATCTAAAATTATGTGATGGAATCCAAATTTTAAATCAAATAAACAAAAATGAGACTTGTTGGCCATTTCAATGGACAACTCCTCTTGAGTCGGTATCTCAAAAAAATCTCTCACCAGGTACTTATTTAGGTGTTGGGGGTCTATGCAAATTCTTAATGAGGCATCTGGTTTTTCCACCACTACCAGACTATTTATCCATTCAGGCGGATCATCGACTTTCTCTATTATCCCTTTACTTTCTAAATCGTGTAGGGATGCTTTCAGCCTGTCCTTTATTTTGAAGGGGACTCGTCTGGAGGGACAAGCAATAGGAACGGCCCCTTCTTTCAATTTCAACGTACAAACATCCGGAAAGGATCCTATTCCTTGAAAAATATCTTTATTCCGTCTCACAAATTCAACGCATGACTCGGGAGTATCAATTATATCTACTCGTTTCACTAGTCCGAAAAGTATAGAGGTGCGCAAACTTAAAATGGGACAGCATTTTTCATGGTCTACTACCATGAACTGAACATCATGTTCAATGTTCTTGTAACCTAGTTTGAGTGTAATTGAACCCACAGGGTCTATTTTATAACCACCAAACGTCTCTAGTGTCACGCCTGTTTTCAAAATTAGTTTCAAAACATTCAACTGTTTGATGATTTTGATCGGTAGAACGTTAACACGGGCCCCACTGTCTAATTTGAACGGAACAGTCCTAGAATTATGCAGCATTAGTTCAACTACCCATTCAACTTCTTCGTCAATAATATTAATTTGAAAAGGAACATTACTGGTGGCAATAATACTGCCTATAGTAAAATCGATATCGCTATCAGTTTCACCCTCACAAACTACTTCCCTTACAGCCTTCAAATTTTTAAAACACATTTTCGAAAAATGGTTATAACCATTACAAGAATTACATTGTTGGCCATCTGCTGGACACTTACGATTTCCATGGAAATACCCACATCGTCGACACTGGTCAGTTGTCGTTGTCTTCCGAACGGCAGCCTTCTCTGAAAGTTTCCTTTCAGCACGAACATCAGAGGACTGAAGATCAGACGGACGTCCTCTCCCTTGGGTGCGGTTGTACTGTGTGCCGTAGTTTTTGTTGAGAGCCAACACTTCTGTCTTGATGGAATCGGCAATTGCTTTAGAATTTGACTCAGCTAACTCAGTCCCTTTGCAAAAATTTATCATTTTATCTAGCGATGGATTTTCTCTCAAGAGTTTTGCTCGCAGCTCGTCCGATGTAATACCCATTGTAATTTGAGCGCGAAGGAGTTTCTCTTCCTGATCGGCAAAATCACATGATCTGACCAAATACCTCAACTCAGCATAAAAATGTTCGAATGACTCTCCTGACCGTTGTTTTCTGTTGAGAAACGTAAAAATCTCCATTACCTCATTCACTTTAGGGACACAATGTTTTTCCAAGACGTCCAGGATCCCATTGATCGATTCATCCCCCGGTGGAATAGTTGTAATGCTGTTGTATAGTCGCAGGGCCTGTGTACCCATCAAATTTTTTATCCTGGCAACCTGAACAGCTCGGGGCTGTTTGTCGGTTTCGGACGCAACCATGTAGTTCCATGCATCCTCTCTGAACTCCTTAAAGTTCATAGATAAATTCCCATCCAAATTTAGCGGGGATGGTTTATTGAACTCCATTATCTTGACTGAGGCTTCCACATACACTCACACGGGCGGCACAATCCGGGTAATGCTTGCTTACAGCTTGGTAGCTTATTCCCAATACGGCTAAACAACACAATCAAAACTGATTACTACCACTGACTCGACTGCGCCATGTTTGGTTATTAAGTAATCAACAAAACATATTAGGTATCACAAATGATTTAATTAAGTCTTTCACAACATCACAACGAAGAACGAGCTTAACGAATAACAACTACAACTGACTTTGCCCGAACAGCCTCTCTCTAACCAGAAGAGGATCGGGACAACCAAACCTACTTGACAATGGTTCAATACGACATTATGCTCACATCCTTATTCTAATATCCTAACAGCTCAAGGCGTTCAAAAGCATACGGTCGGACCCCATACTACCAAGCCCACCCCCAACTCAGCAATTAAGTACAGTAATTGAATGAATATCATACAAGGTCTTCTGTGGTTGAACGGTAAACGTTCTTGCCTACGGTGCAGGAGTTCCCAGGTACAAACCCCCCCTCAGAACAAAACTTTTTGCGTCGTATTTCAATCTTGGTAACATACTTTTGATTGTATTTCCGATATATTTGTTCAACTAATCTATATTTACTAAAAGGATTGATTTAGGATACTTTTTTACTTTTTGAGATGCGAGCGTCCAGATCACATAACTACAACCTCATTCTGATTTCTTTGTCCAACTAATCTATATTGGACCTTTTTCGTTATTGTCCTTCCAGGCCCTCCACTTTTACCCTTATACTAATCTATATGTCCAAGTAATCTGAATTTTTACTATGGGATTGACTACTTGATGTTACGTATTTTTGAGATGCGAGGGTAGCGAGCATCCAGACCACTGATGGATATGCTGAAAACTGATCCGTGTAAAATCTCTGTGGGGTACACTAGTTATAACTAATTACAACTACTTTTGGCGAATTTAGAGTATTTTTGGTAACAATACTGTTTTTCTGCAATATAATAATTAGATAGGTACCTACTAGATAGGTAGTGGAATGATAACGGTTGGTAGCTAAGAGCCATTCGGGACGATAACGGAAAAGGACCTCTATATTTTACAAAAAGAATTGATTCCTGAGGCCCATTCATTGGAACGACCGAATGCGTATCGACTTAATTTGATTCTAGAATAAACAGTCAAATTTAGAATGAAATCGGTGAGGGAAGAACCGCAGCCTTCCCTTGTCAGTTGAAAGCAGAAGGAAAAGAGGCTGATGAGTCCCGTCAAGTAAGTCAAAACACTCTCGGAAGAATGCGCTGGCGGCGTTTCTCAGTCTTGGTTTCCAGACGCTCCTGTTGTATTGAGCATCAACTAGTCAGATACAGTAAGGTTAAAGTGCTGGACTTGTAGGTAGAAGTTCAAATCCCCTGGAATCCCAGTTTTTTCCGATCTGCAAAACATATTTTAGAACGTAATTCTGATCTATTTGTTCAGCTAGGTACCGTAGATGTACCCAATTTCAGCCATGTCCCCTAACTTTGGCCATTTCAAGTTTTGGTGTAATTGACAAAGCTGCACGATTCAGCAGTTATAAACAATTTTCAATCTGTTCCCCACGTTATCAGCTCCTGTCAGTGCTTACAGATATCTCCCAGACTTGTTACTCTATCACATTCCTATAATGAAAATCAAAAAGTAAACAATGAAAATCTCTATCTCTCTCTATCTATCTATACTATTTATAAGAATGAAACTCCGTCTGTCTGTTTGTTTGTTTGTCTGTCGTGTCTATGCACGGCCAAGCGGCTGAGTGGGGGGAGTATACGAGTGGGGGGATCTTCTTGGGATTTTCCGAAAGGGGGAACGAGCGAATTTAAAATTTTCTAATCCCACCCGAACCATGGGCCGTTGGGCGGGAGGGGGGTCGAAGTAAGAATTAATGTGCGCTTTTTCTATTTCCCCACTTCCCCTACCCCTCTAAACGGCCGTCGAAAATTCTGGAAAAATACCGGTTTCGTAGGTTTTTGAACGAGGAAGACGACGGCGCAATCGGATCGCGAAAAAAGTATTGGGAAATGCGTCAAAAAAATTCGAGAGTACGGACCCGTTTTCTCAAAAAGTTCGACGAAAAACTACGTTTTTTCCCATTAAAATATACCCCGTAAAGGTACGTTTTCCGGAACGGTTTTCGCGGGCGAAATAAAGGTTTGATCCCGCCAAATCTGAATCTGAAATTGGATATAGAAAAAAGTGACGGGAAGTCAGTCACAATGCGAGTGGAAGCGAGGCAAAGCGATTAACACCAGAAGTTAATCGAGCCCACCGCCGTTTCACAACGTTGCTTACCAGAAGGGACTCGATGACTCAGGGGGTTTCCCATTTGCACTTCTACGCACTTTTCAACAGAATAAACACGGGTTTTTTCCTACACATATACAGCAATACCTAGCGAGCGAAGCGAGCAACATCCCCGAATAAATTTTTTGTGGTTCCACGTAGTTTTATAAGATTTATTTTGTTTGTAAGAATTTCCAACAGAAAAAAACGTCTGCCAAGTTGGGTGGGCAGTATAACTTCCTCAAGCGACGGAAACGAGCAGCATCCCCTACAGAAGTTAAACCTACCCTTAGGGATCTACCGTTTGCGAGCGAAGCGAGCAACATCCCCTACATGCCACACTTTGCGAGCGAAGCGAGCAATTTAATGGGGGGTCCGGGTGGCTTGCCCCCTGGGTGGATGTGGGGGCGAGCGAAGCGAGCCAGAGCGGCTAGTTATTTATAAGAATGAAACTCCGTTTATCTGTTTGTTTGTTTGTCTGTCGTGTCTATGCACGGCCAAACGGCTGAGTGGGGGGAGTATACGAGTGGGGGGATCTTCTTGGGATTTTCCGAAAGGGGGAACGAGCGAATTTCACATTTTCTAATCCCACCCGAACCATGGGCCGTAGGGCGGGAGGGGGGTCGATGTAAGAATTAATGTGCGCTTTTTCTTTTTCTATCTCTATTATCTCTATCTCTATTATTTATAAGAATGAAACTCCGTCTGTCTGTCGCTCGTGCCTATGCACGGCCAAACGGCTGAGTGGGGGGAGTCTACGAGTGGGGGGATCTTTTTGGGATTTTCCGATAGGGTGTATAAGCGAATTTAAAATTTTCTAATCCCACCCGAACCATGGGCCGTAGGGCGGGAGGGGGGTCGAAGTAATAATTAATGTGCGCTTTTTGGACTTCCCCGCTTCCCCTACCCCTCTAAACGGCCGTTGACAATTCCGGAAAAATACGGGTTTCGTAGGTTTTCCTACGAGGAAGACGACGGCGCGATCGGATCGCGAAAAAAGTATCGGGAAATGCGTCAAAAAAATGCGAGAGTACGGACCCGTTTTCTCGAAAAGTCCGCCGAAAAACTTGGTTTTTTCCCATTAAAATATACCCCATAAAGGTACGTTTTTCGGAACGGTTTTCGCGGGCGAAATACAGCTTTGGGTCCGCCGAATCTGAATCCGAAATCGGATATCGAAAAAAGTCATGTTAAGTTGGTCGAATCGCGAGCGGAAGCGAGGAGAAGCGTTTAACATCAGAAATTAATTTTGCCGTGTTCGCGAGAAGGCTCTGGGAAGACGTGTTTGGAGTTCGATGACAATGTGGCGAGCAGGTACACCTAGGTGCCCTACTCATATACAGGTATACCTTGCGAGGGAAGGGACTTAGCCTACGCAGTTAAATCTTGAAGGAAGTCTAATGACTCATTTCAACGTAATAAATACCTGTTTTTTCCTACACAGGTATATCTTGAGAGCGAAGCGAGCAACATCCCCGAATAAACTTTTTTGTGGTTCCACGTAGTTTTATAAGAGTTAATTTGTTTGTAAGAATTTCCAACAGAAAAAAACGTCTGCCAAGTTGGGTGGGCAGTATAACTTCCTCAAGCGAGCGAAGCGAGCAGCATCCCCTACAGAAGTTAAACCTACCCTTAGAGATCTACCGTTTGCGAGCGAAGCGAGCAACATTCCCTAATAAACTTTTCGTGGTTCCACGTAGTTTTATAAGATTTAATTTGTTTGTAAGAATTTCCAACAGAAAAAAACGTCTGCCAAGTTGGGTGGGCAGTATAACTTCCTCAAGCGAGCGAAGCGAGCAGCATTCCCTAATAAACTTTTTGTGGTTCCACGTAGTTTTATAAGATTTAATTTGTTTGTAAGAATTTCCAACAGAAAAAAACGTCTGCCAAGTTGGGTGGGCAGTATAACTTCCTCAAGCGAGCGAAGCGAGCAGCATCCCCTACAGAAGTTAAACCTACCCTTAGAGATCTACTGTTTGCGAGCGAAGCGAGCATCATCCCCTACAGAATTAAACCTACCCTTAGGGACCTACCGTTTGCGAGCGAAGCGAGCAACATCCTCTACATTTTTCAATTGTAATACATCGCATGTGTACAGACACACCTTGCGAGCGAAGCTTTGCGAGCGAAGGGAGCAACATTCCCTACATGCCACACTTTGCGAGCGAAGCGAGCAATTTAACGGGGGGTGGGGGGCTTCCTCTGGCTGGACGTGGAGGCGAGCGTAGCGAGCCGGAGCGGCTAGTTATTTATAAGAATGAAACTCCGTTTGTCTGTTTGTCTGTCGTGTCTATGCACGGCCAAACGGCTGAGTGGGGGGAGTCTACGAGTGGGGGGATCTTCTTGGGATTTTCCGAAAGGGGGAACGAGCGAATTTAAAATTGTCTAATCCCAGCCTAACCATGGGCTGTATGGCGGGAGGGGGGTTAATGTGCGCTTTTTGGACTTCCCCGCTTCCCCTACCCCTCTAAAGCCGTCGAAAATTCCGGAAAAATACCAGTTTTGTAGGTTTTTGAACGAGAAAGACGACGGCGCGATCGGATCGCGAAAAAAGTATCGGGAAATGCGTAAAAAAAATGCGAGAGTACGGACCCGTTTTCTCGAAAAGTCCGACGAAAAACTACGTTTTTTCCGATTAAAATATACCCCATAAAGGTAGGTTTTTCGGAACGGTTTTCGCGGGCGAAATACAGCTTTGGGTCCGCAGTCGAAAACAGTGACGAGAACTCGGTCGAAATGCGAGCCGAAGCAAGGCGAAGCGTTTAAAATGACATTTTTAATCGAGACCGCCGCCCGTTCCACAATGTTGCGAGCCAGGCCTACGCACTTGCGTCTTGGAGGGACTCGATGACTCATTTCAACGGAATAAATATGGGTTTTTTCCTACAGATATTCAGGTATACCTTGCAAGCGAAGGGAGCAACATCTCCTAATAAACTTTTCCTGCTTCCACGTAGTTTTATAAGATTTAATTTGTTTGTAAGAATGTCCAACAGAAAAAAACGTCTGCCAAGTTGGGTGGGCAGTATAACTTCCTCAAGCGAGAGAAGCGAGCAGCATCCCCTACAGAAGTTGAACCTACCCTTAGAGATCTACCGTTTGCGAGCGAAGCGAGCAACATCCCCTACATGTTTCAATTGTAATTCATAGCATGTATACAGCCACACTTTGCGAGCGAAGCGAGCAACATTCCCTACATAACACACATTGCGAGCGAAGGGAGCAACATTCCCTATATGCCACACTTTGCGAGCGAAGCGAGCAATCTAACTGGGGGTCCGGGGGGCTTGCCCCCCGGCTGGACGTGGAGGCGAGCGTAGCGAGCCGGAGCGGCTAGTACCTAATAAACAATATCGGCCTGAAGACTACTAATACTTACGAGAATTGTCATGAACGATGAATTTGACTGAATAGTCCGAGAATAGATTTAGGAAACCATAACCCTTTCGTTAAAGGTAATTACTTCTTGTTTGTTTATTCATTAATTAACAAAAAAAAGTTCCAGTCGCGCAGCATGACCAAATAAGCAAAATTTTCGTAATTTTATGCATATATTCTCATCAATATTTTTTGAAAATGAGCATTCTGTGTCCACGACAACTGCTAATTCTGAAATTTATGTCTATACAAATATATATATAATAAAATTCGCCTGTTCCAATTTTGGGATTTTCAACAATTATTGATAGATACAGCGAATTTTCATAGAAAATGAAGCTATTGCAATGGCTCAGAAAATTTTAAAATCAAAATTTTTGAAACTTCTCTTTATTGAAATCCGTTTTAATACATTCTGAAACGAATCCTACAGTTCAACACTTCTTCATATACATACACACACAAACACACACACACACACATATGTATATAAATATATATATATATATATATATATATATATATATATATATATATATATATATATATATATATATATATATGTCCTTTCAGACGATAACTCTCCTTAGGATTGAGATAAAAATTCCGTTCTTGCGCCAAAAAATTGAGCTTTCCAAACGAAAGAACGAGTTCGTTGGCCACCATTTTTTATGCACATTAAATTGGTCAAATTTCAAAAAAGTGCTGAAAAAATCACTAAAAATAGCAAAAAGTGGCTAAAAACTATTAATTTATATTTTGTAGCAGAACGTTGCTCAAATAAAGTTTATTAACTATAAAATAGAACATTCTGAAATTGATGTAAAAAATTATGGTGAAAAATGTAGGTACCTACTTAGATTTCATTAAAATGTTCTTAACTATCAGTAAAAACAGCAAAAAAAGTTAAAAATCCAAAACATCTTATTGAATAGCAGATTATAATTTAGAACGAGTTTTTTGACATAAAATTGGTAATTAAATAGTACGATAATTTACGAAAATTCGCTCATACGTTCATGCTACATGACTGGAACTTTTTTTTTATTGTTGCATGACAACAGTACATAACTATCGTCAAAATTTACAATACCAATAGAACAAAAATGTAAAAAATTAATACAAATATTAACGAGCTCTGCTTCAAAGTCATCGGCTCTATATAAAATTATTTCAGGGGTACCTAACGGAGGAGGGTGATAGGGGGGAGACGAAATTCCCAGAGCAGCCTGCCGGGGCCAGTTTCCTTAGCTTGACTGGTGGTTGTATACAATTGGTCAAGGTCGAATTATGCTATTTACACATAATTAAATATATGAGTGACTTCACTAAGGATTTCATTCATGATGAAATTTCCGAGTTTGCAACGAAACTCAAGTTTGGACTGGTAAAATGGCGAATAGTATCGGGGTGGCTTCGGCGGAGTCTATCTTCATCGCCGCAATGTTGAGTAGATGGAACGATGCATTGACAAAACTAGAACGTAATTCAATCGATGAATCCTCTCAAGTTCATAAATGTAATGAAGAAATACAGGTCCTTAGTAATAAATTAATCAATTCAGACGTATTATATAAAGGAACGTGTGACAGAGTAAAACTGAATTTTACAAGACATGGAGGATCCGAGATTTCGAATACTTTTCCCAAGGTAGGTAAGTTCTTAATTTTTGTGTGTCTTTAAGTAAGAGCGAGCGAATATCAAGAAAACAAAAATTCGTAATTCACTTACCTTCGAAGCTAGGCTGCCAACAGAGTCCTCCTTGTATGTAGTTTACGTCAAGGACCTAAGCCGTCTTCCAGCTGAGAGTTCCTAGCTAAAGAGTAGCCTGAAGGGCCCCCTCGGTCAGTTTTATGATAAGAGGATTTATTTACTCATACTTCGGTCCTGATCGCCTAACATAGAAGCTCCTCAACACATCATTACGGCAACTTGGAAACTTTGTATTCCTATAAAAAGATACCTAAGAGTCACACCGACAGTCTGGAAATTATTTGTCTACTTTGTAGTATCAGTAAGGCTGTAGAATAAAGCTTTCAAGAGGCCTCTGTCCTTACTAAGAGGCCAGAAAGTCAAGGGTGGCTATAGGTACCTTATTTGTCATGTACTATACATTATACACAAATGTTTTGAAAAATAAATTATGAGCAAAAAAGCCTGGGTTTTACTGTTATTTTTTACGTTTTTATAAATATAGCGAACCTTTGGAGGCCTGTATTTTGGTTAACATTGGGTCGAAATATATGTTTGAATAGTGAAATTTGAAGGTTAAGCAAGGTAAGTTATTGGGGAAAACCCGGAAAAATGAAGTTTTCCACCATCACCATGAGAGTGGAAAACCAGTCCTTCGAGGTTAAAAACTTGGATTCTTCATCTTTTACCATAACCAGACAACCCCTTAAAAGTTCATTAACTTTGTGATTTTCGCAAACCAACCCCTATTATTTTACCTCTCTATTGGACTAAATATGAAATAAAGATGTGGGTATCCCTCTTTGGAAATGAACATGATGTGAAACATCTATGTCATCTTATTGAACGTAATTCTAACTAAATCAATAGAAAAACTACCACGCATTTAAATCAAAAGTTCTAGTAATCTCGAGTTTCAAGTATATCTACCCATATAATTAACCACTTGGGGTTGATCGAAAGTAATATTGAGATTACAGGTACATCCACAGGGATTTCATAAAATTTAGTTCAGTAGTTTCGGAGAAAACCTTCAGACGTAAGCACCCTGTAACGTAAGCCAACATATTTTGAGGGGAGGCGGTTAACATATTGTTTTCTTTATCGATTATGATGGTTCATTATTGAAGAGAACAAACGGTCACTACTTAAACACAAAATCATATCATCATCATAATCATTTTTCAAGTGCAATTCTCTATCTCAATCCGACCAAAATATGAGTTTATACAAGGTTTATATGAGGTTAATGTGTATTTTGATTTTAGCTCAATATTACAATCAACGAATGAATAATATATATACGAGCAGAAGGTGTCCAATTCCTATATCACACACACACTTTTTTTTAATATTTTTTATTTTTATTTTATTTTTTTTTTTTTTTTTTAAGAAACCTCCCCAGGGGCACGCCATTAAATTGAAAAATAAACAAATAAAATAAAAAAGTGGGGAGGATGCCGAGGTTTACCCGACGCCGGCTCTAGGGATAAGGGAAGTTGTAAGACGAGGAGGAAGAATGGGATGAAAGGATGTGTCCCTATAAAATGACCACCAGTTCAAGTAAGAACCCCTCAGGACGCGGGTGGTGATACCACGGAGTACTCCTGCCGAGATGCCCAACTCGAGTAACTCCGTGGCGCTTTTCCCGCACCACACTCCGCCGCCATGACACGGTCGCGGCAATGACCTTGATGTTATTAGGTGCCACTCATTTTAGCTCAGATATCGCTTGGCGCAGATCATTTCTATCATATTTACTTTTCTTAGCCCGCCAGGTCTGCTCCATGTCCACGCTGCCACTGACAACCTGGACATCCAGGATTATGGCAGACCCATCGGGCTTGATCGCAACGATATCTGGCTTCTTGCCCCGGTCACTCGGCATGTGGTATAGTCTCTCCCTTTCGACATCCCAACCGCTAGATGACAAAGCACCTGCTATCTGCTTGGCAACCGCATCGTGACGTAAAATGCGGCCACCGTGAGTACGAGGACACTGCTGCACCACATGATATAGATTCTCATTTTTACCCCGACAGGCACGGCAAAGGGTGTCAACTGTCCCCCGCGACTATTCCTCGAACACCTCACCGAGGTGGCTAGGGTAGCCACCCGGACGGCGTGAAAATGGCGATAGTCGCGGACCCCAATGCCCTCTGAAGCCCATTCTCACACACACGCACGCACGCACGCACGACACACACACACGTATATATATCAACTGTACCATATAGTCACCGCAAACGACAGCCCAAATAATTAATTCTTAAATTAATTAAGAATATTGAAATTGAGGCGGTACCTAGCTGAAATAAGGTCATAAAGACCTACAGGCCCTGCTCGAATAGAACGCACTCTTCGATCCGTCGTATTTTTAAATATAACTGCCAAGTTTCATTCCAAAATTATGATTTGTCACGGTACTGGTGGTACAACTGTTTTTACCATGCAAACTCAGGTCAGCTGACTGAAAGTCATGAGAAATGTTACGATTGCTACCCTTTGTGTTTATTTGGGTTCTCTTACTGGTTTTTCAGGTAACTGAATATGGATGGTTGGTAAAATATTTTAAATTCTTCAGTCCTATAAGGTGCAAAGGAAAAATCACTGAATGGAGACCAGTGGAAAGAAAATGTAGCAAAACCGTCAAGACAAATGGGAAGAATACAACTCCAAATATTCGAAAAGTTGTACTGGTGTATAGTTTAGTGTATTTAATACTTGTTGTACAGATACCTACTTTTATTTTTAGGCTATTCAACATTGTTTTAACAAAACCTTTTACAAAGCATTGTTTTCAAGCCAGTCAAGAACAAGTTGACAATGTCTACAATGTGAAAAATAGTGATGATGAACTTTCCAATGCAAATGAACTGTAAAATGAAGATACAGATACCAAACTGTCGTTGTAAAGAAATCTTTGTTTGTAGGGTGTTAAACATTTTCACTTGTAAATAAATTTCCAAGGGGTCTTAATGCTATTTTTATTTTAAGTTGTTCCTCTTAACTGATTTACAACAATGAAAGTTATAGGCCCTTCTTCTATAGATGATACTATAAGAGGTTCTCTAGAAAAAGCGCCTATGTATCACTTTTTAAAAGCTTTTATTACTTCATCTTTTTAAACTTCTTTTATTTTTTTATTTATTTATTTTTTTTTTTTGCTAAAAACTAGCAACAAACAGACCTAGAAATGAAGTTAATTTTGTTTAAAAACATTGTTATTAAAGCCTAAAATGTGATGTTATTTTGGCACTGAATTAAAAACCACCATTTTTCTCAAAACACACTTTTACGTTATATGCCCTTATTCTAGCTACCGCCTCGATTATTAATTAAGAAATATAAATTAATTGTTGATCTTCAAATCGCGAAAAAATTGAATAGAAAGCTGAATTGGTTAATATACTGGTACACTTTTCCCTTCCGTTCATTGATTCTTTGAAAAAATATCGGAGCTTTCGAATTTTGGGGCCATGTTCACCGAATCGTCGAGAATTAATAAAATGAAGTTTCAGCTACTAATGGTGACATAAAGGATAGTTGAAACCCTATGTTCTATGTGTTTAGTAGAGTGGGTAACGCCAGTTGGGCATCTATAAACCAAAAATAAAATGGTTAGGGACATGTCTGATATGGTATCTAACTCGAAAATAGTGGGGATGGAGAAAGAATGTCTTAATTAAGGTAGGTGACAGTCTTCTTTGGAATTTGATGAGTATAAAGGATGAGAAACTAGAGAGAAAAATGACACCCAGTGTCGTCACTATGTCGTTTCGCTAATCAAATTGAAAGTACCAAAATGAGTCTGTTGCAACCAGGAAACCAAAGTTCTGTTTGTTAGACCTCAATAGAGCAAATTAGGAGTGAAAATCAGCAAATAGGATCCAGCACATTGGTGTTTTATTTTGAAGAAAATTACATAACGCGTTCCATTCATATCTTGGTGTCTATGAATAAGCAGAGTAGGTAGCTTCTATCTTGATAATTTATTGCGTAACAGAACTGAAATGTTATAGTAAACTAAACCAATGACTGGCTAGAACAATTGACTCTGAAAACTTTGGATCTGAAACCTATTTTATGTTCACAGTGCAACATAGATAACTCTTTATGAACATCTTAATCATAATGGAGAATGAGTAGGTAGGTGCACTTTATGCACCGAGGGTATTATTAACGGGTTAGGTAGTGCTTTCTTTATTCCATCCTTTCAAATTGAAGGAACTAATTTTCACAATAGCTAGGCCATTTTCGGGATCGGACTTTTTTCCATGTCTAGAAAATGATTCTGAATTAAAATCAAATCGTATCTATAAGCGTTTGTTTCTACTATAAACAAGTGGACGTGGAGACCTCATTTGACCCTACCAAATGTAAATTTTCAAAATAATATACCATAATTATTTTTATAAAGAGATGGGCGTAGACGAATACAAGATACTGAATAGTACACCTTACCTACCTATTGGGTCTTTAAGAACTAAAATATGTCTGTTAGTGGAAGAAATGAGATACATTCGCGCTTATCGCTTGCTTCGATTAAAAAGATAAGCACCTTTTTAAGAAAATGTTACTCTACGCTAATGGATCTATGATAATATTTCAAAAGTGATCAGCCATTTATCTCCATAACAGCAAAAGGAGAACTGATAAACGTGCGCTAGCCTTGAGGTGTTTGTCAAAACAAATGTAAACAACTTTGCATTCAGGTTACATGGTTACTAAATGAGATTTTCACACGTAAGGAGGGATATTAGGTGAGGTCTATTCCGTGTATTTGGTGTCGGCGTGCAATTTGGGCGAACTGGGCAGCGCGTTTGACTCGGTCTTAGGTAGCAGGTGCGGGAGACGATCGGGGGGGACGGACGGACGACATTCGCATCGCCAGACGACTCCACCTACCAATGCGGACGCTACGTTTCATTTTCTCTCTTCATTTGGCCGTACAGTTTTATAGCGGCTTCGCACAGTGAGTAGTTTCTTTGTTTTCATGTTAACTGTCCATGTTTCATTAAATTCTTGAAATTATCGAATTGAAGTATTTGAGTAGGTGGACTGAACGATAGTTAATGTTACTTTGTAGAGAAATTTCGTGTATATTGTCAAAGTCATCTTGAAGTTCTATAGTGAGTTACAGAATATACAATTCTAACTGACATTAGTTTTATCAACACGAATCCCAGGAAACACGAAACTTCATTCAGCGGAACTATACCTACTTTACATACAAAACGACATTTTTGACCGCAACGAATTATCAAGTTCCTTTGTTCAAAATCATTAATCCACGATTAATTTGGTAAAAATCCTTGCATCTCCGATCGAATAATTAGCATTCATGGCTAAAGTTTCAAATAGGTTGCTGCTGTACCATCTATCACCAAACGATGTGAAAACTTTACCGATAAAAAGCTTGAAGATGAAAAGAAAAAAAGGATATAGCAAACAGATCTCTTCTTCTGTAAGAAGAAATGTTCTGATTCCAGAGAAACTGTCACAAAAATTTTGATTATATGGTGAGCCTTTTGAATACAGTTGGCCAAAAGAAACCAGTTGGGAATTTAGGTACCTATTCTACATTTAAGACGGAACAAGGATGGCAAAATATATCCGAAATAAATAAACCAGCCAAGTTCTATATCAGCCGTTATCGCAGCTAGTTTTCGTACTTACCTCATCTCTCTAACATAGGTGGAATAAATTGTACCTAACCTTTTACTGCTCAATTTCTCATCTTCATTGTCCTTAAAACCTGAACAGCCAAAGTGTTTTATGTGTTTAAGTTTGTGTTTTTTGTTGAGATTTTAAATTACAGTTGTTTTACCTACTTGAAAAGGAGCAAAATTTATCAAGCCGCTTTGGAGTACTTAACTAATGCACAATAGACATTACACTTTCATAACCAGTCAGAACCTATATCTGATTGTGTACCAAAAAATTTTGTATCAGCTCGATTACAAAATTTTCGTTCAACTCTATGGGGAAATTTGGAAAGCAAAACATCCAAGGGTTCTGATGAAATTTACAGTTGGTTACTAAGAGTTGGTTTTTGGATAGGTACAAGTTATAATATACTATGTTTAATAAATTATATACCTACACTACGGTTTTTTTTAGCGAATTTTCGTAGACAATGAAGCTATTGCAATGGCTCAGAAAATTTTAAAATCAAAATTTTTGAAAATTTTGTTCATTGAAATCCGTTTTGAGGCATCATGAAATGATTCCTGAAGTTTGCGCTTTTTCATATATTTATGTATATATATATGCATGTATGTGTCATTCCAGACGATAACTCTCCTTAGGATTGAGATAAAAATCCCGTTATTGAGCCAAAAAATCAAGCTTTCTGAAAGAAAGGATGAGTTCGTTGGGCAAACATTTTTGAGCACATTAATTTGGTCAAATTTCAAAAAATGTACTGAAAAATCACTAAAAATGGCAAAAACGGCCAACAATCGTTAAATGTAAACTTTTTAGCAGAATTTTTGTTAAAAAAAAACAAAACAAAAAATTATCAACTATTAACTAGGAAATTAAAAAATGTTTGCACAAAATTATGCCGAAAAATGAACTCAAATTGCATTTATATTTGCTGACAAATCTGTAAAAACTGAAGAAAAAAATCTAAAACTCTAAAATCTTTTTATTTAGTACAAGTTTATTTTGACATAAAATTAACAAATACTTTTCACTGAAATCGCTAAAATTTCATTTCATTTTAACATATTACAATACGATGGATAATTTAAGAAAATTCGCTCGTTCGATCATGCTGCATGACTGGAACTTTTTCAATTGGAAACTCCTTTTAATCATTGCAGATTTGGAAAGTACTTGAAATTTCACGGAAAAATCACTCATCACTCCCATTTTTGAGTGCCCAACATGAAAAATATCGAGTTTTTGGATGTATTCAAGTGTCGCAAGGGATACATAACGTTGAGGTATTCTTGCTTCCTCACTGCTGAAGGCAGGGAAGCTACGTGTCTGCACAAAAAGTCATAAAAGCAATTGGTTGTAGTAACCATTGCACATGTGCAAACCTGAAAGTGTTTGTTCCAGACGTATCTCCGAGACCAACAGTCCGATTTTGATGAAATGATCTGGGATTGTGACGGTTAGGTCTTACTTGTTCCTTTATATACCTTTGGTGAATGCCATTGGATTTGCGAATGTGGAAACATGGCTATATTTCGCTGAGGGGGGGGGGGGGGGGGCTCTAATAATTGGGAAAAAAACTAAGTTTATGTGCGTTAAGCCACTGTGGCGCGGTGCAAGAGATTGCGGTTAGTATAGTTGAATGTAGAATAAAAAACAGACAGCGTGTTTTTGCGAATTTTCGTAGAGAATGGAGTTGTTGCAATGTGTCAAACAAAATTTTCTCCATAGAAATCCGTTTTGAGACATTCTGAAATGATTCCTGAAGTTCGCGCTTTCTCATATAAATGAAAATAAATAATTTTATTTATGGATCTCGCCCCTGGGGTGTGAGGAGGTGCATTGGCCTTTGCCGATGATGTAATCCCTCCCTGCCTGTCGGGGTAAAAATGAGAATCTGTATCACGTGGTGCAGCAGTGTCCTTTTACTTACTGTGGCTGCATTCTACGTCATGATGCGATTGTAAACAGATAGCAGGGGCTTTGCCATCCAGCTGTAGGGATGTTGAAAGAGAGAGACTATATCACATGCCGAGTGACTGGGGCAAGAAGCCGGATATCTTTGCCATCAAGCCCGATGGGTCTGCCATAATCGATGTCCAGGTTGTCAGTGGCAGCGTGGACATGGAGCAGACCTGGCGGGCTAAAATATATAAGTATGACATATATGACCTGCGTCAAGCAATTTCGGAGCTAAAAGGAGTGGCGACGAAGAACTCAACAAAAATACCTATAATGTATCACGCCTCACGCGCTGATACAAAGTGGGAAGAACATATCTCCCCACCCTGGCTACCGAATTCTTCAATCTTGCTGCTTCATCATTCATCATTTCAACTCCAGATTTCCACATTTCATTCACTCAGTTTATCAACCAACTCCATTTTACAACCTAGTTACATAATTTATTAATCAGTCGTTGGGTAACAAATTTTCAGAGTGACCCCTAGCCCTTCATGTTCATGACAAACACTTGGGTTTTCAGCTTTTTTATGGATTCATTTGGTAGAAAGGTTTCCCGGTTTCTTGGAGCCCCAAGAAAAACTACTGGCGCCGGACCCCCGATCATCCGAAAAACTTGAGCCGACCCTTACGATCGGCTTGTAAACTTTACCTGTTACTCCCACCACCCAACTTTCTAGACGCAATTTAAACACACACTTGCAGATGTATACACGAATCAGTAACACACCCAGTAAGTACGTAAGTCGGAATAATATCTTCCGTTTTATTATAGTCACTGGTGAAGTGGTTGCCATCTCCTGTTAGACATATTTATTTAAAAAAAAAAAAAAAAAAAAAAAAAAAAAAAAAAAAAAAAAAAAAAAAAAAAAAAAAAAAAAAAAAAAAATCCAGTTTTGGGATTAGGTTTTTTTTAAATATAAGGGCCAGAAACCGTGAAAAATGAACTCCGAAGTGAGAAAAGTTAGTGGCTGTTTGAGAGGGCTGAGCTTATACCTAGCTTCTTCAGTTTGTAACAAGAAAATACCAAATAACTAAGTTGGAAAATGATGGGAACAAATTATTGGAACAAATCTGTATTATACAGGGAGTCTACAGTAATTATAGGACCGACTCAAGGACTCGATTTTAGAGCTAATTTCTGATCGATAGTTCCTCCTTGAGATTTTTTATTAAGGCTTTATTCTTGAGTTATTCAATTTTTTAAGATTTTTTTTCGTGATTTGTAGGTACCTTATGACATTTAAACGGTCATAACACCCCTTAAAATAAGGACGTCGTGGGAAAGAGCACTGAATTTCCTATCAACCTGATGCAAACCATTATTTGTTGAGCCGTCTTTATACGTAAGAAAGAGGCTGAAAATCAAATGTTGAAAAGTCCTCAGAATTAGACTTTTTTCCATTTGTCGTTTTGCTCCTAATTGACTGTGTTGAAAAGGCACTCTACGGGGAAAACTTCTTCAAAATCTCAGATTTTCAACGGTGTAGTCAATTTTACTTTTACTTTGCTAATTAGGGGATGAAATCATGCTTTAATGTTTTTACATGGGTTTTAAAATGAAATCAAGGGTTTTCGTGAAAAATGACCCTCTATGAAAATACGAGTTTGGGGCCAGTTTCTACGTATTTTTTCACGCTGAATCGGATGGTAACACTTGCAGATCTCCCCAACTACGTTATAACCGATTTTTACACGTTAACTCAAGAAAGTTAAAGTGTAAAACTCAAGTTGGTTAAAGTGTAAAACTCAAGTATAGCGGAGTTTGGGAGATTAGGAAGTGTTACCATTCGATTCAGCGTAAAAAAATACGTAGAAACTGGCCCCAAAATCGTATTTTCATACAGGGTCATTTTTCACGAAAACCCACAATTTCATTGAAAAACACATGTTTTTCAACATTAAAGCATACTTTTCTCCCCCGATTAGCAAAGTAAAAGTAAAAATTGACCATACCGTTGAAAAACTGAAATTCTAAAGATGTTCTTTCCAAAACAGTCTGTAATAAGAGCAAAACGGCAAATGGAAAAAAGTCAAATTCTGAAAAAATTTTCAAAATTTGCTTATTAGCCTATTTTTCACGTATAAAGACGCCTGAAAAAATATTGTTTTGGAATCAGATTGATAGGAAATTCAACGTTTGTTTAGTTCAAAATTATTCTACGTAGTGTTATGACCGATTTATTTACATAAGGTACAAAACACGAAAAAAATCTTAAAAAATTAAATTACTCAAAAATAAAGCGTATTAAAAAAATCTCAGGGAGGAACTTTCTATCAGAAATGAGCTCTAGAATCGATCCCTTGTGTTATTCCTATAGTCACTGTAGACACCCTGTATATTACAGGATATATTACAGGATATATAATATAGAATGAGTAATTACTCATTGATCACTGCATTGTCCAATTTTGTTAGAGGCAGTAATGCTCTGGCAGCGATGAATCCTAGCTAGGTGTAGGTGACCATCTAGCTCACCACTCAGTTCCTACATGACATATCAATGGGTGGTGTAGTTTCGGCATTTTTCCTCCGACTACTAGATTTTTTCTTACGCATCCGTATAGTGATTAAGTTGCGATGAAATCTATAAGAAATTACTTGAAGATCATCCTTCAATAAACCTACAATTCTGAGTAAATTTGAGTAGTAATTGGAGTGCGTGTTTCATGGAATTCCGGTTTTTGCATACACTAACGCTATTACTCACGTTCCGGCGAGAAATAAATTAGAAGGAAACACTCTAGAAGTTTAATTCTGAAATGTACATATAAATTGTCTGATTAGTTTCAGTATTATGCCGCTAACAACAAATTTGACCATTTGAGAACCAATTGTGATACGCAATCACTTTTAGACCATTAACAAACGGTACACGAACGACAACTATGTTTTTTTGTAATACTTGGGGACTTTATTGTGATCAATGTTCGAGTCATGCAGCATGATCGTGTGAGCGAATTTTCATAAGTTATCGTATTATACAGGGTGTATCAGACACGACTCGCCAAAGTTCAAGGATTGATTCTACAACTATTTTGCAACAAAAAGGGCCCTTAGACTAGTTTTTTAGAGGCTTCGTTTCCGAGTAATTTAACTTTCAAGATTATTATTATTATATTTTTTTTTTTGTTCTTGACCTTATGTCACTAAAATGGTACTAACTCCCTCAATTTGATGAGTAAATTGAAATTTGATTTCACCGTTGAAAAGAGCGTTAAATTTACTATCTCCCTGATGCCAAAACAAGAATTTTGGAGCAGCTCCGGTAGCTAAAAAATGAGGTCAAAGTCATAATTTTGAGAAGTTGGTAAAATTTCACTGTTTTAAATCCGCTTATTGACTTTTGTACTGTAGTGCTCTTGAATCCCTATCTTCATGAAAACTACCTTGGAATTTCAACTTTCCAACAATATAATCAAATTTTATTTCACTTCGCTAATTAGAGGAGAGAAGTATGTTTCTATGTTGAAAAAGTTCCAGTCATGCAGCATGATCGTATGAGCGAATTATCATAAATTATCCTACTATGGTATGTTACATTGTTTTGAAAATTAAGGGCTTTGAGGGAAAAGAAATTTATAACTACCAATTTTATGTCAAAAAACTAGTTCTAAATAATATTTTGTGATTCAACTAGAAATTTTGGATTTTCAACTTTATTGGATTTTTTAACACATTTTACTGAAATTGAAGTAAATTTTACAGCATAATTTTGTACATTAATTTTTGAATGTTCTATTTTACAATTGATAAACTTTATTTGAGTAATATTCTGCTAAAAGATATATATTTAACGATTTTTAGCTGTTTTATATATATATATATATATATATATATATATATATATATATATATATATATGTGTGTGTGTGTGTGTGTGTGTGTATGTGTGTGTGTGTGTGTGTGTGTGTGTGTGTGTGTGTGTGTGTGTGTGTGTGTGTGTGTGTGTGCGCACATTTCAAATATATATATATATATATATATATATATATATATATATATAAAAGCGATAAACTCTGGGATTCGTTTCAGAATGCCTCAAAACGGATTTCAATGAAGAAATTTTTGAAAATTTTGATTTTAAGATTTTTGGAGCCATTGCAATAGCTTCATTTTCTACGAAAATTCTCTAAAAATAATCGAATAAAAAAAAAAAAAAAAATCCGTCCGTCCGCCGTCCTAAGCTTTTCTCGAAAAGTAGTGGACCAAACTTTAAGAAATTTGGCTTAAAAATCATTTATTGGCCGGAATGAGCCTGTAACATCGGCATCGCGTTTGATCAACACTAAAGGATAGAACCTAAGGTTTGAAATATTCAAAACTCCAGATCTTGAAATCTTTCTATGTAACAGTAATGACTTGTTGAGTTTCATTTATAAGTCTCCGCCCAAGGAATCGAACGAAACCACCCCAGTCGCTATGCGTTTATTTGTTTGTTTGCCCTAAGGGCTAAGGCCTCGACAAGAAAAGAAAACATCAACACGGGAGTGAATCGTAACCAGTAAAACATATCAAAAATCGCCTTGAAAACTATGACAGTTGTATCTGCTGATAATATAATTCAAATGGAATTCTGACTTCCCGAAATCAAGTTTATTATAACTTCTGTATCCTATTGGGCTTGTGAAGCGTAGGTAGGTAATCACCTACTTCAATTACATTAATTTATTAAATTATTGATTTGTAAATACTTAGGAACTACTGTTAATTAAATTATTATTTTTAGAATTATTATTCCAACACCAGAAAGTCAATTACTTCCGAGTCTACCAAGGTCGGAACGTTTTAGCCAATTTTCTAAGAAAATTTAGCTATTGCAATGAATCCAAAATTTCCTTCATGGAAATTCGTTTTGAAATTCCTTGAGTTTAACGCTTCTCAATATTTGTATGCAGAGTTTGATCAAAAAGTTCTGGTTCTTTTCAATTTACGCGCAGAGGGTCGTTGAAACTTCTCGGTGGTCTTAGCGTTACTCTTTCTGAATCACCTGGTTATTTTATATTTCTGTAATATTCTCAGTTCTCGAGTTAGTCTTATCAGCTTTGGAACCTCCGAGGCTAATTTCTTACCTAATCGACTCACGTTGCTGAAATTTAATGGAGCTCGTTCGGGCCACCTCAAAAACAATTACGAGGTTTGGAGGATCACTGAATAGCTGATGGGGCATCTGAGGCTAATTTCTTTCCTTTTCAATCTGCCGTTTTTAGTAAAACTAAGACCATTTATACTAGATATATATGGGGCTTAGTAATAATTATAGATCAATGATCTGCGAAGAAGGGCTATCTAATACAGAAATAATAAACCTTTGTGTAATAATTAGCAGCGTTTTTTTTCTTTCGCGTTACATAGCCTGCAGTAAGTCTGTGTCACATGCAACACTTTAGTATATTATACGTAGGAGTAAAAGACAGATGAATCACTATTTTTCCGCCACGATATAGCAGCTCCGGATCCATAAAATTGCCATTTCCCAAGGATCTATTGGTTTATTATTTTTAATAATAAACCTTTCTAATCGACTAAGGATTTTTTTTAACTCTCCCTCCAAATTTGTTGGTTTTTTTCTTTCAAAATTCATGGAATCCAAAAATCGAATTAAAAAAAAAAAAAAAAAAAAAAAAAAAAAAAAAAAAAAAAAAAAAGTTAAAAACCAATTTTATGGCAAAAAAAGTCAAAGGAGATTTTGAATTTTTAGCAGTTATTATAGATTTTTAGCCAATATTAATGAAATTCAAGTACGTTTTTCAGCAAGGTTTTTTAAAAATATCCTATTTAATCGTTGAAAATTTAGTTTTAACTAAAACTCTGCTAAAAAATATAAATTTAACGATTTTTAGCCGTTTTTAGCCATTTTTGTTATTTTTGGAGTACATTTTTCGACATTTGACCAATTTAATGTGCTCAAAAATTGTTGGCCAACAAACTCATCCCTTCGTTTGGAATGCTTGATTTTTGGGCGCAAGAACGGAATTTTTATCTCAAGGAGAGTTATCGTCTGGAATGTCACATACGTACATATATATATATATATATATATATATATATATATATATATATATATATATATATATATATATATATATATATATATATATATATATATATATATATATATAGTCCGTGACGCCCGAGGCAGTCGGACGTAAAGCCCCAACCTGGAATGGTTGTTTACTTTTATATACAGGGTGATTCCCTCGCAGGTGCAAAAAACAATTTGGGTGAAACTACATCAAAAATGGAGTAAAATGCCGCCAACCGCATATTTTTATCCTGGATCCTGGAAACTGGCAAATCTCATAAAAACTGCTTCATCTAATATGCTTTCCAACGGTATTATCAATTTTACTTTTATTTTGTTATTTAGGGGAGAAAATAATGTTTTAATGTTGAAAAATGTGGGTTTTTCAATGAAATTGTTGGTTTTCTCGAAAGATGACCCTCCATGAACCAACGAGTATGGGGTCGGTTTCTATGTATTTTTTCTCGCTGGACCGAATGGAAACTCTTGCAGATCTCTCAATTACGTTATAATCGAGTTTTACACTTTAATTAACTAGTTTCACCCCACAACACACATACATTTAATCGTAACGAACAAACTAAACATTTGCGATTTTAAGTGTAAAACTCGGTTATAACGGAGTTGAAGAGATCTACAAATGTTACCATTCGATACAGCGTGAAAAAATACATAGAAACCGACCCCATACTCGTAGGTTCATGGAGGGTCATCTTTCGAGAAAACCAACAATTTCATTGAAAAACCCACATTTTTTAACATTAAAACATAATTGTCTCCACTAAATAACAAAATAAAAGTAAACTTGATTATACCGTTGGAAAGAGTATTAGACGAAGCAGTTTTCATGAGATTTGCCAGTTTCCAGGATTCGTTATGGAGGAGTAGTAAAGTTTTAAAGATTTTCAGAAATATTCTTTATTCAAAATCGTCAATGTTTGAGCTGATGTGAGGGCCATTGGATGGTACTTTTTAAGAACCCAAGTACACTATTCGTATAGTAAATTTAATGTTGATTCCGAAAATGTGATCAAAAGTTAAAATTGAATGAAGTAAAGTGGAGAAATTTGAGTTTAAAAGGAAAAAACGCGGTTTTCCTGAAAAAACCTTTAAAAAATCATATCTTGAGAGCGGATTGAGATAAAAATATGCAGTTGATGGCATTTTACTCCATTTTTGATGAAGTTTCTCCCAAATTTTTTTTGCATCTGCGAGGGAATCACCCTGTGTATATATATGAAAAAGTGTTAAACTCTAGTATTCGTTTCAGAATGCCTCAAACCGGATCTCAATGAAAAATCTTTCGAAAATATTGATTTTAAAATTATCCGAGTCTTTGCAATAGCTTTCTACGAAAATTCGCTTTAAAAAAAAAATAAATAAAAAAAAAGATTACGAATGAAAGAAATTAATTCGAACAAAATCCCTGTATTTCCAATCACGTCATATCCAATCAATAACCTTATAATGTATATATATATACATTTTTTTTCTTTCTCGCGTTTAAGGCTTGCCATGGAATTCCTTCTTTCGCTTGATGGACCTCCTTTCAGGAGCTGATTCTATTATGAGATGTGAAAAAGCCACATGATACTACGTGATCAGCAACGAGCAACGTGCTATACTAAAGGAAGGTAGCAGAATTACGAGGCAAAGATACTTCGGTACTTGGGCCTTATTCACTAAACAGCTGATGAAGTTAGGATCTTGAGTACTCTGTCGAAGTCCTTTCAAACTATTGCAACCAGGTGGCGATATAGGCCTTTGTGGAAGTACGAGGATCTTCCTAGAAGTAAGATTCTCTGTTAAAAAAAGAAAAGAAAAATAAAATAAAAAAATTAAAAAAAGTGTTGTTCAAGAAATGAAATTTATGGTTGGAAAGCTAAAGATCTAAACTATTTTTTGAACTTAGTCACTGTATTACTGTAACGTTTTCCACCTAATAAAGTTTTCATCGCCGCGAATAGATGTTAGTCACTCGTGGCGGGGTTCGGGGAGTGAAGAGGATGGGGGAAACATCCCAATCAAATTTCGTTAGCAGGTCTTGCGCCGAAAAATTTGCCGAATGATGCCGGGAGTTGTTAAGAACAAGGGACTTAATTCGCCAAAAGTCTAGTTCGCTTCGGTTTTATCCATTTCCCTAGTTTTTCCGATACATCACAATACCTGACGGTATTTGTTATTTCACATTTGGGAAGATATTAAAACAGCAGCAATCGCTAACTGTTCCAGTACACCGTTGCCATAATCTTTCCAGCTGATCATTTTTTGGCTTTTTGGCGTTCTTTTCTAGGATCTTTTCTGACCTCATTCCGAACTTCAACAGCAGTTACTCCTTCCCACGTCAAGAATTTAATCACATCACTGTCACAATCAATCTGAAGGCCTGAAACTTTTCCCGTGTTACCACTAGACCAAAACGAAAATCTTGAAGCCTTCCCCAGTTTTCTACCACATTCAGGGTTCTTATAAGAGAATAGGGGAACATAATTTTGGGATAATGCTCATATTACCGCTATCACGTAGTCTCCAAATCCGCAAAAAACCAAATTTTTTGTGATTTTGGCTTCTATGATTTTGGTCTCTTAAATAAAATTTTTTGTTCGCGCATGGGAAGCAGCCATATCAGATCAATTCATGATGAACTTCATAATAGAACCAACCGCCTTGAAACAACCTATGAACGACTGTCAAATCGTGAGCGATTTTGGGCCTCTGGTAGCTGTCCGCCAATTATGAAACTTATGATGGACCTCCTTGAAGCGAAATCTCACAAAATGAACATTTTACGATACTTGATGGTCAAATAAATGTTTCACTGTTTTGCCCCTGACTATGTATTTTACGCATGCGCAATATTTGCTATGTGCTTATCCCGTTTTACAGCTTATTGACCAGATTTTGTTCTTCGGCTATCTCTCTGTGGTTAATTCCTTATCCTGGTAGAAACGATACTTAGTTACAATTATAGAGTTACTACTATAGTTATACAATGCCCTACCCAGTTGCGTGTTAGCCCCTAGACGGCCCCCAGTTACAGCCAAGTCCGACCAATAGAAACGTGTGCGAATATCTCGTCTTGTATTTCATGACACACATGACTTTTGATTTTCGATTGAATGGCTCAAATGTATTTACGATGCCATGGGTCGCGGTTGCTTTGGATTGCGTTGTATGCGCTAACTTAAAATTCTTTGTCAGGCAAAACGCAAAAAATGTTCGGCTAATATTACAATTACTGTGTAGTCGTGAATATCGTGTCGATAAAAAGCCTTTGCATTTTATCCCGATTGGTTCTGATGTGGTCACTGCGTATGCATCAGCGTAAAATTTGTTGCCAGAGGCAAAATGTCAGAACTATTCAGCCGATTTTGTGAATCATTATGAAAGGTACGGAAAAATAATCCCAATTCGAGGGGAAACCCAATTTACTATATTCTGATGCGATTTACTTATTTTTTAACCAGAATGAAATAAACCATATAGCATAATTGTTAGTCTGACATATTTTATTCTTTATTAGTATCGTTTGGGGAAACTCAATTTTTACTTTGCTTACTTTCCTAAAAAAGCTAAGGCAAAGTATTGAAATCGATTTAAAACCATTTTTGGCATCCTACCGAATGTGGATCATTATCTGAAATATCTTTATGTTACATGAACATGTATGTATGTTTGTGCGATAGGTGTTAGCAAACGGGATGGGGGTGTGGGATTCAGAATAAAAAATTGAAATGTTGGCGTGAGATTCCCAATCCCAAAAGGGGCTAGGAATCTTTCTATGAATCTAGATCTTTAGATAAATTTCTACGGAGTGGAGAAAAAGTGGTTCTTAGCCCATTTTCAGGGTTTTTGCAAATATCCAATGTTAATCTATGGATTTTTATGAAATCTCTAATGGAGTGGCCAACAGAAACTATTCCCGTTGAATTAAATCTCAAATTTTTTCATTTTTATTTTCATTTTTTAATGTTAGTTCGAGTACTTTGAATTTATTAATTATTTGTTATTGTAAATGTATCTAAATTTTGTAATAATTTTCAATAAAACACACATCAGTGGAGTGAATCGAATTCCCCAAGAGTCCTCCATTGAGCTGAAAAAATGACACTTCAGGAATGATCGATGATCTGAATGACAGATATTTCAGGGTTTCATATTAGTATTTCAGTAACGAGGGTAATGAGACTTGATGGTCCTGACTTTGGTCCTATTTTGGATGGTTATCTTATTCTTTTTTCAATCTGTAAGTACAGATATTACATTGATCTGCAATAGTTGTACCTATTACGAAGTACCAATTAGAACGGAAAATATCAACAAAGTCTTTAAATTCACGTGAAATGACCAGCAATTCTATTTCTCTCAAGTTTTGGGATTTGTTGCGCAAATCGTCTCATTCAACTTTCATCCGAAACGTTTTCTACTTGGTAGTAGACTGTATGATGTATTTAGACTGTAAAAACAGCCGAATAGTGGCAAGGTTTTGAAAGCTCGGATATGGAAAGGTCTTTTTCCCCGTCGAACGGCGATTTCTGCCACCGATGATCATTCATGCTGCTGATCGACTTGTATTGGTTCTTGCCATTTTATATTGGTTCTGATTGTATGTTCTCGCCGAGCTCTTGTATCATCACGGCCCATAATGCTTTGAGTCTACAGAAAACATGAAAAAAAAAAAAAAAAAAAAAAATCATATACTTACGGCACCAGGAAATGATATCCCAATGTATATTTGTGTACGGCGAATCCAGATTTGAGGTCGTTTGAATGTTTGGTGTTTGAGAAATAAAGAACTATGAACTATTATGTAAATACAAGAATTAAGATACTACCCATGGTATATCTATGATTTCACCATTACCACGATATACTAGCGCATCCCTCGTAGATGCCATCCAGTTTTGTAGCAAATAATTTATTATTGAACGGAGCAAAAATATGATTTGGCATGTTCAGCAACTTTTTAGGACGTCTTCTAAAGTTAGGTCATATAGGCAAAGCTTCGTATATTAGAGGAGCGAACTATTGGAATTTAACCAGGGGGCTGTGGGACAGTCCAAGCGTGAGAATAAAAATAACCGAATACAAATCCATTTCAGACCATTCTATGGAGCCTATGGTTCATCATAATCTGCGTGCAACCGCATAAACGTAGGCAACCACCATTGAAAAAAATAAAATAAAATAAAATAAAATAAAATAAAAAATAAAAAAAATAAACACATGAAAATAGTAATAAAATAAAATAACAAATCGACCTACGCTTGACTAGTTCGTCTATAGGTTCCACAAGTTTTAATAAACTTGATTTCAAGTAAAGGTAATTCCGTTGAAATAATAACAGCTTTTCAATTGTCGTAGTATAAAAGGGGATTTCTACTATGTTCATGCATTCTCTCAATCACAACGTCATACGTTCTCTTTTCTTGCCTAGGTTTAATATATTGGAGCACAGCGATTCGGGTGGTCTCGTTCAGTTTTGTAATGACTGATTCAGTTTGCGATCGATATGTACATAGAAAAGTGTAATAATTCAGTAGGATTAACTTCCAAATCTTTAAAGGGGGGGAAAAACAGGTGTGTGTGCGTGACAAATTTTGTCGACGCAGCCCAGGCCACGGTTCTCAATCGATTTTCGAGATTCTTTCTTAGTTCTATCCCAATTTTGGTTTATTATTTTCAATAATAAGCCTATGTGATCGTATAGCAAAACATTTTTATAAATCCCCCTCAAACTTTGTCATTTTACGTTTCAAAGTGCGTAGAATCCAAATTTGCAATGTCCGTCCGCCGTTCGCCGTCTGGGCCATAAAAGGCCTTAGAATTGACTTAAAAAATCCGTTCTTTCGCACATAGACTCCACTTGGGGTCTAGTTGGTCCTAACTTCTCGCCAGCTCGATCGCTCCACACCCATGGGTGCTATGAGCCAAAAATAGGTGAAAAAGTGTCTTTTTCGAGGTTTTGAGTGTTAGACTGACGTACGCGCGCACGCCTGGCACGCTTAGTGGAATGATGAAAACATTGGCAGAGGCAATGTTTTGCAATTGAATAGATAGGAGCTCAAATCGAGAAATATAAACATACTTACCAATATTTTTATACCGTCTAACAAATGTCGGAACATTCGCAGCACTCTTCCTAAAACTTGTGAACAGTTCCACATAAAAACGCTGCAAATTATTGCAAAAAGGTTTATTATTTCTGTATTATTTAGCTTTCTGTGTAGATCAATGGTCTTTATATTTGCCAGACCTCAAATGTGTATTGGCCATTTTAGCATGCCAAAGTAGCTTTATGATTCACCACTTGTTCTCCTCTCACACTTTTGGGCCGAGAGCTACAAAATCTATCGGAAACAGCCTTCCTTTATGGTATTAAATCTAAGGGGTTATTTCCGCAGGCAGTTGGTTCAGGAGTGCAGCCATTAGTTCATAGGAAGAAAAAAAGAAGTGACCAGTTTCGTCTTATTGAACAATTCTGTTAATAATCACTTAAACGTTTTGCACCATTCCATAATTTTTGCTTTTGTATGCCAAAAAAACTTAATCTGGCCTTTGATATCATCCTTAGAATGTAAATATCAATATTTTTTGGAAGACTGTCTTATGTGAATTGATCGGAATTCACATTGACACCAACATTTTGTATATCTCTGAAATAGCTCGATTTTCTTTAAAAAAATCACTAACAATTATAGAAAACTGGATCAGTTTTTTGTCAGTCTGTGCAGCTCTGCAGTTGATTCTTCCAGCAATAGCTGGATTGTTTCCACTGCTTTACCTAACAGGTTCAGCTCACGTTGCGCTAGCAGTCCAAAAGTTCATATATTCGGTGCAAGATAGCCGGTGTTTCCGTTGCTCATGGAGTATGAACCGAACAAGAACTTTCTGTCCTACCGGAAGACCAAGTGCAGCTTGTTCTGCATACGCGCTCTTCGGAATTTCAGATAACCCGATATATTCTTCCTCAAACTTCTATAACCTTACATAAAACAAAAACCAAAGGTCGGACTTTGGAGGGCACGAAAACAAGGGTTTGTTTGCTTAAGTACTGCTAACGTGACTCCATTTTTATGGATCTCCGTGAATCCTTGCGTTACTGACCCGAACATGTCCTCCAGAGTTTCCGCTGCCATTTGAACTGAACAGCCATGGGAGTTGCCCTTGCCTTGAACTTACTCTGAAGTGAACCTGCTCCCGTACCTACAGCAGTGGAAACAAACCTAGCTTCTACATGTATTTGATTTGCCGCCAAATTTAATGCGGAAGTCCACGGGCTTACAAACTTTTTTTTTTTTCCTTAAATAAAATATCTCAGAAAGATTTATTTTGACCAAGAAAAATGTTTAAAAAGTTTGCATATCTTCAACTTCGTCCTCAAAGATGGGCATTTAAACGGGGAAAAACCTCCACTGACTCCAATCAAGATGGAATGGAAAATGAGCATTATGAATCCAGATATGAAATAAACGGATTGTTGAAGTTGATTCCGCCGGTAAGCGCTGTCTTCCGAATGTTATGAATGTTGCTAGGACAGGTAGGTATTCGACATTCTCAAGGTATTTTAGTTCACTGATCCATATCAATATATTCTCGTCCGAGACTTTCGATTTATGGCCAGCTTTTCTGAGTTTCTGGACCACTGGGTGGCGCACAGTGGGCGGACCTTTACAAAAACCCCCTAAACATGAAACTTCAGAAATAATTTATATTTTGTGTTTATATTGTTCCTAGATACCTACCGAGGCAAACCTAGTACACGGTTTTTTTTATCAAGCGTGAGGGAGGGGCTTTTGGAAGGCACTGATCAGGGCCATTTCTACCCGATGGGTTGCAGGGCCTGGACAGGGCAGTGTTAAATTTTACTTTGTGAATTTGGAATACTGGGGAAATTTTGCAGAACTTGAAATTTACGTGTAGTATGCATGTTTAGTTTGATATAGATGAGGTTTTTAGTTTTTTCAGACCGTAGTATAAGTAACCCTTAAATTATGAATAGTGTCTTGAAAAATATAGCGATTTCTCATCTTTGGGATACTGCAAAAAGTTAAGATCGTCTCTGATCGTCCTGGGACTTGTATACTCCGGTAGGGCACATATTCAAGTGTTTTTCCTGTAAATTTGGTCGCCGCCTTCCTCCGGTATGTATTTTAGAACCTGTTGAGACTTGGCATGATAATAAACTGCGTATTGCTTGTTTTGTAATCAGAAACGTTCAACGTGATATCTGAATTACTGTTATGATATACAAATGTAAACCCTGTTTGTGTAACTGTTCACTCTTTCTCTTTTTAGAGAAAACCCACTTTTTAAAAATTCACATTTCCTTTAGTACATGGATTAAATTTATAGGTAGGACGTTACCTATGTGACTTGACATGTCATAACATACATATAAATATGAATTCTGCACTCGTGCCCCAATGTTCTAAATATTTTTAGAACACAGAGAACCCTTGTAAAGTGCTGGCACTCAATATTATCGTAATCCAGCATCACCTTATGAGCAAATTTTTTTGCGAAACGACAACTTTTGATGACATTTCAACTCAATTTCAACTGTAAAAGTTCAAATTTGAAGAAGTTTTTGAGCTCTAATATGTTTAAAGTTCAAATGTAGGACTCGACGTTGACACATTAATTTAAATGATATTGAATTTTACATTTTTTGTTATTTTTTCGGCGTAGGTAAAAAGGGATCAGTTGTAAATTTTTTTTTAATTTGAGCACATATTCGTATATAGTATGAGCCAGCATTTCTAGCGTTCATAAGTGAGATTCAAGCTTTTTTTAAGATTCCCTACCAATTTTGGTAATTTTAATTAATTTTTTTTTTTTTTTTTTTGGTAATTTGGAATTAATTAATTTTATTTATATATTTTTTCTCTCATTCACGATAATCCTGTAAAATGAGGTTTTTGCACACAAAAAAATACCGTTTCCCCCCACTGTGCGGCGGACGGTCGGTTTGGTTATATAAGTTTCTATTCGATTTTTCGAATCAACGCATCTTGAAACGTAAACCAACAAATTTTGAGGGAGAGTTAAATTTTTTCCCTGGTCGATTACACAGGTGTATTATTGAAAATAATAAATCAAAATGCGAACGTTGACGGTCCCGTTTTCTCAACCATACTTTCTTTTGAAAATATAATAGACCGAACTGGTGGAGATGATATCAGAAAAACCTTGAAAAGCCGATTCTCTGATGTATGCAAATATATATATATATATATATATATGTTCCTATTTTAAAATAAATTCGATCAGTGCATTTCATACATTGACTTTTTTGTTCACAGTTATATACGTAACATAGATGCAAGATCATATTATCAGTATTTTTCATAATTCAACATCCCCGATTTGCGGTCTTTATAATTCGTGACATCCAGTAATTCTTAGAAAATTCTTCGACCCTTGAATAACGTATTATTTAGGTTCTATAGTATCAGATCAGAGGAAGAGGAAAGAAGACGTCTCCTAATACTCCACCAGCATTTCAATCGTATAAATAAGAACTTTTTTTTTTTTTTACAGAGTTAAACTAATATTTGGAATAACTGCATATATTAGAAATGTAAACAACCTTTGTAAACAACTTAACAATTAGGTACTGATGAAATAATGGGTATTTTAGATGTTGCTCTTGCCGAGTGACAGGATTATAGCCAGATTCCTACTGCCTTTTTTTCGTGCAGTAAGTAGGAACGTAGGTACCTAAAATATCAAAAAGTATTAGTATAAAGTAAAAGTATTCAAAGTATGTTAAGGTAAAGTATTCAAAAATTGAGTTTGTCTCGAGTTGATCACGTATCTAGATTTCTATCCCAAAAACAGATATCATGTTAAATTGTGCCTAATTTTGAACGCCGCGTGTTCTCCACGGAGCAAGGTCTGTTTCACTCTCAACCTCGTTTCTTATAGCTCTAATTTACGAGAGCTGCATGCGTCCTCACACATAGCCTTCGTCCAGTAAGACGGGCATCGTCTCCATAGGAAGCGATTGCGATCTCGAAAAAATGATTCATTTGTCTGAAAGGATGTCTGAGGCGGGAGTCGCCGGTATGCTACGACGTAACTCCGCTGTAAGGAAGACAGGCGTAACTATAACAAAATAAGAAGACTAAAAAGAGGGACCTCGAAAATTAACTGAACAGATGCCTGAAGAAAAATATATTTACGTTTACTAGCAACAAGATAGCTAATTGGAGGCCAATCCCAGACGTCAGAAAGGGTTTATTGACGTAGTGGAGTTGTTTACCACCATCGCTTTACCAACATAACGTTCATTAGGTACACTGTTGTTCGCCTAGGAACGTTATTGTTCATTCTTTACGTGTGACACTCTGGGTGGAGAAATGAATTAATCAATGTGCTCTACGTTAATAATTATATAGATTGATGGCTATCACCGACAATCACGGCCGACAAGTATAACAAGCTATGAACGAACTAGTACAACACTATACACAAGATGAACGACTTTACCAGCTGTAGAACAATACCGAACTCCGACAATATGGTCATACACACATTGGGGTTTTTAATGTGAAGGTAGGGATTGACATAAGGTTTTAATGACTTTGATTTTGGAGGAAAATGAGTAGACATTATATATTTTAACGTATTGGAATTCATCTATTGGTTCGTAACTGTAACAACGATTCTATATAAAATCAGTCGATGTCAGAACGAACGTTAAATTTATCCCAGGTGTCATCAGAAACCTACGACTTATTAAATTAAGGTGTTCACGGTGGTTGTTTTTCCTGACTAGCGTAGTGAATGCGAGGTATGAAGGACCAAACTTGTCGAGTGTTCTGAAGGTTTCATTGAATTCGGTATAAGGAAGTAAGCTCTTCAAGTTTCTGAATCTGCATAAGCAACTCGCGGGTAAGTCAGCTAGTGGCGCTATTACAAAATTGAGAAATAATTTTAATTACTGACACTAAATTTTTCGTTTCGCTCAAGGTCGGGCGACTGAAAGAAGATACACAATTTATAGATCCTTCAGAAGTCCCAGAAACTGAATCCTTGGAAAGCTCTGTTTATGTTTATGTGTAAGAAGTATGATTACTAAAACTTTGTGAACGCCCGCCATTTTGGTTGGCCCAGTCGGATTTTATAAATTTGCTATACAGATTTGCTATATAATTTTCGAAATGTTAATTTCATAAAATTTTGGAGTAGGTTCAGTCGCTCAATATTCTTAAAAAAAAAAAAAAAAAAAAAAAAAAATTGTTTGTACAGGGACTCGACAGGGTCTTTTTTGAATCTATAAAAGCTGTTGCATGTAATTTTTGGTTTTAGTCCACGTTTTCTTGTGGTGTTTTGTCACACCAAAATAATCTTCTACATGCACAAGATATAGTAATGGTAGTAGTGGTAGTTATTTTTGTTGTTTCGGTGTGAACATTAACACTTCACTCAGTTCATTTGCTCAAACTTGCTTGTTGAAGGTGGTTTGTGAAAATGGCTTGAGCCTGTAAGGCTAGGAATTTCTGCGGTTATCTAAAATAATGAACCAGCATATTTGTTTAGATTCATTTCATAAAAAATATAACTTCTTAAGTTTCCTAATTTAAAATCTCATAGAAGCGATTATGTTCTGGAGCCTTATACCACTTCTATAACTTTATCGTGCCTCAAATTTCTCCTTTACAATAATACAATTATTTTCTCCGTATTTTCGTTCCAGTTCTTGAGATATTAGGCAGCTCTTTGTTTTGAATTCTAGTTCATATTTATCTCCCATTGAAATCCACTTATTAAACCTTCCAGTTTACCACTTTTAACTTGGTTTTCTAGCACTTTCCGTAATCTATCATCAATATATTTTCCCATTGCCCTGAATCTGAAGAGACAATTAAAGTGGAGGCTCCCGCGTACACAAATAGACGAGGGCTAGTTTTAGCTGATATATTTTAGAGTGCTTTATGGCAGATTAAACAGTTTTTTATAGAAATAAAACCTCCCCATCATATCGCAAGACGGTATGGGTTACTGACCTAAACCACTTTTGTTTCGCTTTAAGAGTGACATCTTGGGAATTCACATGTCTCTTTCAGGCGCTATTTACTTGACGGCATGTTCAACAGTTAATAATTCAAATTATTGTTGATTTTAAAATCTCTAGAGCCTTGCAGTCCATACAAATTATGATCTTTGTATTTTCAATGTTCATTTTTCGCTAGCTGAGCGCAACCTTTTTTAAAGATAACTACTACTTGGAATGTTTGTTCACTCAAAATTAGATCAAAAGGTAGTGGTCATAAGTCAAGACAAGGATCTCAAGTTTTAGTGATCTTACATGTAACATTCTTGAGCTACTCTAATAATATCATCAGTGTACAAAAGTCCAATAGCTCGCATCCCACAGAAAGTACGTCGCAAAGAATGCTAGTCCATGGCTAGCTAATAAGTTAAGCTATTCAATATTGTATGGTGTGGGTACGAATATTTCATTGATAATAACTAATAATGAAAATTGAATCCTTCTAAAAGGGTGTAAATTCGTGGTCGGCACACTACTTTCATTTGGTAGATAGCTGTACCTATTTTACTCTCAATTTTTCTTTCATTGAACTAGTTATCATTTGTGTCTCTGCTGTTTTTGAAGAGGAGTTGAAGAAGTCCTTCCCACAGACCCTGATGTGGCGAACCCCTCAACCTACAACAAATGGAAGCGCCCCAACAGCGGCGGGCCGCCGACAGATGTGTACGCTCGCATGTACGTCTACTTCATTGGCTCCGTGGAGGCTCAAAATTTGGTGAGTGTAATAATCATAATTACCTACTATATTCAGCACATTTATGTTAGTCTTTAGAGGTAAGCTATAAAATATATCAGGTGTGTTCTTGGGAACTATCGTTATACAATGTTTTATTTTTGAAATCCTGTTTGTCCAAACCTACTAAACCACAATTTAACCAACAAAGTCCAACCAAATAGAACGGAAGAGTCACTGTAAGACGATTGGGGACGGGTTCAATACTTTGCAGGTTTGACTAATATCCAAAATAAACAGCCGTACGTCTTTTCAGGCGCATCCAATTGCCCATAGTAATTGGCATCTAACCCGACCTACATACTGTAAGATTGTGTAATTTGCTAATTGGCAAAATGAAGTGCTGAGCATTTTTTGAAGGAAGTATGTCGTCCCATCCTAGTTCAATTACAATAAACATTCCATTAAAATCTTTGTAGTTAGTGTGATAGAGCCAACTACGAGTAGAAACAAAGGATAAAATAATTTTGCAATGAGAGAAAATGCTTATAATTTAACCAACATTTTGAAAATCAGTATTTGTGTTTGTGTGAACTCACACATATTTTCTACGGGTTTCCAACGAAGTTCTAATGTTTCAACGGTACCGAACTGAAAATGGTTTTAACCCATTCAGAATAATTGTACAACAATTTAACGCAGTCCATTTACGCTAATTGAAATCCGCAACAGGGAGTGTTAAATCAAACTTCTTATCAGTTTTCTTCGTTTTTCCCAAACGTTTTGCTCGCAAAGCACTTCATCGACATGAAAATCCGTATTTTCACCCTCTTTCAAACCTAGAAAATTATTAGTGGCTAGATAAGGTATAGTAATAGTCCCAAACACACTGGGAATGGACAACCTACATTCGGAAGTGTATATCAGAGAACTAGTTTAAGGGAATGTGTGTAAAAAATGAAGCTATCGCGAGATTTTCTTAATCAAAAACCGTTTTGAGGCATTCCATTGAATTAATTTTATTTAACTATAAAAATGGTAGTTTACGATTTCATTGCACTCAGAGTGCTCAAATTCAGAAACAATTTAACGTGATATATAACGATAACTTTCGAAAATTCGCTCATACGATCATGATGCATGACTGGAACGTTTTGGAATTGCATCGAATAGGAAATAGTATGCAATTTTGTTGTAGATGACTCATTCGTGAAATCGGCGAATTTACTTTTTAAATCCTATCCTAATGTAGCACTGAAAATTCTCCTAATATACATTTATAGCATTTTTGCAAAGAAATTTAGAAAATATATTTTTTTATAAATATTATGGCTTTATTTCTTACGAATATTTGTTAATGAGTCAATGGTACAAGGTGTGCGAGTAATTGGACGAGTTAGTCATTGTACCAGCTCACACTGAGATTTTGTATTATCAACAAACCAATATTAGGTATGAGATTTGGCGGACTGGATGAAAAGTGTCTACACTATCCACTCATAAAATAATTCATCTCTATATGTAATCTCATTCTGATCCTTTTGTTATCACAAAGCGACGTGAATAAACAGTTTCCTCGGCCGTTTCGTGGAGGCGTAATAAGTAAAAACAAGGGATATCCTTAAGTCAACAAGTCGCTCACCGTCTAGCCATCATTATGTCTTTCCAACACTGAGCATTCAAAAACAGATTTGCTTATCTTCGATAAGTATGATCTGCATAGTGGCAGGATCAAGGAAGAGGAAATCTACATCCTGAATTGCCTACCAATTAGTGATATGCAATTATTTGTTCATACAACTCATCATATTTCATGAACTAAAATTTTGAGTTCTTGAGGAAATTGTAGTTATTAGATCCTATAGATTAGTAGGAACGATGTCCCCCACAACAATTTTATTATTTATATTTTTAATTAGATTTCACCTCCTTTTTCTCTGTTGTCCTCAAGGATAGTACATTGACCGTAGGCCCCACAAAAAATCTGTAATTTAATTTTTGTAATGCACCTCTCTAAAACAGCAAGTACCGAAAGTTGAAATAAATATCCGGAGTATTAACAAAACGCAGGACCCTTTCTTAACCCAACTTCCAAGGAGGGAGTCAATCGGGTTGCCTCTGGGCCATATCCATCCATCTACGCAAAGCAAACAAACTAGGCGATAACCAACACCCCTGATTTACCCCTGTGCTTGTGGAAAAATATTCTGTTGAGGTAGATTTACCAAGTTTTACGGCAGATTTCGTACAAGCATAAAGCTCACTCAAAGCGTGAATAAATGTGTTCGACACACCTTCCTTTAAGAGCTTAAACCGCAAATTATCTCTATTAATTTGGTCAAAAACTGACGCAAAATCAATGAAGAAAGCATAAAATTCCAGCCCGTCAATCTCTATAGCAAAAGCCCTGCGTAAAGCTTGGACAAGGTGTTCATAAAGGAAAAACCTCTATAATTGTTCTATATTGTTGCTCTATAAGTCTATATTGTTCTCTATAATGTTGTTCTACAACATTTCTAGCACCCTTTTTGAAAAGTGGAAAATTATGGACTGACCCAAACTCTTAGGCATCAATTAGTGTAACATATACTTCAAGAACTTTTATAAAATACATTTATGTAGGTAACGTAAATGACAGACAGGAAACATTCGAATCAGTAAATACTAGGTAACTTGGAATTTCATGCCACAAAAATTACGATATTCAAGAAGAAGTAGCTTAAGGTTATCTCCGTATTTCAAGATTACACACCTCCGTCTAAAACTGAAAGAGATGATACACAAGCACCTAATGGCCAACAGAAGAGGTCGAGACCTCCTTCTTCTAAAAGAATGTGACGAGAATACAAATGTTTATGATTTAGATATTTCGATAGCATTCGGGCGTCGACTGCTCAAACTTGCTCTAAAAGTCACGGCTGAGTTCGTAGGATATCTAGCAATTTACGATATGACGTTCGGAACCGGATGTTAGCAACCCTTTCAGTGAAAACCGGTAATTTAGCCTTCAGAGTGGCATTCTATTTTCGCCTGTACAGAATGGTGAAAATCGGAGTGTCCGGGCTGAAGCCGGACACTGGCAACCCTGTCACGAAGTGATATCGAACTTCTTCATGTTTAGGGCGCCTACGGTATTCTGAGTTTTCGTGCTCCATCGCTATATTCACGCTAGGTTCCATACGATTCTCTTTTGATCAAAATTCCATTGCGTTTTTATCTACTCCAGCTTGCTCAGAATTGGCGCATTATTTTTACAGAACATGAAATGAATCTTAAGCAAATTCTCCTAGCTTTTTTCCAATAAATGCCTCGACGGGATTTGAACTATAATCGTAATGGTTCAAACATGGTTTCTGACTGATAAATCTAACCATAAACCTAGCTGTCCAGCGTTTCCCTATCCTGATTCTGTTTAATTTGGAATACCCATGGACAAGCTAGTAACCTACTCACCGGTACTGATTTCACCGAATTCCAGGTTTGATTGATGACATCACCTCATCTTTCATTGCTTCTAACCATTTTTCAGAATGACTACCTACTCGTAATAGGTACCTACTTGAAACAAGGATTCTTGTAGGACAACAGCAGTGGGAGTTGAGCAACCATCATACCTAGAAGGTGGATGAATACTTAAACTATTTGGGGACTATAGGTGATATTCTCGAGACTTGGGCACTAGTACATCCTTACATCGAGGCAAGGCGAAGTCGAAGTTATTTCACCTTGTTGTCATGGTGACGAGTAAACTATGCGAAAATACGCCATTTGTAGCCCCAGCTGGACAACTGCATAACATAGTCTTACCTAGTTCCTAGTCAATATTTTCATTATTTTTTGTAATATGCAAGGTAATACATTGTATGCAAATTACATCAAGTTATTATCAGGTGATGACCTCAAACGCTACGAACGTAAGATGTAATCTGTGGGGTAGAGATCCATATGAAATGTGTGTTGGGGAGTTGACATACTAGTGTTCTAGATGTTCCAGACATCAGCCGCAAAGATGTTGTGGATTATCTACCTATCTAATATTCAGAACTGTTCTTTGAATCAATTGAAACTAAAAATCTTTAGAGTAATGTGAAAGTGGTCTTGTGAAAGGGTGTGCTATGAGAGCTCTGTTAGGCGAGAATTGTAAGTATCACATGTGGAAAGGTAAGTACCTAGAGGGAAGGTATACCTACATACTTTCCGTATATTATTACTTTTTCATGAACTTCATTGATAAAAACGAAAGTAGGTACCTAATTACCTTTTTTGTCCCTAAAATTTGCGTAACTGCAAAACTCGCGCAATAACTGCACTGCCAATGCCGTCTTTATGAAATCTTACCTTCAGAAGAATGCATTTCAAGGTTTTTTCCTTGCAGCTGGTTTTTAATTCATGTTGCATATTCCCTGATTCGATATTTGACAAACTTGCTAATCAGCGGTTGTATTCGTCGGCAAAGCAACGACCCACCTATTTGGTTTAGGCACTTTAAACCAACAGCAAATCTGGTAGGACGTACGTACCTAAGTAGTTTCGTTTCTTGGTGTAGCAACAACCTGCCTTGTTTACTTTGACAAACTATCAAATCTCTCCTTTTATTCATTCAATATAACAAGTAAAGCTTCCTCAGTTAAGCATAGTACTACGAACTTATAATAAAACGCTGATGAAGCTACCTGAGCAATGGCTAGGTACCTACACAGCAGTACAGACACCTGAGGAATTTTCAATAATCTTTTCTTTACTATTTTTCAGGTTAATAGTTATTCTCAAAGCCTAAACGAATGAAATTCTTTAGTTTTCTGACACTGATTAACGGGTCCCTACAAACTCATCAAACGGAAACTCATCAAAAACGTGAGGTCGAGGCTTTTTGAGGAGTTTCCCCTCTGGGTGGGACACTCATCAAAACTGAATGGATGGGAAAGTCGTCAAAAAGAATTTCAAATAGAAATCAAATGTAAATTTGGAAGATGAAAAGTTGTTGACAATAATTTTTGATGACTTTCCCCTGTGGAAACTGGTCAAACGCTCCTAAGGGGAAACTCATCGAAATGAAAGTCATCAAACCAAACCTTCTGAAGGCTTCACCGTGTGCCAGACCCAACCGTTATAAGTGAAGGAAGTAACCGGATTTGGATGCCTTCAAACCCCAGGCCAGGTAGTTATTCATGGTGGCGTTGAGTTGTAACAATGGCAGGTATTTGACCCAAAGAAGACCAATATCCGTCTACTACTACCACCATTTTTGACAAGTTTCCCGTCAGCTCCTTTTCGATGAGTTTCCTTCAAGGTTTTTGAGGAGTGTCTCGACAGTGCTGGATTCTAGTCGAAAAAAATGTATACTGACTCATAACTGAATTAAACGAATAAATTTAGTGGATTCCATTTTTCGATGAGTCGCTCGTTCATGAAGATTTGACGAGTTTCCACCCCACGTGGGAAACTGATCAAAAATGGGGTTCTACGATTTTTTTGATGAGTTTCCTGTTGATGAGTTTCCTAGTTCCCTGATTAACTACAATAGTTAGTAGGCTCCTAGTCCAAATAAAAACTCGTTCACGTTAGATTGGTATCGTTGGCAGCAATCTACAATCAATTAGTGCGCTGGCAGGCACGATTATTATAACATATAGTCGAATTGAAACTTTGTATTGCTACAATATTATACTTTAAAAAAAAAAAAAAAAAAAAAAAAAAAACGGTTGAAAAATGGCCTTATAACCACGAATTATGTTGCCGTGAGACGGCAAACTTCTTGTGAGAAATAGGTTAGTTGAGTAGCGATTCATTGACGTAGGGCAGTCATGGCCGACTTTGGCTGAAACGCGAACCTACTCCAGGCGTGACGTCACGAGAATATGGGCCATAGGTTGAATTCATGATTTTACGTGGCTCCTTACCAATGATGTCATTAGCTAACTCGCTCTCAAGCTCTTTTAAATAAATTTTCTCACTTTTAGGTTCCTCAGGGTTTGTAAATGCATTCCCTTCCTTTAATTTCGAGTTATATTCAGACGATACGGACTTCAAAAATCCTCAGATAAACTGACTAATCTGCACTATTACAGCTACCCATATTTTACTACATCTTCTGGCTGCTCATCCCTTCGAAATTTCAAAAATAAAACACCGTCATCCTCAGTACTTGAGTTACTGCCTCTAACTTCAGAATTCATCCCTTCTTTGAAAATCCCATCTCTACTAATTCCAAATCTATCCTGGTCTTGGAAGTAAACTGTAAGCCCTTTCGCAAACTCGACAAAACAGACGAAAATCCCCTTCTTACTTTTTGCATCGTGTTTATTTATATTTAGTTTAGGAACTCGAGCAAAGACTTGTTAGCCAAAAACTCTGAAATCTTTGAATTTTTATTTTTGGTTTATCTACAACGCATAAGAAGATTTCTCGTTCAATAGAAAAGTTTAGTTTGAAATAAATACAGGCAGCTGCCCATACTGCTTCCCACATAATCTTGAATCGCTCTCCTGGATCCCCCCGTTTACTGTCGATTGGGACTTGTAGAATGATTGGAAACGGGGGGGGGGGGGGGGGGTCCCCCTTACCTGTGTGTGGTCCATGGGGACCTACAGCCCATGGTTTGGGTGGGGATGGAAAATTTGAAAAAATGCTTACGATGCCTTTCTATAGACAATTCCAAGAAAATGAAAAAAAAAAAAAATATATATATATATATATATATATATATATATATATATATATATATATATATATATATATATGGACGAAATAGTTGTTCCATTCAAAGACAGAATGTGGACTAGCATTTTCCGGTTTTCTGAACAAACTTAGTCTCTTGTCTATATATCTTTGCGCTAAGCATTAGATTTTCCGCAGATCTTGATGCAGTTTTCAGGAATAGTGTGGTTCAGGCCCTAAATGGTCCCTACACATTTTATTGTTTAGGGATAAATTAATTAAGCATGCAATAGTCGTGAAATACTCTCAATACTCCCTCATCTTCATTTTCAGCTGGTTTTTATTTATTTATTCCTTTTTATTTTCTATTTTTTAAACATATACAGAATACAATTATTGAATGTACTATGAATTTCTATATATTCCTAAAGGTGATAGCATCTGTGTATCCATAAACGTGAAGGCGTTGTAACATGTATATTAACCACTGTTAGGATGAGCAATTAAACTGGAAATTATGTTTCACAATGAGAGAAATCCTTAGAAGGACCTTACCTGTTTACATCCATAGGAGAAATCCGGTTCATAGTCGTTCGCTGTATTTCCTAAAATTTAAATCCAATTCCGATCCAATTCGAGAGTAGGTTGGAAACAGATCCAAACTTTTCTTAAGTGCTGTGTTTCGCTAACAATTTTCCTGCGTCTCGGTCGTTTTCAGAAATTCACAGCGCAGATTCTGATCAAATACAGATGGCGAGATGAGCGGCTGGCCCACACAGGGCCGCCAATGAACGGAGAGGAGTCTCTCAGAGACAAGTTGTGGACGCCTCACCTTTACCTTGTGAACGAGCATAGCAGCAAGATCATGGGCTCCGGTAAAGAAGACATCCTCGTCTCCATCAGTTCGGACGGCACCGTTTTGTATTCCTCCAGGTAAGACAGGTTAACACACGAACATCAGTCAAACAAACAAAATGTTGATGCACACAACTCACCACTCACAAACCTATGATTGGCTAAAGGCTAATGAAAATGTATGATATAAGAAATATTCAGTAATCTGAGAAGTTTTTAGGATTTAAATGTAGGTCGTGAGAGGTTACAACCAATCGGGGAGTAAAACCGTGTACACATCCATTCCAGATCTTCTTGAATCCAAATCAGTTTGTGTGTGTGACAAAATCTTTTGAACGCTGCTCGCACGCAAAAGTCAATTTCCATCTGACTTTTCTGATTGTATTTATATTCGAATCAAAAACTATCAAGTTATGCACTATGTCGCGCATTCGTTGAAAATTAATTGTAATGCGTATTCCTGTTTCAATTCTCCTATATCCAACAGTAGGGTCTCAGTAATAAGGTTAAAAGAAGAAGGGAAAGAAGGAACCATTCTGATGTGCTCGATTTATTTATGGAGGTTGCTAAGAAACTAACACGTAATGTGAAGCAAAATAAGTAGTTTAATCTAATGCCATTTTGCACTTACCGATCTGGTTCAATTCGCAGAAATGTACTGCAACCTTCTATGAACTAAGTACTAAATTCATAATTTCTCTTGGCCATTGGGTTTTATTGCCATTAAAAAAAAAGGCTACGTGGAATTGTGCAAAGAGCTCCTGTGAATAAAAATAGGCTTGCAAAGGAAACGGTTCACGCTCGAAATTCAGCATTTAAATTATTTGAAGAATGTCTTTATATTATTTGAGAATTGAAAACCGGTACTCATAGTTTAGCTTTTCAGTATTGTCAAATTTACATTAGGTACCAACGGCTTTTGAATGCCTGTTTTCAAAAGAAGATAGATAAATTGATTAACGTCCAAGAATGAACCATGTTATTAGTTGAAATCTTCTAGGAAATCATCCATATCAAAGCCAAGATGATAAAAAAGGGGATATTAATTAATAGTCCAAGTTGGATCACCTAAGGACGTTATGAAATCTTTAATGGAGTTTGGAAATCCTAGTCCATCTATGACAAGCTTGTGCGTTGTGGAATCGTATCAGCTGCTATTTGTAGGCAAGATCTTGGAGGCTGTAGAAAATTCTCCAGCGGTTTACTTTGTGCTTTCGCAGTAAGTTCTTGATAAAAAATATGGCCGGATGTTTACCAAGTCAGACTTAAAATTGATGTTTGTTCGAAACTATGAGTATACAGCACAAAAATGTGTTTCGTGTGAAATGCCATGAGGTTTTACCACTCAATTACTCCATGTGTTTATCACTTTTTATGGGCTCCCCACCTATATTTTCATACATTCCATGAATGATTCTGTAATTATGATTTGATTTTGAAAAGAGTGCACGGGGCAAAAAGTTCAAATTTGTGAGCATTGTTCAAATCACCGGTCCCTCGATTGGATCAAGAAGACCTGTCGCCTGTTTTTAGGTACCTAGTAGGTGTAGTCGTACCGTGAGTAGTATGCTTAGAGCCGTGGTTTATCGGTGAACGCGTTTCTTTGGGCTTGAAAGAGTTCTCCACTTTACTTGTTTCCACATCCTGTTTAAGTACTCGATTTGCGCCTTTGGTGATATTACAATAAGATTCCTTCCTAGCTCAACACAGAGCCAGGAAGCTAAGCCTAGCTCAGCCTAGCTGGGCCTAGCTTAGTTTCCTTCCTGCGTTGTTACGTTTCTGTAACAATGAAAATTCGTAATTGGCTATTTTATCCTAAATTTAAAGATATATGATATTCTGATATAGAAATGTGTAGATAAGCTCACGACAACCAGTTCACTCAGTTTTGGATACTGCTTCAACTAATAACGTCTTATCATTCGAATATCTGGGTGGTTTTACGATTTATAGCCGTGTTGACGATACATATTTATTCCGTGGGTCGTTTAAATGAACGGAAAAATTAACTCTTATTCTGAAAGTGTTTGAGATACTGATTTTTCAAATGATCAAACCTTAATTGACGAACGAAGTGAGTCTCTACTTTGACTCGGCTGGCATTTGTCAGCGTCCGTGCATGTGTGTGTGTGTGTGTGTGTGTGTGTGTGTGTGTGTGTGTGTGTGTGTGTGTGTGTGTGTGTGTGTGTGTGTGTGTGTGTGTGTTCCGTGCTACCGGCTTCAATTTTGGAGCTATCGATTTGAAATTTGGCAAGTAGACTCTTTAGACATTCAGGATTAGCTGTATAGTTTTTGGTTACGGTACGACGGCAATAAATTGTCGATGGCGACGACGATTGTCGTCAAATCTACCAAAATCGAGCTTATTATGTTTTCAATAGTTTTCGCCACACAGAATCGACTAGAAACACTATAAAAGTTTTGAAAGTTATTCTTGACGACAATTGCCGCTAAATCAACCAAAAATCGAGTTTGGAATAGTTTTTAATAGGTTCCGTAAAATAGAATCGTGAATAAGAAGCGAAGTTTAGTACATTATACTAGACAACCAGTTTTTCAAACTTCGTGAGGATCCTGGTGAGCGGACCAACTAGTTATAACTGTTGCAGTCGATTGAACGTGATGCCAAAATTTTAAGCACATCCTTAGTCGATTTACGATTTTTGGGTAAAATTTCGTGGCTTTGGTCAGGTAGATGGTTAGAAACGCTTCGGCTGGCGGACGGTTGCGGAAGTGCGGCCAATGGCACGTACGAAATTACGTACTTACGAATTTACGTACAAAATTAAGTACGTACGAATTTACGTACAAAATTACGTACGTACGAATTTTTTATTTTCGTTTTCAATTTTTGGGATCGACACATCCTGAAATTCAGGCCATAAATATTTGAGGGGTGATCCTTTTTTTCTTGGCAGGTTACAATGATTCAATATTGGAAACAATAAATTATAATGACAAGCTATTATGGATTCTAGTTTCAATAGAGAGATTTTGATGTAAAGATAAAGAAATGATGATCTGTACGAATAACAGTGATCTGTACATAGCTATTACAGTGATTTGGTTTCATCGTAATAGACACCACTGCTCTAAGTATGGAGTTACCTAAATTGTTTTCGAGTGATCCATGAACAACAAATTGAAGGGTTTCTCAATATTGCCCAGTTGCCGATAACCGTACTTGTACTTTGCTATCACTAAGAGCTGTATATTGCAATATCCCCACATCAATAATATAGAGTATTCAAAATATCTCCACTGAATTTATTTATCTTTTCAAAAGCCGTGTCAAAAAAAAATTCATGAGTCATAATGGAGTCATTAATCCGTAAAGTTTGACATTCCAGCTTCAGTGTATATTATCTTGAGATTTCTTCAGTACGAAACGGAAGTTAGTGAAAAACGTTGTCTATTTCTACGAAAAATAAAGAGTTACAATGTTAAATCGATTTCGACGATTAGGCCATCACCAGTAACAAACAATAACTGAAGTCAGTTATTGTTTGTTACTGATGATGGCCTAACCGTCGAAATCGATTTAACATTGTAACTCTTTATTTTTCGTGGAAATAGACAACGTTTTTCACTAACTTCCGTTTTGTAATGGGTTTCCACAACTTCGTCGCGAGTGATTTAGTTCTTCAGTACGATTGGTGTACCTACGTCTCTCGAGTTCTCAACATTGAGGAGAAGAGCTCTCAATTTTTCAGTAACACACAGGCATGACAAACGTACTGCACAAGACGTTAATGTGCGGCCCAAGACTCCATGCTAGCAATTAGTGCAATGCGGCCCACCCAACCAGGCCACTTAAAAGTTGGTTGCTGCTTCGGCAGGCCCAACCGGAGAAAAAAACCTCATGCATTTTCAGACCTGTGTTGAGTGCAATTGAGTCTCATTTACAAACGGAGGTGATTAAAATGCAGTGTGATTCAACCCTGAAACAAAAGTTTCTTGAGAGGTACACCGACATTTTCGCCTCGCCACTACAGGTTCACTTACAATTGTTACTAGTGAGTTACTAACGTTATACCGCAGAAGTGTAAATGTTTCGTATTGCTGTAGTTATCGATATAAAAATGTGGACATCCTTATTTTTCCTTGTTTGTGTGACTGAATTGAGAGAGTAACGAACTAGATGATTCTGAAGAAGTTAAAGAAGAGGAGAGTGCTTCAATTATTAACAATATTTTGTTGTTTCAAGGCTTAGAGTTACTCTCGTGTGCTTAATGGATCTGGCCAAATTTCCATTCGACAATCAGTTCTGCCCACTGGAATTGGAAAGCTGTGAGTATGAATGATATTTTTCAGTTTATTATTATTCTTATTATTTCTTTTTTCTATTAAGAGACAAAAACAATTATTTATTCAAAAATAAATTCCGAAACATCAGCCGGGTGAGGGAGAGAGGTAGTTTATTATTTACTGTTTCCAATATTACAAAATTCACATCTTTTTCCCAAACATTTCTTAGACTTTTTCATTGAATCCAGAAGCTTTGACTGGTGTTGCCACCATCAGAGAAGGAACTTCTGGTGAAGAAGACCCATTCATTTCGTACCTATTAAAAAGCTATATTATAGATACTTTTTACAAGTCAGCATCTTCAACCAGATTTCTTTGGAATACTCTGACCCTGATGAATAACTTTCATTAAATTAATAGCCCACTGGTTTGAAAACAAAGCACACAATAGTTTAGAAAGTTTTGGGCATTTGCGAATGATGTGTTGAATACCTTGTTTTCATGTTGTATTGCATAAAATATACTGTGTCTAATCAATTTTAACGTGTGCAGTAGGTACCTATCGTTTCGCGTTTAGATCATCTACGCTAAAATAATTCCAAAACTTCCTCCATTCCCCAAATTACTGCCTATGGTGCTAACTGTAAATAAGCTAATACCTATGTTGAAATTTGAGTTATACTTTACCAAATTTATCACCTCCATCACTTGTACAAGTTAGATCATTGCAACCTACGAAATAACACTTAGCCCACCCTCTACCACTCAAATATCCCTTTGGCTCGAATGAGAGGGAAAAAAAATTAACGGCTTGGAATTTAAGTCAGGCTATTCCAAGTCCATTCTTTCTATTTTTTTCTGGTTGATGGAAAACATTATTGCTAAAATAAAATGAATTTCTTCCACTTTCAAACAGTCCCTCTGTCTCAAGTCAGGAAAACTCCAAGTAACTAGGAATTTATGTTTTGCAGATTCAAAAGTATTCCACTCTCCAGGTTTACAGTTTATAAATTTAAAAACTTGAAAAAAAAAAAAAAAAACTGATACATCCCCCCGTCTCTAAACTCACTTTATGACCAGACATAGGCTATTCTATCAATCACATGAATTGTCGAATGCATGTGAAAAGTGGACAAAACCAACTTACATTCAGATTTCTATGATTTTATTAATACGGTTTCTCTCAGCCTGCTCACTATTGATTATTTCTGACATCGGTTATTCTTAATAGTATGAAACACTCCTGTGGTTGCATGAGAGAGCTAAATTATTATAATTATAATTCTTATCTATTCATAATTTAATTTTTTTCCAGGGAACTATAACACATCTCAACTTAACCTTCACTGGGAAAGAGACACACCTATTCTCATTGACAGCAAAATCCAATTGACTGAGTACAGCATCGTTGGCCTCTCTACTAATGCAACATCTAACTCTTACTCCGTTATGTCAGGACTTGACAACGACACCAATAACAGCAAATTTAGTGAGTATCTTAGAAAAGTCAAGGTGGTCTACCAAAATGATTCAGGCTGGGATGAAGAAAGGGTTCTACCGTATGTACAATTGGATGAGCATTCACTTCAGAGCTGACACTCGTATTTTTCTTCATCGGGTTAAAACTTTTCAATTTAAACATCTTTGAGAAACCAAAACACAATGGTTTAGTACAACCATCATTTACATACCTTTCAGAGGAGTCCGTCGTCACTAGAAAATCGAGAACCGGAGGTGAGCGCTTCGATGTAAAGACATCATCATCAGGCCGTCGAAACAGAACTGAAGTCAGTCAGTCGGTCTGTCACTTTATATAGAGGGGTCAAAGGATGGAGAGGTGGTGTGTGGAGCGGGGCGTAGAGGAAGGGAAAAAGTGAATACAAATACTAAACAAATACACTAACCCACAGCCCCCACCAACCCCCAACCACCTGAACTTAGAGCAAAACCTAAAATACACAAAATTGACATACCAATCAGACCAGTATTCAATTGAATACCAGCCCCCGCATACAAACTTTCTAAACACATAACATCAATCTTCAAAGACACACTAGATCTACCTTATACTTATAACATACGAAATTCTAACAAACTTATTACTGAACTTGAGAACGTAAAAATAACCGAGTATAATCGACTTGTACCATTTGACATCAAATACCCTTCTATACCTGTAGACGAGACACTCAACATACTGAAAAACAAACTTTCGGGCTTATATGACGAATCATACATTGACGAACTGATTGACCTAAAAAAACAGTACTTAAAAAAAACTACTTTCGATTTAATAAAATGACTTCTACAAACCAAAGGACGAACTTGGAATGGGTATGCCCACTTCATCATTATCAATTAGACATTCCTACATTATTACGAAAAGATAGACGTACAAACACTAATGATAAAACACAGCATTGTACACATAGACGACATGTTATGCAATAGAGAATATTACTTATACTATAGAAACTGAGAAATAGAACTACAATAAACAAAAAACAATACGAAAGAAAACCGACAGTAACTGATACACATTACATATTACTTCAAATCACCCTTAACAATAGAAAATTTCATCATTCAGACACATGATTCATAGATTCAAGACCATTCCACTCCCAGAACAAAATTGTACATGCACCTGTAAACACGCATACCTACATTGGACAAACATCAAAACAAAATCGCTAAACACCCACAGACAAACACTTCGGCGACCACATAGCCATACGATCTAGAAACTCAAAATTTATAAAAGGGTTCACAATATTTGCTAAATTTCATGTTTTTATTTGTTATATCTCATAGATATAGAGTGTAATACTAAAAAATAGATATAACAAACCTAACATAAAACAACACGTTTTATTTCAATTATATAATATACAGATAATCATAGTTGATATTATAGACATAAGATATGATAATAAGAAGAGATAATATAAGATATGTAATAATTTTACTATTACTACCTACTAGCGGAAATTACCACTAAGATCTTCTGTATGTTCATAATGTGGGTAAGTAGTTGTATTAAGGAGTTGGAAAACTTCACTACCCCCTTTACTACCAGGGACGGATTAGAGGGGGGGGGGGGGGCGGTCGCCCCCCCCCCCCCCCCCCGAGAGGCTGAAGAAAAAAAAATTCTTGCGGGGGAACGAAAGAATAGAATCACGCCGTCGCGCTTGTAGGTTGACAAAAATACGAGTATAGATGAAGGAACTTTATACTGGGGAAACTGGGATGATATGTACAGATAATCATAGTTGATATTATAGACATAAGATATGATAATAAGAAGAGATAATATAAGATATGTAATAATTTTACTATTACTACCTACTAGCGGAAATTACCACTAAGATCTTCTGTATGTTCATAATGTGGGTAAGTAGTTGTATTAAGGAGTTGGAAAACTTCACTACCCCCTTTACTACCAGGGACGGATTAGACGGCGAGAGGCTGAAGAAAAAAAAATTCTTGCGGGGGAACGAAAGAATAGAATCACGCCGTCGCGCTTGTAGGTTGACAAAAATACGAGTATAGATGAAGGAACTTTATACTGAGGGGAAACTGGGATGATATGTACCGGTTTTACTAATCTGTCACGGCCAATTTACTAATTTGTTCGTTTGAATTTTAGTAGGCCTACATACTGCGTAGGTGCCATGGGGTATCAATCGGAGATTTACGTGGGTAGTGTCAGAATTTTCGTCGGTAAACTCCGAGATTTCCAGAAGTGCTTGAGGGAAAAATCGTCAAAGCAGGTTGGCAACGGTGGTGTTGAGTCCGTGTCGTGCTGTCGTCCATCGTCGCCCTTTTGTGAGTAGAAGAGCAGTAGAAACCAAACTTCATGTTAAATGCGAACTAAAGTTTTTTTTTTTTAGTGTTAGAGTTTAGCTCTTTCAAGAAACGAGCATGGATGATAACATCTTTCTTCTTTAAAAAACATTAGGCAGCAGGCATGTAATACAATTTCAATTAATAGGGATAATTTTGTGTTCATCAGTTCATTTAATAAGTTACGGTAGGAACCTACTGTATTTGTCTCTCGTTTACCGCTTTTGGTAACAATACATAATCAACCTACCTACTGTTTCGACGAAGAAAGAAACGAATCGTGTTTTCTTAACTGATTGCAACCAGTGTTTTTCGATTGAAGTGAATTAGTCACTGTTTCACATTTACTAGTAATAGACAAAAAATGTTTAACAAGGTAGTATTTTATTTTTATTTTCATCTTTAATCAAAAATGTTCTTTGTTTATTTAATTTCAACGTGTTTACAAAATGTTTTTGTTTCTAAAGTAAATTGAAAAAAAAGAGTGTATTATTACGAGTATTTAATCCTGTGTTTACAATATAAATGTATAGTTTATAAATAATATTACATCACGAGGACTGAAGTTCTCCAGCGTTTTATGTTTCATTCCCTGCTTTTTTAAATATAATTTTGCCAAAAAATTACTTACCTAGGTACCTATAATAATTATTTTTTTATATTTTGTGTGTACCTACTAAATGTTCAGTAACCAAGCTAAAATTTGTGCAAATAAAAATTATGTTTTTCATGTTAATTTTGACATGCCTGATATGAAGTTAGTGTGGGTCTATAACCTCTAAAACTGCCAGTTTTTCAATGTCTTTTTTAAAAAAATTTCTCGGGGGGGGGGGGGGGGGGGGGGTACTCCCGGTAGAGGACCGCCCCCACCCACGAAATTCTATTAATCCGTCACTGTTTACTACTAAAGGTGGAATTTCCCTGACGCAGCTGCGGCCGGCGACCAGACGCTCTCCACTCCTTCAGTGTATTTAAATGAAACCGATTTCAGCTGGCCTCCGCGGCTACATGGTCTTAAAAACCGCTACATGACAGCCGCCGCGGCTGCGGCCGGACTGGTCGAGGGAGCAGTCTAGCCGCGCGCCTACGCGACTAGGGTATGCAGACCCGCAATGTTCTCTCCCCTCATAATTATACATCCCTCTGAAAAGAGCGACTTGTTTGTGCATTCAGAAATGTATGTACCAACCAATTGTTACTCATAATAAAAAATACTCTGCCAAACTAGCACATAGCTTCCTCATCCCTGACGTTCGCGCATGCGCATGGGCTTGAAATACTTACATTATATGGCACCATCTAGGATTTACCCCGCATCCCTAAAAACCGATCGCATATCGAAATCCGACCAAAACTTTAGAATTTGAGGCTGTTATGACAATATTACCTCAAAGTTAGGGCGACTTTTTCTTCAGCAGAAATAGGTACTGGAACTTGTGCTGTACCATATTTCGTGAGATCTTCTCTCACCAACGAAACGAGGTATTTTTTTAAAATACATTTTGATTTGTGATAAAGGTGATACATATGGTGAAATGTGGTGAAATTTTTTTTTAAATACATTTTTATTTGTGCTAAAGGTGATACATATTACTTAAAAAATGACAATGTTACGACCCCCTATAAGAAAACTTGTGCTGGGGGTCGGAGTGCTGACTCATCCTAATTATAATTAAATTTATCATATCAACATACGTAATGTATCTTACAAAAAAAAAAAAAAATATATATATATATATATATATATATATATATATATATATATATATATATATATATATATTCAAAAAATATAAAATAAAATAACCATCAAAATTTACCGGGATATCGACGAAAAACGGAAATACATTGAAAATCTACCACGGAAACGAAATTGTACTTCAATGAAATCGGTCGAATACATGATTCGAAATTCCAAAAGGCATACTTAAAGGGTTGAAATGAAATACTTTGTCAATTTATTTTTAAAAACAAGTAGCGAAACCTGTTTCCCCTTCAAGGAGGATGGGAGAGAATTAAAACGGGAGACCCCTCAAAATGAATACAACCTCTGTCCCATAGCAGTGTTCATTCTCGGCGTAAGCAGGGTGATCTCATCAGCTGTCCTCGTAATACTGAGGTTCCTTTTGAGCTTACCACTTCAGAACTCCTTATACATAAAAATCGCGCGCCGCAGCCGCCGGCCGCAGCCGCGTCAGGGAAATTCCACCTTAAGGATAGACTTCTAGCTCTAACGGTCCATGCTCCTAGATAGACAAAACGTACAAAAGTTAGATGAGTTACGTACGGAAAAAAAGCCACACAAATCATAGGCAGAAGAAATCATTCCCACATTTCTCCACGATCAGATACTGGGCCCGTTACTTGAAGTAACTCAGCAGTCAAGGAAGCTTCTTGTCTTGCCCAGTGCTCGAACACGATATGAGCTGTCTCGTTCTGATGTCTTCTAAAGTCCACGTTTTCGTCTCAACTTTCTTTTACCAACTTCATCAATGAAACAGATTTTATTCAACTTGGAGTAATTAACAATGTTTAATAGGAATTAGTAGCCACATTAGATTATTAATTATTGAAACTGTTCATAACAAGACTTGGCTTATGATTGCGATAGATATTGACAAATACGTGCATTAATCATTCAAATGCTTTTGGAAAAAATGTACTATTTAATAGCATTTATATGTATTACATGAGTCATCCCTCTTGCTGAATGCTTGCTGAATTATTCATTCTAAAACAAGTGGAAATTTGAGAGAAAAAAGTTTCATTTTCTATTCAAATAACAATGAAATTATAAATCATAATGAAAACATGTGTAGGAAATTAATCTACTTGCCAATAGTATCCTCACTCATGGAATAATGGTTGGGATCGTGGAAATGTAGAATACAACACCATTCCCTAACGGAAAGCGAATAAATATAGAATCGTGAATCGGTAGCGATTTTTAGCTATATGAATCGCAAGCTGACGAGTTTCAATATAGTCCACTTCTCCCTCCTTTCTTCATGCACCTTCCCAAGGTAAATTTTGAAATTCTTGCAAATAACTGGACCAAAAATCGAGTTCAAAAAACTGATTGAGAACTGTGTCCTTAGCATTGCATTCAAAATTCACAAGTACTCTCATTAAATTGTTCGATGGATTTGGTTTTGAGAAGGTATTAGGATTTGAGTTATGGATATATTATTTCTCTTGAGTGTAGAACCGTAAATAGTAGGTCCCCCTCATTCGACTAGAAGCTTATTACAATTCCGCCAAGCTGTTTAGGAGCGTTCCCAAAAACCACAGGTATGTGAAGGTGATATATTATGAAGAATGGAAGCTTCTGTTATACCCATAGCTTTAACGAGAATAGACTAGAACAAGTTGGTGGAGCCATGAGCAATATACTTACCAAAAATCTTGCAGTTGTTGATCTTCGTGGTTACAGCTGGATATTGTGACTAGCAGTCACAAACTAGGTGGTTTTATTTTAGTGTAACGGAATTATGGCATGCAGGCTATAATATTTAATGTGGTTGCGCTTTCAGGTGATAAGTACAGCTGCCTTACAGTGAACTTTCATCTTCAACGAGAGGTGGGTCACTACATCATGGATTACTATGTACCCAGCATACTTCTCGTGGTTGTATCTTGGGTGTCATTTTGGCTAGACCCTAATGCCGTACCAGGACGAACTACTTTAGGTGCGTATGAAAACTATTTTACCTGCTTCGCCAGAATAATAATATTATTAGCTTGAATACATAATAGTAAAGTAATCACTTAATGGACAGAGAGATGCGATGCTCAAGTAAGATACATGAGGCGTGAACTTTATATCTCTAATGTATAGCTTGTAAGTCACAGAAGCAAGGTAGGCTTTTATTCCGGTCCAATCTCAAATATCACACAGGCATCCACCATTAGGAGCTGTCGGAATGACCCTTTTCATTTCACAGATCCCTCATTCTCAATTGACCATTGAACCTATTTTAAATACAGTTGACCTAGTTATGCAGAAAAGTACCAACAATCTCATTACTCTTAATCGAACTGTTAGGTACAAAAATTATTAGGAAAAGATTTTGAGGCAAGGTTTATTCATTGCGATTGTATAAGCTATTTATACTGTCGAGAATCGGAAGGCGCTTTTGCTACTATTTTCCTATTTATCAATGTTTTTGCGAATCATAATACCGTTATTTTCCATATCAAACGCCTTGACCTTGAAACAGGGAGTGAATAGTTCATTTCCAAGGATCCCATATGGTCAAAGAAAACTAAGATCCAAAAACATATTGGTAAGTAATGTATGTAGTATAAATACGAACGGCGATCGAACTATTCAAACTTAGAAGAAAAAAATCTCATGCGACGAAGTTGTGAGAACCCATTTGAAAACCGAAATTAAATTTCCTCGAAAAAAGAAAGAAAAGAAGTACAATGTTAAATCATCAGCAACAAACAATAACTTGCAAACGTTAACTCTATGAATAATAATAATATGTTAACATTTCAACTCTTCACTTTTTCGTGGAAATAGATAACATTCTCCACTAACTTCCGTTCTGACGACCACATGTCGGGTTCGTATATGACCTGGTGAGAATAGCGATTAGATCGTGATTTTACTGGAAGTACCCCATCTATCATAACCTAACATGAATGTTCTGCGAGGAACTACCCTCCCCCTCCCCCCACTCATACACACTCACAAACATAATAACAATTAAAAAAACTAGTTGTTCAAGTTAGAGTAATCCAAACATATTCCCCCACTCAGAACCCCGGTTTGTTCAGTGATGTCCATGATATCCCCCCCCCCCCCCCCCTCTCACACCATAACTTCCATAATAAAACACCCCCCATGGGGAAGATTTGAAAAATTTCAAGTAGCCTGTGATTTAAGGTAGAATAATCCAAACATATTCGCCAAATCAGATCCCCAGTTCGTTCAATGGAGTATGATACCCCATTTCACCCCCTCCCCCTCCCCTAAAACACTCCCTGTGTCTCAAATTTCAAAAACTTCAAATAGACTATAATTTAAGTTGGACCGATACAGACATTTCACCCCACTCACATCAGTTTTCCAATGACCCCTGTAACCGTGATAAGTGGACAAACATATGGACAGACTGACAGAGAAAAATTGAGAAATTTTTGTAGACCAATCGTCTACTAATAGCATGAAACGGAAAATAAACGCAAAATTTCATTATTCTAATCAATGTACAGACAGACATACTTACGATTATATTAATATAGATTTGTTCATTCTTCTCATGCTTGGACACTCCCCTGGATCAATTCTTATAGGTCGTCCCTCCAGTATACGAAGCCTTGCCTATATGACCTATCTTCAAACGGATGTCCTAAACATACATATTTTGCTATATTAAATTGCAGGTACGAGCACCATGTTGACGTTCATCACGTTGTCCAGAAACATCGCCAGCTCCCTGCCTAAGGTATCGTACATCAAAGCGACTGAGTACTGGTTCATCATGTGCACTGGCTTCATCTTTGGCTCACTCGTCGAATTCGCCTTCGTTAATACGATATGGAGGAGGAGGTAATTTAAATCTTGTCATTAGAATAATATGACTGATTGGATGATTGCGCGATATTGATGTGTCTACGTTGTCGGTAATCATAATACTGAGTAGTTTCTAAATTATGGGGTTTAGATCCGTATGATACCAAGCAATTTGTAACGTTTGGTTATACGAGTAATATAAAAGCTGCGATTTTCATAAGCGGATTAGAGATTTTATGTGTTGGATTGAACAAAAAAGACAATGTTTATGATTGGGTATACATTTTGGTCATTCGCCATTGTGGCTTCATAACAATTATTCAACTATTGACTTTTTGGAGGAAAAAATACTGCTGAAGCTACCTAATCTTTTTGCTTCCGAGTCTACCTATAGGTAGCGGAAGCATTGTTTTCACTTGCGGGGGAAAACAAATTTTTTGTCTCCAAAATCAAAATTTCCACTCGCATTTTACGTGTTAGACCATTCTGAACAACTTTGGTTCCGTGTCTGTCTGTGTGTGTGTGGCTGAGTGTGACTGTGTGTATGCGTGTGTGTCTGAGTCTGAGTGTGTGTGTGCATATGTCTGTGACACCCATCCTCGCCCGATCCGTGTTGGAGGTCTGGCGGTACCTTGGGGTCGACTTGATGGGATTGATCACTATAGCCGCAAGCTGTGTGGACCTTGGTGGGCTAGTGTCACCAAGGTTCCATTACAGCCACAGCAGAAGCGTCCATTTACTTACTGCCAAAGGTAACATATGGGTTAGGATACTGCAGGGAGGCTGCTTGAGTTAGATCATGAAGTTCGCTCTGCTGTGTGCTCTTGACTAGGCTTCCCACCTGGTATCCCAAGTGCTTACATCCACGCACCGGTCAAGGCCGGTGGGCTCGGTATCGTTTCTGTTTCGGCCCGCATCCCGTCTTTATACTGCCAGCGCCTGATTGCCCTTAGGGGCTCGAGCTGGGAGGTCGCCCACACTGCTGCTCTCCTGGACTTTGTTAGGCAGCAGTTGTTGTGGTGTGATCGAGCAACAACAACTGCTCCAAAACCCAGCTCGTCTGTTGAGTTCGCTGCTGTACTGCACGAGTCAGTAGATGTAAAGAACCCCGATAGTACGCTGAATCCCCAATTTGGAATGGGCTTCAGAAGGCATTTGGGAACATGACTATCCTCATTGTCACGCCGTTGTGGTGGTTATGCAAGCCACCCCTGTGAGGTGTTCAAGTAGTAGTCACGGGGCAGTTGCCACCTTTTACCATGCCTGTCAGGGTAAAAATGAGAATCTGTATCATGTTGTGCAGCAGTGTCCTTGTACTCAAAGTGCTGGCATTCTACGTCACAATGTGGTTGCCAAGCAGATAGCAGGCACGTTGTCATCCAGCGGTTGGGTTGTCGAAAGGGAGTGACTATATCACATGCTGAGTGATTGGTGCAAGAAGCTGGGTATCGTTGCGATTAAGCCCAATGGGTCTGCCATAATCCTAGATGTCCAGGTTGTCAGTGGCAGCGTGGACATGGAGCAGACCTGGCGGGCTAAGAAAGTAAGTATGATAGGAATGATCTGCGACAAGCGATTTCCGAGCTTAAAGGTGTGAATTTTCTTTTTACTAACTTATCAATATGCATGAGCTGCAAAGTTTCAAATTAATCTAAACTTTGTTTTGTTTTTTTCCACAGATTTCCTTTAAACAAGAAATTGAGAGAATTGTATGAAATTGTTTTTGTATTGATATTGTATTGTACTATTGTATATTGTATTGTATTGTATTGACAGAATTGTATGTAAAATTAAAATAATATAATAACATAGAAAGTGCCATGATATAGTTATTCATTTACTTATTCAATTGTTCAGCTCCTCTGATCATACTCCTTGCCCCATCCAGGTGAACCCATGGTGTTCTCCTCTGATCATACTCCTTGCCCCATCCAGGTGAACCCATGGTGTTAGTAAAACTGTGTCTTATGTACAAGATATTGTCTCAATGTTGAAATGCAGAGCGATTCTTCTGATGCTTTGGAAGAATGGTTCTGAGATAATTGCTTTTGAATAATGGAAGGATCTTTCACTTTAAAATACCTAACTAACTTATGCCCTAACTATCATAAGTACGGTATGAAAAGTACAATATCGCCACTACGCAAAACTACATGAAATCATATTGGTAAGTAATGCATGCATTACACGGACGTTCCTATGAATGGATTTTATATATATTTGGTGAGAGTTAAAATGAGAGGAAAAACAAATATATCATGACTTCTCCCCCCCTCCCCCCATTAACTCCCTCCACTGAGAGCAAATTCAAATAATAAAACTTCCAGTATGAAATTTGAAGCTCCTGACATATTTTTATAACCTAGACCGAATATATAATCGAATTTAAAAAATGATTTCAAAAATCTGACTTGAATAGTTAGCGACCAATAACATCAAGGTCATGGCCCGACCTTGTCATGGCGTGGGGTGTGGTTCGGAAAAATTGCCACAGAGTTACTTGAGTTGGGCATATCGGCAGGAGTGCACCGTGGTATCACTACCTGTCTTACTTGAACTGGTGGTCATTTTGAAGGGGCACTTCCTTTCATCCCACTCTCCTTTCTCCTCCTTCAGCTTTCTTGATCCCAAGGGCCGGCGTCTGGTAAACCTGATCGTCCTCCCCATTTATTTTATTTATTTGCTTACTTTTCACTTTAATGGTGTGTCCCCTCCACCTTTGAGGGAAGTTGAAAAAAAAAGAAGAAAAAAGGTGTGCGTGTCCGTGAGTGTGTGTGTGTGTTTGTGTGTCTGTCGTGTGTCCACAAACCCTTGTAAAAATCTTATTTTCCACGGTTTTCATCCGATTTGGATGACATTTTCTAGGAATATGCGGCCTAGGGTGAAGACAGTCCCCTATCAGTTTCATCCTTCCTGGCTTAATAGTTTACTCTGAGCAGGCGCCAACGTAAACTCTACTAAGCATAATTTTCTCACGCTGAAGTCGTCCGACCTCGCTCAAATTTGAATGATAGTTGGGGGATAACGATTTGATAATCCTATATCAATTTTAACAAAATTATTTAACCATTTAATAGCTACTGCGCATGCGTCAAAATGAAATCCTTGTGACGACGTTGATTTCTACAGTTTTCATCCGATATTGATGAAACTCTTAAGGAATGCGCGGGTTAGGTTGTAGATGGTCCCCTATCAATTTCATTATTACCAAATAAATACTTCACTCTGCGCATGCGCAAACGTAAATTCCATTATGCTCCATTTTTTCACACCCTAGTCATTCGATTTCGCTTAAATTTGGATGATAGTTGGGAGAAGACGATTTGATTACACCATATATCAATTTTAACATGTTTGTATCATTATTAGCTACTGCGCATGCGCCAATGTAAAATCCTTGTAACGACCTTAATTTTCACAGTTTTCATCCGATTTTGATGAAATTGTCAGTGAATAACGCGGGTTAGGTTGTAAATGGTCCCGTACCTATTTCATTGTTCTAAACTCATCAGTTCATTCTGCGCATACACGAACGTTAATTACATTGTGTATACTTTTTCGTTTCTTAATTGACCAATTATGACGTTTCACTCTACATCTTGATTTACTCTTTTCCATTATGGAATTTTTAAAGCTCATTTTAAACTTTTCAATGATCTATACATTCATGATACTAAAACGAGGAATCTATGTGCCACACCCAACTTAACAGACGTTTTTTGTTTCATATACAGATAATATGAACCTAGGTTTAAAACTTTTTAGACTTCCGATAATTTCTGAAAATTACATCTGAATCAGTTGAAACTTGTGAGTGTTAACCGAGTTACAATCATTTCATGTAGTTTGCGGAGTCCTGGACCACTGTACTAGATAGTTGAGTAAATTCATAATTACAGCAGCATTGGTTAAAATTTCGTATCGTATAACACAATTTTGTAAATAAAAAACACGAAACGCGTACGACACTCGTTTTTAGAGGAGTCTCCCCACGCCCTTGCATCTTATGTGAAACAAAGCCGTACGGGTTAGGCGTTGCAATGAACCGTTTCTCATGCGATTAGCGAAGTTGAGTAACGTCGAGCCTGGTGAGTACTTGGATGGGTGACCGCCCAAGTAAGGAACTTTTTTTATGCGATGGATATGAGTAGTTCCTCCTTTCCATTCTTGCAAATGCTACATCTTGGGATAGTTAGGCGATCAGTTTTCAGGATATCCTCTGGGTGTAGCAGGTTAATCGCATATACCCTTTCCCCCATATCCAATAGGCAGAATCGGCAATATCCTTTAAAACTTGAACTTTAAACAATGGAAATGAAGTAGTTATCCCTTCAAAGGGTAGATGCGATTAACCTGCTACAACCAGAGGATATCCTGAAAGCTGATAGCCCAGGAACTACCCGAAGATGTAAAATTTGGAAGAATCGAGAAGGAGGAACTACCCATATCCGTCATACTCCTGAGGCTTTCAAGAAGCGGGGGGGGGGGGGGGGGGGCAGAGTGGAAGGGGGCTCCAAATAGGCAGGGCATGGGTACATGAATCATCCTTATTAAAAATGAGCCGATGTTAGCAGCCGTCTATGGATAAATGGATAAATGGAGATCCATGGTTTTGAAAAATATTTTTTATTTTGAAATATTGAGTGAGTTAACTTTTAATTTTAAATATCCGTTTACCAAAATGGTTAATCAACTCATTATGTACCTGCTAACTTCGTTTACTTGGATTACAGGAAAAATGTTGAGCTAAAGAAGAAAAACACTCGACACATATTGAAGTCCACTCTGACACCACAACTGCGAAGGAAACAAATCCCTGGGATCGATAGGAGTCAGTCTTGCACATCACTCAACAATGAGCAGGTCCGCACCAACGTTCTTACTTTCAAGATAACTGGTGGTAGTCATTCAATGAATTTTTCAATGTATATAGCCTTACCAGAAAACACATTTTTGCGAATCAAAAACCTATGTAAACCTGACACTGGTGAAGAGTATTCTGGTCCATTGGAACCAACAACCCTGTTTCAGGGTTGTTTTTCTAATAATAAAAAGTTCCATTCATGCAGCATGATCGTATGGGCGAATTTTCGTAAATTAAACTATTGTATTACGTTAAATTGTTTTGGAATTTGAGCTTTATGAGTCCGAAATTTTTTTTAACTATTATCTTTATTGCAAAAAACTTATTCTAAATAATATTCTATTATTCGCTAAGCAGACTTTGAATTTTCAGCTTTTCTGCAGTTTTTATCGATTTTTTAGCATTCTTTCATACTTATTTAAGTAAATTTTTAAGTTTAATTTTGTACATCAGTTTTTGAATGTTCTATTTTATAGTTAATAAACTTTATTTGAGCAATATTCTGCTATAAAATATAAATGTAACGATTTTCAGCAGTTTTTAGCCATTTTTAGTAATTTTTTTAGTACATTTTTTGAAATGTGACCAATTTAATGTGCTCAAAAAATGTTGGCCAACGAACTCATCCTTTCGTTTCGAAAGCTTGATTTTTTTTTTTTTTTTTTTTTTTTTTTTTTTTTTTTAATAAGAAATCTTCATCTCAATCCTAAGGATGTCGTTCAGAAGGATACACATATATACCTACTGTAAAGATTGTGGGATGATTCGGGTATATGTTGTTATGAGGTAAACACACACGTATATGACCACTATTTATCGTTATTTATTTGATACGAGTAATGTACAACGTCGACTGACTAGGTAGGTAGGTATTGCTTGAAAATTAATATTTTTCCGAACGTGTGGGGACTGTACTGGCTGTGTCTTCACATCGCGACGTTCCTGGTCAACGCTCGTATCACTCCATCCACCAGAAATGCCTGTCCCAGGAATATGGTTAAGACGAGAAGGAAGTTCCGTGTGGGGTATCATTTCCCAAGACTGCTAGAAAAAGTAATTTTACAATTTAGAGTAAATTTCCAAAAATATAGGGCGAGTGCATATGGGCTGGAGGCGGGGTCAACTGTCCGTATCCCCTCAGCCAAATGAGCCCATCGTTGTTGATGAACAGCTAGTATAACGTCCGCTGATGAAGCCATCTCTTCCACGCGTAATTTCACGATTCAGATTAACATGTCGCGAAAACTCACAAAACCGTTTTATATAGTTCAAATTCTCACAAAGAACGTCAGGCCTTTGTGTGATCGTAAAAGTTCTGACACCAGTGTAACGAATTAACTTGTGGGATGGTGCGGGTATATGTTATTATGATGTAAACACACATATACGACCGCTATTTATCGTTATTTATTTGAGTAACTACGAGGAATGTACAGAGGTGCCACCACAAACTTGGGAGACGTTGGGGAGCCGGAGAGAGTAAACAAACGTTCGCGGTGGGAACTAGGACTCGACTGGCTAGGTAGGTTTTGCTCGTAAATTATTATTTTTCCGAACGGACGGGGACCAAAAAATTAGATCGCGCTGTGTCATCACATCGCAACGTCCCTTATCAACGCCATAACAATCCTGTATGTATAATATGAAAAAGTGTTTAACTCTAGGATTTGTTTCAGAATGCCTCAAAAGGGATTCAATGAAGAAAATCTTCGAGAATTTTGATTTTAAAATGTTTGGAGCCATTGCAATACCTTCATTTTTTTTTTTTTACGAAGATTCGCTAAAATGTTGTGAAATTTGAACATGTTGCATTTTAATTGGCTACATATATCATTCAATATATCCCATCCCATTAATCAAAAAGAATTACAAAAAGTATAGGTAGTTGAAATATAAATTTTAATTGTTTTTCATAAACTAATTGAAAATATGAATGTGAAAACACCAATTAAGTACATCCATGAAAATAGATACAACTTGGGAAAGATTTTTGAACTCCCAAACTGATTATTTCTTTACGAGATAGGCTCCCCCCTTTGTTTTCTCGAAAAGTCGGAGTAAATAATTCGGACAAAAGTAATTCTTCACCACTTTTACTGTAAATTTCAAAAATGACACAATTGCACATGTCTGCTCAACTTTTTTTTTCAATTAGGAACCCAAATTTCTTATTGCAGATTCGAATTCACGAAGAGATGATCCATCACCCGATTTTTTTTATTTCGCAAAAACGGGCGCGATTCCGCGCTAAAAGTGCAAAAATTGTGAAATACTGAGTTTTTGAAGTTATTCAAAACTACCACTTTTTACGCAAAAAAGTAAATATAAATAAATATGTAAACGTTTTTTCGATAAAAATCTACCACCAGTTTTTCGGTGTTTTTGCTAGTTGATGTTGCAAATTTCAATAAATGAACATCATTACGAGATTCAGCACGAAAAAGTACCCCAGATTCATGTAACATGTGGCAATTGAATATCTTCACAAACTCAGTATTTTTTAGAGCGGAATCGCGCACTTTTGGAGAGAAATTTCGCCAGTTTGCGCGCACTAAAAAAATCGAGTAATGGGTCAGTTTTTCATGATATTTCATGTAGAATTCGAATCTGAAATAAATATGGGAGTTCTCGTTTAAAAAATAGAAGTTGGTGTCAATAGCGCATGTTTGTGCAAGTGCCCTCCAATTGTGGGCACTATGGGTAAAATGTGAATGAGATAACACATACCGCAGCTCCCAACCATGAAATTCCCTTGGTTTAATTTTGGATGTGGATTTAGACTTGATTACGATAGTATGTGTTGTGGCTGTTCTATAGAGGACCATTTGGGCTAAATTCCGGTGGTACCGTTGCTAATAGATCGAATTAAAAATATAGCAGACGGCATGGGCTCAGTAAAGCAAATTCCGGACCACGTATGCACTATGCACCATAGATATTGATAAAAAATATGAAAATAGATAAATAATAGGAATTAATAACTAAGGATGGAAGTATCAGATCGTAGTATCCATAGTATCACTGATGGGGCCAAAAGAATAACATTACAAATTAGAGGAGTAGGGTTGACCAGGAGATATGGCAGCTGGAGTTGAACAGCAGAATGTGGTCTTTGGAACAGACTCTTTCCATTTTATAACCCTTCTACCTCCAGTGGGATACCCTTACCTCGGGTCTCACCTCTAATATGGTGCTTGATCCTGCCCTTAAGGGTCATCTGATGAATTTATTTTGAGACAACTACCTCCATCTGGTTAATGGTCAGGCACGATAGCATGGTTAGTATAAGAGTATGCATATGTCCCAATACGATGCGATATGGATCAGATAATGTCATATTTATATTATACATATAAATGGGCCCTAACATACATTATACATATATGTCATATATTAAACATATAAATGGGTCCTGACAGAATATCTAAAATGAATAGAAAATCTGCAACCTTCTCCATCTAACGCTACAATCAAACTCTTGTCAACACGACTTATTTTATTTTATTTTTTCAACAGACCAGCAGCCAGCTGACGTTATCTGTTGAGTCTATTTGCCAGAACCCGTTTCCTGCAAAGTGTTCTCAAGAACCAGAAAAAGCCAAAGGCCTCTTCACCATGACACCTCAGGAAATCGCTAATTACATTGACAAAAGGAGTCGCGTTGTTTTCCCGGCGCTCTTCATCGTTTGCAACCTCTTTTATTGGACTATACTACTTGTTTAAATATGATACCAAAGTATCTACTAGTTCTAGAGGTTGTGATATTATGTAATTACTGTAACTTTTCAACAAAGGGTGCAATATATCCTGTGAGTGGAGTAGAACAGTTACTTGGAGAGCGCAGCTTTTACCTCCTACCTATTTGATCTAATTTTATTGATCTAGTTTCTCACGAAATTTCATATCCACAACCTTTATTTATTACGAAATTACGTATCGAAATATTACGAAATATTGCGAAATATTACGAAATTTCATATCCATTATTTTTATCATTTCTTCACACCAAAGCGGGTAATTGCAATGTTTCCAATGTAACCTTTTGACGTTATCATTACATTGGTTTTTTTTTAAGTGAAATTCACGCAGCGAAAAATAGATGTCCTATATCAAATGAAACATGTTTCTTCTCTTCCTCACATTAAAAATTGAAGGGAAAGCGCCTAGCGTTGGGTGAAATAGCTATATACCTATATACAAATCGTGTCGATAAGTTCAAAAGTATTAGGTATTAGTGTAGAGAGTTTGTTGTAATTGTTTCTCGAATTAAGTAACGAAAAAACTTACCTCTCCACCAAAAGTAAAACTCGAGGAAGAGAAAAGTATTTGCACAAGTCAGATATTTAGCTGAAATATCTTCATCACATTATTTTTATTGATTGACGAAAAACCTCCTAGGCCTATTCTTCAGTTTTTTACTAAGCTCCAAAGATTGTAGAGCTCACACATGAGTTTTACTTGGTGGTGTATTAGGTAACGTCACTTGGCAAAAGGAGACTGAAGTTATTTATTACGAGTAAAACGTCTGCTGTCATCATTTCATCTCTATTGATTTGGTAATTTTTAGAGGAGAATGAAGAATGATAAGAAATTTTTGAGAAGCGAATTGCCAAATGTCGCCAAAACGACAAGAACAATTAAAAATAGCGCAGTCCTTTATTTAGATGTTCCATTTTTTCAAAAAATTAAAACTCATAGGAAATAAAATATTCAGGACTAGGCATGAATACCTTTGCAGACGACAGGTAAAACTATTATCGTGATCCCGATGTTTCATATTTACAATAGTAGAATACTTCCATTTCATCCATTTGATAGTTATGTTGATATCATGTATGATTTATATTAATTTATTTCTGATAATGACACAAATAGTGTTTGTCGTTTGATAGGTACTCTTGTTTGTGAGTGCACTCAGCAATTCATTGTCATATGTTCAGCACTTCTTCCAACAAAGTTGTACATTTTTAATAGGTATTATTATGAGCAATGTTCCAAAGGATTTTACAAAGAAAATGTTGCTAAGATTTAAGTATGCTATGATTTAATATTTCCATTACAATGTTACAAAACGTAACTACATACTTTACATAATAACACTTGTAAATAGTTATCGAAGATCTTGTAGTGTTCTAATTGTACAAATCTTTTGCGTATTAATCTATAATAGGAAATTTACGAACTGATCAACAATTTTTACGATTTTAAATTCATGGTAAACAGATGTTGACATCATGATTTTTATCACTTCAATAAATTTTTAGTCATGTTGTTATTATTTATAATTTCCACTGACCTCGTCTACCTTTAAAATAATGAAATACAAGAGATTACTCGTAGAAGTGAATACGCCCAGGCCCAGAGAAGAATCTGATAGGTAAGCAAGCTGAAATTCGTACCAAGCTGAGCGAGTTGGGATATTTATAGAAGAATCCACTTACTTATCATGCAATAAGACCCATTATTCTATGTTTAGCAATCTTCTTTACTTCTTCAATTCCTCTTAGAGTCTCCGTATCTACGTCATTGTTGAGCCTTTTCCGAATGTCCGAAAGTATTTCATCCTTATTTGTCTCCAAAACACATATTATGTAAGGAAATCCAAACTTGTCGTAGTACCTGTCGCAAATGAAGAGATTTATAAAATACTTATACCTAGTAGGGACTTACGATGTAAAAAGAATGTATAGAACCAGTTCATGCCAGAAATGCCAGAAAAGTGTTGAAAAATAAATTGCAATTCTGTTAATGATCCCAAAAGGGTTTGGGAAATAATAAATGAAGCTGTTGGTCGAAAAAGAAAAAGAACAATTTAGATGAAGTTGGAAAAGACGGAAATAGTTTCTATGCAGTTAAGGAACTTATGGAAGTAAGAAATAAGTTTAATGGGCATTTCTCGTCCATTGAAGAGAGCATAGTAAACAAACATGGTAATGTTCTGGACATGGACTTCATTTCTGGCAATCCGGCACAAAATCTAAATGTCACATTATTAGGAAACCATATTCAGACTGTGTCTGAAGATTCAACTAATAAGATAATTGGCGGTGGTGACCTCCACCGTCAAATCGTGAGATTACTTTTCTGGGTCATCTTGCTTTGCTTTTTAGTGTCATTTGATTCCACTTGGGAATATTTTGCTGTTCAGTCGTAGAGTTTTTTTTTTTTTTTTTAGTTTGTCCTGGTTGCTCTCATCGGGCTGTCGGGCATTTGGGGAGCTTGATCGCCTCCCCTTGTGCTTTGGCTGCGTATTTTCGGGCCATCCTTGTTCAGACTTTTTTCTCTCCGTATTAAATGTAAATTCTCGTTGGCGCACTTAGGTTCTCTCTAATTCATTCCCGTTACGGGACAAATTTTTCCCCTGGGTATTTCTCGCCTCTGGGACGAGGCACTTTTGGGCCCCCCGTATCGTGGAGTACCACCAATAATTGTCTGTTAAAATTAATTAAACAAACCCGCTTCATAATAATTCTCATTAAAACTTTCTAGTGGCCCCTTTAGGGGACCAATTGCGTTTTCATTTTTATGGGCTGTTAGTACCGGAGAGTAGCCTCCCACCAACTCCGGAAAATATACTACCTACAGCGCCTCGTGCCAGGACTTCAGTTGATCTAAGTAGTTTAGTTAAGTAGTTTAGTCCTTTAGAATAAACAGTATTACTTCGTATTTTACAGTCAAGTGTTTTCATTTTAATTTAGTTATTCCCTACTCTCTGTCTTCATCATTGAAGACATATATATATATATATATATATATATATATATATATATATATATATATATATATATATATATATATATATATATATATATATTTGTGTCATTTCAGACGATAACTCTCCTTAGGATTGAGATAAAAATTCCGTTCTTGCGCAAAAAAAAATCAAGCTTTCCAAATGAAAGGATGAGTTTGTTGGCCAGAATTGTTTTTGTCGCATTAAATTGGTCAAATTCCAAAATATGTGCTGAAAAAATCACTAAAAACGGCTAAAAACTGGTAAGTAAATATATATTTTTTAGCAGAATATTGCTCAAATAAAGTTTACTTACTATAAAATAGAACAATAAAACATTAGTGTACACAATTATGCTGAATATGGACTTAAATGTCATTAAAATTTGATAAAAAATGCAAAAAAGCTGAAAATCCAAAATCTCTTTTTGAGTTGCAGCTTATTATTTAGAATAGTTTTTTGCCATAAAATTAATAGTTAACAATTTCTTTGTACTCAAAAAGCTCAAATTTCAAAATATTTTGATTTTAGTGAACCTAAAAGCAGTTATGACCATTTTTATGTCATAATAAAATCAATTAAAAAAATCTCTTAGAGGAACTTTTTGTTGGAAATTGGTTTGTTGAAGAATCGATCCCTAGAAGGTTCTTAGCCAATCATGTTAACACTCTGTATATGTATTGACTGACCTAACCTCCCTTACTAAGGATGTAATAAAGTGCAATACCTTTTTAGCTAATGCGTTAGAGTACACAAAGCTAGATTACTCATAGCTAAGGTACACACCTGCGATTGAAATCGGAAAGCATGTTGGCCTCAGAAGTCATCAAAGTGCTCAAACCAGCTGATTTTTGCTCTTTTGTTGATTCTTCGGTCATGGTCTTCTTTGTTCCCAACATTGGATGATTCATCAGAACCTGTTTTTTCGCTGAAAACACGATTTATTTCTTCATTAAAGCATTATTCCTACGTCTATCGTTCGATTCCTGTTGGCGTAGGTACCTATAATAACATGGAGGATTTTTCGAATAATGTCAGAACGTCGTATAAAATACCTGCGGTTGTTTATAGCTTGTTTAAATTTTAAAACCAACATTTTCGGTAATGTTCTCAATTGAAATCCGTCTTAAGGGATTCTGAAATGAATCCTCGAGTTTAACGCTTTTCCATTTATATAAACACACGAAAAACTGTTAGAATCCAGGAATCGTTTCAGAATGTCCCAAAACGTACCTAATTCCATGGAGGAGATTTTGGAAAATTTTAATTTTAACAATTTTGGAGCCATTGCAATAGTTTTATTTTCTACAAAAATTAACTAAAAAAGCATTTAAAAGACAGCTGGCGCAAAAAAAAAAAAAAGAAAAAAAAGAAAAACATTGTCCGTTGCCTATTGTATTCAAAATTTCATGAGTGTTTCTGCATGAATTTATGTGCAGAAGCGAGAGTTTCTTCATGTATAGTGGTTTTTCGGAAGTCATCCAGACCAGAATAAAATATCCTGCTTACAGAAAACCTACTTTCCGTTTGCGTATTTATTTTATTGTGGCCTTCCAGGGAAGTTTCCACGCGAAAAAAATGTATAGTACATACATGCCCCTCATATAAATTCATTTAGAAACACTCCTGAAAGTTTGAATGCGATTGGCAGCGGGACGTGGGAGCACTAGCTGGGGGCGTTAACGCCTTTTTTGAGAATTGCCAGCATAAAATTTATCTTGGGCACAATTTACATATGGCACAACATAGGAATTATAGTGATAAGGAAGGGTTAGTGGCAACAAGGATAAGATTACTACCGATTTACGAGTATTATGAGTGCAGCTATGAGACTACACGCAGCATACAGCATTGATAGAATTTTAACATAATGCATTCCAACTAAAATAACCGTCATGGTAATTTGACGATAATGGACTAATTAAAACTACCTGATGAAGCAGTTGATTAATTGTGTATCCAGTTCTCATTAAATTAGTCATTAATTTTCATAAGTAAGAACACCAAACTTGTTACCTATCGGTTTTGTTCGATGGATTGAATAAATTTCATCTTGATTAAATGGAAATTCGATAGTGCATGTGGAATGTATAAGAACGGCTTGATAATAAAGCCAACGTCGGTAAGTTCTGGGTACATTAAAACTTAATCACTTATTGATCGTGAACACTAGAAGTACCGGAATGTCTTACAGGAATGTCGATAAAGTTTGAAGTTGGTGTTTTTTAAATTTCGGAGAGTGAATACGCCAAAAATATTTACTCTGGTTAATGAACAAAATCCCAGCATACATGTAATCATGAGATATACGTATCAGGGTTAATTGTTGAAGTTCAACAATAAATAATTGTTCTTTCCGTATAGAGCTGTACTTGAGCCTTGAAAGGAAAAATATTCCAATCATGCAGCATGATCTTATGATCGAATTTTCATAAATCATCTTTCTTATTTTCTTTCTTATCTTTTCTCTCTTTTTGTTGATTATTTTCAACACGCATCATGCCGTAGGATGCGGCCACCGTGAGTCCGAGGACCCTGCTGCACCACATGATACAGATTCTCTCTCTCTCACTCACACACACACACACACCTTTTTTTAAATTAGTTTATGAAACAATCCAAATTTGTATTTTAATATACTTGTTGTAACTTTTCTTGATTAATGGGATGGGATATATTGAATGATATAAGTAGCCAATTAAAATACGTTCAAATTTCACTTAATTTTAGTGCTTTTTCGTAAAAAATGAAGCCATAGCAATAGCTCCGAAAATTTTAAAATAAAATATTTCGAAGATTTACTTCATTGAAATTCCTTCTGAGATATTCTGAGACGAATCCTAGAGTTTATATATGAAAGCGTTAAACTCTATAAACTCTAGGATTCGTTTCGGAATGCCCCAAAAAGAATTTCAATTAAGAAAATTTATATTTTAAAGTGTCTGGAGTCATTGCAATAGTTTCATTTGTTACAAAAATTTGCTAAAATCTAGGCGTTGACCTTTCATATTACAGAAGGTAGTTATTGCTATTTCACTTGACTTAGTCATTGAATCATTTCAATTAGTCATTTTTATTGTCTTGTACAACCTACTTTGAATAATTTGCTAGAGCTATGAGGGTTTACCGCTTAAAGGTAGTAGATCCATGTAACTGTAGAATGATTCTATCACATGCTCTCTGTCTTTGAACGGCTTCTGAGAATGTACAAATACTGCAGCTTCCGGATGGTGCTCGAAAATATTGGCAAAAAGTTTAGTGAAACCATCACAATCCAAATGGTTGAGGTGAAGAATATCCATTCTCGTCAGTTAATTCTGAAAAAGATCATTGTTATCGGAAGTATTGTCATTTTATGAAACGCATATATGTATTGCATTATTAGTGAACAATTACAAAAATATGTCTATCTGTAGGGCTATAAAAACATAATACAAGTTTTGTATAATTCTTCTAATGTATAAAGTAATGTAATAAACAACAACTTAATCAGTACTGCTTCTCCACTTAAAATTAAGCTAACATTTCGTACAAAATCTCTCGTGACAAAGTTATGGAAACCCATTTCAATGAATAATACGGAAGTTATTGATAAACGCTGTCTATTTTCTCGAAATATAGAGTTAAAATGTTTGGTGGATTTTGAAGGTTTGATCATCATCAGTGAGAAACAATAACTGGTGGGTCCACTGACCAGGTGACCTAAGTTTGAATAAAGTAGAACCAGTCTTCTTCATTGGCAAAATATAAAAACTATAAAACCGGCGGAAATTATTGGTATTAAAATCATTTCTATAAGTCAAAACAATAACTCGGTGTGCGAAGTTTTCCATTCGATTCAGCATTCCCAAAAACATTAAACAACATGTATGGGATTCAAGCTCGATGTCGTCAACGATTGATAAGATATAGTGTCGTCGTTGCATCGAATCGGATCGCTCTGAATCCGTCTCAATCGACGCAACACATACCAACATCTAAAGAAATTCATATCAAACACGAATTTTTGAGGCGTTTCGTTCGACATCTCTTTCCGAGTTATTATTTCCCTTAGCTCCTGCATTCCATTATGGTATTTCCATTAGCCCGTCCATTAAATCTGTTTGGCTATCAACACCCCTATCACCGTCCCAGACCTCACCAGCTTCTCTTTCAACGTGTTCCGGGAGTGCACCCACAGAACCAAATTGAATTCCAATAGAGTAGTTGCCAATCAATTTCTAGAACTGGCGTAATAATTTTTCCAGTTATTCATATTATAGCATATTAAAAGATTAAAAATAGGCAACGAGAACATTGTGCTTGATAGGTGTTACGTTTGCACATGCGCAGAGTAAACTATTGGTTTGGGAACATTGAAACTGTTTGACCATCTACAGCCTAACTTCGCACATTCTCTGAAACTTTCATCAAAAACGCATGAACTGTTAATGCACCAATATATTAATGAAATATAAGTAATTTTCAGCAAAATTTTGATCATAAAATTTTCAATGTTCTAGTTCATCGTTAATAGTTTTTAGACTGAAAATCTGTTAAGAAATATAAATTTAACCATTTTTAGCCGTTTTCAATTTTTGTTAGCACATTTTTGAAATCAGCAATTTAATGTGCTCAAAAAGTGCTGGTTAATCCTTTTGAAACCTTGATTTTTTCTTTTTTGTGTGAAAGGACTGAATATTTATCTCAATCCTAAGGAGGGTTATCGACTGGAATGACACACAAAAATAGATATACATCAATATAATATGTAAAAAATTGAATGGACCAGTAATTTATTTTCTTTATTTTTGAAGAAATCAAAAAACTTCAAAAGGTCCCCCCCCCCCCCCCTTATTAAGGTACCTAATCCCTTTCATTTTTTAAATGTCATTCAACGGTGAAATCGGATTTTGATTATCACGCGCCATAGTGGTGCTACGACTCCTAACTTGCGTTTTTCAAATAGAAATCCCAAAACCCCCATTTTTTATTGCAAATTCAAAATCTACATTAATTTTAAGGAAGAAGACCCATCACTCGAATTCTTGAATGCGCAAAAAAAGGGCATAATCACTCGCAGAAAGTGTGCCAATAGTGAAATATCGAGTTTTTGAAGGTATTCAATTAGCACAAATGATAGGTACATGATTTTGAGGTATTTTTTCAAGCGGAATCAGTTAGTGACGTTCTTTTATTGATATTTGCAATACCGACTTTGAAAAAAACCAAAAAATGAAATTTTAGTACACTTTGTGCTGTGTAAATAGTAGGTATCTGCAAAAGAATAGAGGAATGTGCAATAAATTCTCGCTGATTTTTCGACGTTTTTCGAATTTGCTATTATGAATATCAATAAAAGAACACCACCACGTGATTCAGCGTGCAAATATACTCCAAAATCAAGTATCATACGTGGCAATTAAAAACTCGAAATCTCATAATTTGCGCATTTTCTGCGCGTAATTGTGCCAGTTTTTGCGCACTCAAAAATTCGAGTGATGGGTCATTTTTTCCATTTTAAAAAAACCACCAACCAACCAATGGGCCCGGTATCTTGTTTAATGGGCTCGCCCGTGTAATTTCAAATAGGTAAGCAAATAAATAAAATTTTATTTAGATTTCGAATTTGCAATAAAAAATGGGGCTTTCTATTTGAAAAACGCGAGATATGATTCGTAATGCCACTATGACGCGTGATAAAAAAAATCCGATTGCATCGTTGAATCGCATAAAAAAAAGGGGGGGGGGGGGGGGGGGGGGTACCAATCAAAGTTTTTTGATATCTTCAAAAATAAAGAAAATAAATGGCTGGGCCAATAAATTTCAGACACCCAGTTGCATTATATATATAATGTAACTATAATATAACATTTACGAACATTTTCATCATTGAAATCCGTTTTAATACATTTTGAAACGAACCCTATATGTACAAGAAAAAGCTTTAAACTCGAGGATTCGTTTCAGACGGTGTTTTCAACTCAAAACGGATTTCAATTATGACAATTTTCGAAAATTTTTATTTTCATATTTTGGAGCCATTACACTGGCTTCATTTCTCAAGAAAATTCGCTAAAAGACAGTACATATTCGTGGAATAAAACAAATATTCATAGTTCCATGTTATCTTCAGCTGATTTTGGGCTTAACCCTTTGTGATGTGGAATAACCTCAACATAGGTACCAATTTCTAGCCACCTGGAAATTCGAAATGTTCAATCATTTCTCATCCACTGTTTAGGTTTTAAAGCTTTTCATTTTCCATTCGGAGGATAGGTAATTGCACGTTCTTTTTAATGGTATTATCAATTTGGTTTTACTGAGAAGGTATCCCAAGGGAGTCACCATTTTAGTGAGTCAAGGTCGGCAAACTGGGGGGAGGGGGGGGGGATCTTGAATTGTAAGCAAATATGCGATTGATGAGAAAACTCTTGGAGGCACTTTTTGGTGGAACCCAACTGTTAAATCTATTCCTCAAACAGGGTGTATCTTATTCTGGAACACCATGTATATGACGTAAGTATTTTCTAAAATTATCAATCACATACAATCATAACTGATATATCTTGTAGGTGTGAACGATCTAGTATGAATTTATAACACCCAGGGTGAACGAGAAGGAACTAATGAAAAATCACCTCAAGTTTTTTCGCTTATCATCTGGATAACGAAGGCGAAGAAATTTATGATTCTCTAAATTAAATAATGGGTGTTACCTATGGATTCATTTTATAATTTTAAATGAAAATAGGTTCCATTCTAAGAAATGTGACACTATCCGCGCTCTCCTCTTTCTATGATTTTTGAAAGTTTCCTGCACTCGTGATGTCCAAATGGGCAGGAGGGTCCCACCCTGGCAGGAGAGGCAGTTTGTCGACGCAGGTATGGGAAACTTTGAAAAATCATAGAAAGAAAACTATTAATTGTAGAAGAGTGCTGTTGATGTCAAAGTTCTTAGGATGGAATCTTCCTACTTCTCCACAAATAATCACAAAATCCATGAAATAGAGAGGAAAAACGTACCACCTACCTATAAGGAAGTTTGATCTGAGTAGATGGTTTCCAAGGTAGCCAAATCCTATATATCCCCCAGACAGCTATCAGATTGATATTTAACCACTATCCATTGTAATACCACATAAATGACATACTTATAATAATTATTTTGCGAATGGACAATTATTGTATCTTCTCCCGCTTATCCGCTCTTCCATGGAAAAAAAAAAAAAACCCCTCCAGATTGAGCCAGATTAGTCATCCCTACTTCCCTTTCGAAAACGGTATGAAATGGTCACTCCGCTCAATATTTTGCGTCGAATCCAAATATGACATTTGCCTACGTGCTTATCTCTAAAAACCTTGTTTACCCGATTACACAATAAATTAAAGACCCGCCTGATCCAGGAGGTCAAACTCCCCACAAGAAACGTAAAGTTGATAGTGTTACGAATTTTGTAACTCCTAATCCATTCGCTCCTCTACAATCAAATGAGCCAATGTCAACGGAAAACAATGACCAGAGTACTACTGAAAAAGGTCCGGGCAAGCCTCCTCCGATATTTGTAGCAATGTTAACAACAAGCATCATTCAGTCGGAAATAAAGTCAAATTCAATTTCGAGACGATTGATGGTTTTCGACTGGCAACCGATTATCTCGATAAAAATAAAGCCGAATACTACACATTTCAACTCAAAAGCGAGCGTCGTTTCAGAGTAGTAATTTGAGGATTACATCATACATGTGATACAAAACTGATGATTGATGAACTGAAAGAGCTCGGTTATAATCCATCCCTTTGTATTGAATGTTCGCCACAACTAGTAGTACTCAAAATATACCCAAAGATGCCCCAACGTACGCTGAAGCTATGAAATCTTCAAACAATCGCAAAAATGAACTATTGACGAAACTAGTCGACAAAATTGACTCGCTCCTATCAATGATGCAAACCCTGATACAAACTCTTTCTCAAATTCTTCCTCTGTTAATTTCCAAGAAATGATCACGCCACCAATAAACCACCCTTTAAAAATCGGCACCTGGAATGCTTTAGGCATGAACCAGAAATTTCATGAACTGAAATATTTTTTAAACACATATAACGTAGATATTTTCATGATCAGTGAAACTAAATTAGCACCTCATTGTAATTTCTATATTCCTGGATACAGCATATATCGATCCGGTCGAAGAAAAGGCGGGTCAGCCATCATAATAAAATCCAAGATTGCTCACGACGAACTCTCCCCAATCTGCGAGGATAACATGCAAGTTGCTCGTCTACAACTGAAATGGGACAGCAGAACCCTAAGATTTGGAGCATTCTATTCAGCTCCTCTAAACAAAATGTGTTTGGCGGGTTTTCTGGGTCTAGCCCATGAAATGGGGCAATATTACCTTTTGGGGGGAGATTTCAATAGCAAACACCCTAGATGGGGTTCAAACTTGACAAATCCACGAGGTAGGTTACTATTGGATGCTGTCAACATACTGGGATTGGAAGTTTTCAGCCCGGTAGAACCAACGTATTACCCAGATAAAGCCGTGGGAGTTCCCGATCTACTTGATTTCTTCTTAGGGAAGAATGTACATTATATCAGTTCTACTCCATCTGTTCTTCCTGAATAAAGCTCAGATAACCTCCCTGTAATTGCAGATTTGCAGCTATCAGTATGCAAAGTGCAACATAGACCCTCAGTAATTAAAACTTCATTTAATTGGGAGGTGTACTCAAAAACACTTGAGGACATTACAGATCTTCGAGTTCCTCTGAAAACAAAACGGGACGTGGATGCAGCTATATCAATACTCAATAGGAACATACAACAAGCAGCCAATGCAGCTCATATACTCTCGAGTCCCATTGCCCAAACGAAAAAAAAGCATTACGTTCCTTTCCGGTATTCTCCTAAAATTGAACAGCTGCACAGAATAAAGCGGGAGTGCCGAAAGCGATGGGATCGGACAAAATACCCCCCTGATAAATGCGCACTGAATAGAGCTACAAATGATCTGAGGTTGGCTCTGAGGGAGGAAGAAGCTGATGCCTCAGCTACACAGATTAGAACTTTGGACACATCAGATGGCTCGCTCTGGAAAAAAGCTAAATCACTCATGAAGCACTATGAAAAAATACCACCCCTCAAACATAATAATGAATATGTTTCGACTTGTGATGAGAAAGCAAACCTATTGTCCAATATGCTGGAACAGCAATTTAGCCCATACCCATGCACAAATCCTAGTCACACCAATATGGTCATGAAATCCATCAACGAACCGCTCCAGCTATCTCCACTTCATATGCACGTCACACCAGGACAAGTGAGTAATGCAGTGAACAGGTCGAAAACCAAGAAGGCACCGAGGAAAGACATGATTGCGCGACCACCACTACGAGCGTTTTCTGGCAAAGCTATGGTTTATCTCACACAAATATATAATGCCATGATTAGGTTAGCGTATTTTACCACAACTTGGAAGCACGCCCTCGTCGTAATGATCCCAAAACCAGGAAAAAATAAAAGTGAAACATCGTTTGCTGTACCAAACCATGATACGCCCAATCTGGACCTATGCTTGTGGACTCTGGGGATCAGCATCAAACACGCAAGTGAAAAACATACAAGTCCAACAAAATAGATGCATTCGAATGATGTCCAATGCGCCATGGTTTGTGAGAAACGAGATATGGACATCGAGATATGGACATCCTGGGAGTACAGGAAACAATTGAACTGTTTTACAATAAGCTCCACCAAACTCTCATCGCACATGAAAATGCTGAACTAAGTACCATAGCGCTTCATCCCCCTCCAGAACGACCCAGGAGGCGATTAAAAAGAAAAAGACCCAGTGATTTTGTTATATAAATTAAATTCATTCTCGTTGTCCGCTACCTCGATTGTTATTGTTATAATTTCTACTGTTATTAGTTTATATACATGTTTATATATATATATATATATATATATATATATATATATCTATATATATATATATATAAGTGCTGATTTGTACAAAAACGTGTGAGGCTTGTCACTGGACAAGGACCTCGGGAACAGGTGCCACGTTTGTAATATACCTATTTATGTCAGCAAAACTATAATGTAATGTTACAAATAAAGTTTACGGTTTGAAAAAAAAGCTAAAAACCTATTTCCCTTAATTTTTAAATTTGGAAAAATTATCATAATACTAAGGTTGAAACTGTTGAAAAACCGATTTAGCTATTTTTTACTTCAAGATATACAATAATTCCCAACCTCATCCGAAAACGAACTTATGGAATCTGTTATGTACCTACTACATATCATATGCCTCTGCTTGCAGCGCCATTTAGAAGAATCATGAATCTAAAAATATATTTCTACTTTCTCCTGCTTTGTTCGTTTGTGTTGCTGCCTACATAAATATAAAATCTAGCTATGCACTACTAAATCAACACATAAATTAATGTGGGTTATTAATCCGTTACGGCTATAGGCAATGCACACAGTACGCACACGAGAGCGCTCTGTCGGAGGAACACGAGATTGCTGGGCTAGCTATGGGCGGGTCTCTGGGCAAAACAGCTGCATTACCCTGATTTTCTATCTTGCGTAACATTTTCCCATGCTGTCCGACAATTTTCACCGGGTTTCATGATGAAACCCCACCACAGCGCAAGATATTAAAAGGAATAAAGAAGAAGAATAATTATTGTGTTGTTTGTAGTGAAACAAGGGTCGAGAAACAGAGCAGACAAACAAAAATGCAAGTGTTTTTGTAAAAACACTTACGGAGCAGAAAATAGATCAAACCAACCAACCAAGGTATTATTTGTTAATGATCATGACTTAACTTCGGAAGTCGATATAACATTTTAACTCTTCATTTTCATAGAAATAGACCACGTTCTTTATTGAAATGGGTTATCTCTAACTTTGATTTAATTTAGTTCATTTTATTTTGACTTTAGTGTGAGTTCTTCAAGACTAATGGTCAAACCAACCCAAGGTGAATTTCACAAAACGGGAAATGTCAAAGCATTTCAGTAGAACGAACGTAAATCACAATAACTTTGTCTAATGAGAAGAATTCGGTAAGTTTCCACTCCCCCTTTATTCTGTGGGTAGTAGACCAGAAGACCCCAAAAAGAGGGCGTAGATTCAGGGGTACCGCGGGTAGCAGCGGTACCTCTGAAAAAAAAATAAAAATAAATAAAAAAAAAAAATAATAATAATAAATAAATGAATAAATAAAATTAAAAAAAAAAAAAAGGTTTGTAAGTAAACAACTAAAAGAAACCCAAGAACTTGAATTCGGGTAGATTCTGATGGATTCGATTAAGTTAGTTCAATAGATTCTTCGAATTAGAGATCGATGAATCCTTCTTCTGAATCGATAGATGATCGTACAGCCTCGATCGCTGTAGTAGCAGTAGCCCAGTCAAATTAGACCAAAAAGAGGCAAATAGGAGAAAAAATTCATAGTAAAGAAATTTCTTCACCAGGCTCTTCCTTCACACCTTGTAAATCATATCACTAAAGTCTCCTAGTATGGGGGGTGAGCTCGAGGAGGGGGGGGGGGGGGTGTTTTCTCCTTTTTTTCGACTTTTTTTTCGGTTTTTTGCCTATAACTCGAAAAGTAAGCGTTCTAGCGATTTGCTTACTATTACCAGAATTAAAGTGCATAACATTTACTACAATTTTCACTCGTGACTTCATTCTCTACGATCAGGCATTCCGCCGCTAGAGCGCGTTGAAAAGAAGGTATCATTTCAAAAAATCAGCAAAAAGGCCTTTATGCTCTTTTTACGCAGAAATCATTCGTATGTAGCTTCTGGGTGACTTAGAATACATCATGATTTGTTTTAAGAACATCAGTGATGCTCGGACAGTGGTTTGAGCAGGTTTCATGTATGTCTTTTTTTTCTGTTCTTCGCTTACATCCTGGAAACTGTGATAACCATAACATACTAGCCGCTCCGGCTCGCTACGCTCGCCTCCACGTCCAGCCGGGGGGCAAGCCCCCCGGACCCCCCATTAAGTTGCTCGCTTCGCTCGCAACGTGTGGCGTGTAGGGAATATTGCTCGCTTCGCTCGCAAAGTCTGGCATGTAGGATATGTTGCTCGCTTCGCTCGCAAAGTCTGGCATGTAGAAAATGTTGCTCGCTTCGCTCGCAAAGTATGGCATTTAGGGAATTTTACTCGCTTTGCTCGCAAACGGTAGATCCCTAAGGGTAGGTTTAACTTCTGTAGGGGATGCTGCTCGCTACGCTCGCTTGAGGAAGTTATACTGCCCACCCAACTTGGCAGACGTTTTTTTCTGTTGGGGAATTCTTACTTACAAATTAAATCGTATAAAACTACGTGGAACCACGAAAAGTTTATTAGGGGATGTTGCTCGCTTCGCTCGCAAGTCCGTATTTATTCTGTAGGGGATGCTGCTCGCTTCGCTCGCTTGAAGAAGTTATACTGCCCACCCAACTTGGCAGACGTTTTTTTCTGTTGGAAATTCTTACAAACAAATTAATTCTTATAAAACTACGTGGAACCACGAAAAGTTTATTAGGGAATGTTGTACTGCCCACCCAACTTGGCAGACGTTTTTTTCAGTTGGGAATTCTTACAAACAAATTAAATCTTAGAAACTACGTGGAACCACGAAAAGTTTATTCGGGGATGTTGCTCGCTTCGCTCGCAAGGTATACCTGTATATGTGTAGGACAAAGTCCGTATTTATTATTTGAAATGGCTCTCGCTTCGCTCGCAAGGTATTGCGTAGAAGTGCAAATGGGAACCCCCCTGTGAGGGTCCCTTCAGGTAAGCAACGTTGTGTAACGGCGGCCCGTGGTCGATTAATTTCTGATGTTAAACGCTTCCCTCGCAATTCCCCTCCCAATTTGACCTACTTTCCGTCACTTTTTTCGATATCCGACTTCGGATTCAGATTCGGCGGGATCAAAGCTGTATTTCGCCCGCGAAAACCGTTCCGAAAAACGTACCTTTATGGGGTATATTTTAATCGGAAAAAAGTGTGGTATGTAGGGAATGTTGCTCCCTCCGCTCGCAATTGAAACATGTAGGGGAGGTTGCTTGCTTCGCTCGCGAACGGTAGATCTCTAAGGGTAGGTTTAACTTCTGTAGGGGATGCTGCTCGCTTCGCTAGCTTGAGGAAGTTATACTGCCCACCCAACATGTAGGGAATGATGCTCGCTTCGCTCGCAAACGGTAGATCCCTAAGGGTAGGTTTAACTTCTGTAGGGGATGCTGCTCGCTTCGCTCGCTTGAGGAAGTTATACTGCCCACCCAACTTGGCAGACGTTTTTTTCTGTTGGAAATTCTTACAAACAAATTAAATCTTATAAAACTACGTGGAACCACAAAAAGTTTAGTAGGGAATGCTGCTCGCTTCGCTCGCTTGAGGAAGTTATACTGCCCACCCAACTTGGCAGACGTTTTTTTCTGTTGGAAATTCTTACAAACAAATTAAATCTTATAAAACTACGTGGAACCACAAAAAAGTTTATTCGGGGATGTTGCTCGCTTCGCTCGCATGATATACCTGTGTAGGAAAAAACCGGTAGGTATTTATTACGTTGAAATGAGTTATCGACTCCCTTCAAGATTTAACTGCGTAGGCTAAGTCCCTTCCCTCGCAAGGTATACCTGTATATGAGTAGGGCACCTCGCCACCTGCTCGCACCCCAAACACGTCTTCCCAGAGCCTTCTCGCGAACACGGCAAAATTAATTTCTGATGTTAAACGCTTCTTCTTGCTTCTGCTCGCAATTTGACCAAGTTCTAGTCACTTTTTTCGATATCCGATTTCGGATTCAGATTCGGCGGACCCAAAGCTGTATTTCGCCCGCGAAAACCGTTCCGAAAAACGTACCTTTATGGGGTATATTTTAATCGGAAAAAACCAAGTTTTTCGGCGGACTTTTCGAGAAAACGGGTCCGTACTCTCGCATTTTTTTGACGCATTTCCCGATACTTTTTTCGCGATCCGATCGCGCCGTCGTCTTCCTCGTAGGAAAACCTACAAAACCCGTATTTTTCCGGAATTGTCAACGGCCGTTTAGAGGGGTAGGGGAAGCGGGGAAGTGGAAAAAGCGCACATTAATTATTACTTCGACCCCCCTCCCGCCCTACGGCCCATGGTTCGGGTGGGATTAGAAAATTTTAAATTCGCTTATACACCCTATCGGAAAATCCCAAAAAGATCCCCCCACTCGTAGACTCCCCCCACTCAGCCGTTTGGCCGTGCATAGACACGACAAACAAACGGACAAACGGACGGAGTTTCATTCTTATTAATAACTAGCCGCTCCGGCTCGCTACGCTCGCCTCCACGTCCAGCCGGGGGGCAAGCCCCCCGGACCCCCCATTAAGTTGCTCGCTTCGCTCGCAACGTGTGGCGTGTAGGGAATATTGCTCGCTTCGCTCGCAAAGTCTGGCATGTAGGATATGTTGCTCGCTTCGCTCGCAAAGTCTGGCATGTAGAAAATGTTGCTCGCTTCGCTCGCAAAGTATGGCATTTAGGGAATTTTACTCGCTTTGCTCGCAAACGGTAGATCCCTAAGGGTAGGTTTAACTTCTGTAGGGGATGCTGCTCGCTACGCTCGCTTGAGGAAGTTATACTGCCCACCCAACTTGGCAGACGTTTTTTTCTGTTGGGGAATTCTTACTTACAAATTAAATCTTATAAAACTACGTGGAACCACGAAAAGTTTATTAGGGGATGTTGCTCGCTTCGCTCGCAAGTCCGTATTTATTCTGTAGGGGATGCTGCTCGCTTCGCTCGCTTGAAGAAGTTATACTGCCCACCCAACTTGGCAGACGTTTTTTTCTGTTGGAAATTCTTACAAACAAATTAATTCTTATAAAACTACGTGGAACCACGAAAAGTTTATTAGGGAATGTTGTACTGCCCACCCAACTTGGCAGACGTTTTTTTCAGTTGGGAATTCTTACAAACAAATTAAATCTTAGAAACTACGTGGAACCACGAAAAGTTTATTCGGGGATGTTGCTCGCTTCGCTCGCAAGGTATACCTGTATATGTGTAGGACAAAGTCCGTATTTATTATTTGAAATGGCTCTCGCTTCTCGCAAGGTATTGCGTAGAAGTGCAAATGGGAACCCCCCTGTGAGGGTCCCTTCAGGTAAGCAACGTTGTGTAACGGTGGCCCGTGGTCGATTAATTTCCCTCCTTGAGCCTTCTCGAGTCCACGGCACAATTATTTTTCTCATTTTAAACGGTTCCACTCGTAATTTGACCGAGTTCTCGTCACTTTTTTCGATATCCGATTTCGGATTCAGATTCGGCGGGATCAAAGCTGTATTTCGCCCGCGAAAACCGTTCCGAAAAACGTACCTTTATGGGGTATATTTTAATGGGAAAAAACCAAGTTTTTCGGCGGACTTTTCGAGAAAACGGGTCCGTACTCTCGCATTTTTTTAACGCATTTCCCGATACTTTTTTCGCGATCCGATCGCGCCGTCGTCTTCCTCGTAGGAAAACCTACGAAACCCGTATTTTTCCGGAATTGTCAACGGCCGTTTAGAGGGGTAGGGGAAGCGGGGAAGTCCAAAAAGCGCACATTAATTATTACTTCGACCCCCCTCCCGCCCTACGGCCCATGGTTCGGGTGGGATTAGAAAATTTTAAATTCGCTTATACACCTTATCGGAAAATCCCAAAAAGATCCCCCCACTCGTAGATCCGGCCCACTCAGCCGTTTGGCCGTGCATAGACACGACAGAGCGACAGAGCGACAGACGGAGTTTCATTCTTATTAATAATAGAGATAGAGATAGAGATAGAGATAGAGATTTTCAGCACCCTTACCAACTCACTGTGAATTATCAGTGAATATATATGTATATAAAACACAGTGGCTCTAAAAAAGAAAAGAAAAAAAGGAACTAAAGAAAATGAGCTGTGTTTCACCAAAAAATGTTAATGTGCAGGTACAGTATAACCCATGTAAAAGTAATATTCACAAAAGGAGTGGGAGGGGAAGGGGTCATCAATCTTCACAGGTATCTTCTCTTCATCCATTGAGAATCACCATCCATAGTCAGACTGAAAATTCAAAATCGGATTACAGTGAGGTGCATATAATCTTATATTGATAGATAGCTGAAGTTCATGGAGATGATTAGGATGAAACTTACAGGGCGATGACATATGTGTTGAGTGGGTAGTCTTATGGCTCCATGTCTGTTTCATCATCTTCTGTAGATGAACCGTCGTCAGCAAGTGGTGGGTTATTTTTGCAGGAACCTGAACAGTTGGAGCAGAGTGTTGAGCAGTGGACGCCAGCTCTGCGGCATCCACATCGAGCACTGCCGCAGCTTTTGGTGCAGCTGCAAAATATATTCTGCAGAATTTCGGATGTTGCTGTTGGATCCAAAGTTGGAATTGGTTTGAGGAAGCCATCGTCTCCCTACTCCAGCCCCAATTCTGCAGAATATATTTTGCAGCTGCACCAAAAGCTGCGGTAGTGGTCGATGTGGATGCCGCAGAGCCTGGCATCCACTGCTCAACACTCTGCTCCAACGGTTCAGGTTCCTGCACAAACAACCCACCACTTGCTGATTACGGTTCATCTACAGAAGATGATGAAACAGACATGGAACCATAAGACTACCCACTCAACACATATGTCATCGCCCTGTAAGTTTCGTCCTAATCATCTGCATGAACTTCATCTATCTATCAATATAAGATTATATGCACCTCACTGTAATCCGATTTTGAATTTTCAGTTTGACTGCGTATGGTGATTTTCAATGGATGAAGAGCAGATACCTGTGAAGATTGATGACCCCTTCCCCCTCCCACTCCTTTTGTGAATATTTCTTTAACATGGGTTATACTGTACCTGCACATTAAACATTTTTTGGTGAAACACAGCTCATTTTCTTTTGTTCCTTTTTTTTTCTTTTTTAGAGCCACTGTGTTTTATATACATATATATTCACTGATAATTCACAGTGAGTTGGTAAGGGTGCTGAAAATATGTTATGGTTATCACAGTTTCCAGGATGTAAGCGAAGAACAGAAAAAAAAGACATACATGAAACCTGCTCAAACCACTGTCCGAGCATCACTGATGTTCTTAAAACAAATCATGATGTATTCTAAGTCACCCAGGAGCTACATACGAATGATTTCTGCGTAAAAAGAGCATAAAGGCCTTTTTGCTGATTTTTTGAAATGATACCTACTTTTCAACGCGCTCTAGCGGCGGAACGCCTAATCATAGAGAATGAAGTCACGAGTGAAAATTGTAGTAAATGTTATGCACTTTAATTCTGGTAATAGTAAACAAATCGCTAGAACGCTTACTTTTCGAGTTATAGGCAAAAAACCGAAAAAATTTCGAAAAAAAGGAGAAAAACACTCCTCGAGCTCACCCCCCATACTAGGGGACTTTTGAGATATGATTTACTAGGTGTGAAGGAAGAGCGTGGTGAAGAAATTTCTTTACTATGAATTTTTTCTCCTGTTTCCTCTAATTTGACTGGGCTACAGGCACAAGTGGGAGTGAGGCTGGCGTTTGAGAGCACAGCGATCGATGTGCGCATGGCATATATCTCATCATATATTCCAGGTTGATAACTAAAAATAACTGTAATGAGCTCACAGTATTGTATCCTTATTAAAATTAGGTAGTTCATAATTTTATTAGGCCTAAGTGGCCATGGGAAAAATGCATTTTTGGTAAAATTTCTACAGATAAACAGCCTTTTATTCCCACAATTTTCGGCACTATGTATTGTCTAACATTTAACCTTTTCAAGACCTTCTAAACTGCTGCCAATCTGTAAAACATGATCGGTGGGTCTATACAGTAGGCCAAATTAAATAGTGAACGAAGCCCCCCCCCCCCTCCACCCTTTGAGGACTGTTGGGGATTATCCATAAAGATTTGGTAAAATCGACAGTTTCGCCATTTCTCCTTTCTTCCCTTTCAAAACTTATTCCGTTCGACAGGCCATTCCCCCCGACATGGAAACAATGGGTGCCGAAATGCCGATATTAACCGATAGTGTTTAATTTACAGTACTGGTTGCAGTGTCCATTTAGTGACCACGTTCCGAGGTTATTGACTTGCGACGGTTGTATGAACTCTATTTACACCTGACAAAGGTGGAGCCCTCCTCCTTAATTCCAAAACAGGAAATTGTATCGGGAATGGTTACAGCGAAAACAGAATTAATTTTTAGAGAAAACCGTCGAAACTGTTCGGTAAATTATTACGGAATTTTGAGAAATTGATCCGTTTAGCTCCTCGAAGTCCCCTGTAAGTTCTAACATTAGTCCGTGTCTAACATTACTCACGTTCTAACGGTCCGAATTCGCTCGAAATTGATGGGTTAATGAAAAATGCCAATTGCTTATAGTGAGATCATCTCTAATTTCATATACAGGAATTTTTAGGATGATGCAGGTCTCTGACACTTGAGTGGGCATCAATCCTCTCCTCCTCACAATATCATATTTTTTTTCGCGAAACCACGAAATCACACATACAAGACAATCCCAACAACACAAGACACACAACAAGATTATCTTGTGTGTTGATACATTACAAGAGAAACCCTAGATCCTCACGATAGAAACCTACTCTTAAAATGAATGAATAAATAATTAGACATACAGATATTTTTTTCTAAATCTTAAGGTCAGAATAAGTACCTAGTCTTATGGACACACACGCCGGCATTATTCATGGATTTGGCTTTCGGGTTGTTGTCATCTAAAATCAAAACTAGCTCTAATAACAAACCTCATGCCGCTAATGACCCTTCTGGTTGAGATTCGGCTTAAACCTTAACAAAAAAATGATAAATTAAAAAAAAAGGTAAATAAATTAAAAAAAAAAAAAATAATAATAATAATAAAATACACTGCCAAGGAAATGGCACATGAGCTTCCTCGTGACCTTCACAGTACGTCACCGTTAAATTCCAGAAAACTAGAAACGGCCGGCAAATAAATTCCCAGCATGATGGGCACAACCACTGGTAGTACCGTACGATTCGTATGGCACCTCAACGGACTCTACCGGGATCATCTCTGAAAATTTGAACAAAATCCGATAAAATTAACTAAGCTGTGACCGTAACAAAAACATCACTTTCGCGCATGCGCCTAGCGTACCGCTGCTGATGATCGCGAAGAATGTGATACGGGACCTCAAGAAACCTTGCCCGCATCATCCCTGCAAATCTGACCGAAATCCGTTCACAATTGCCTGAGTTATGACCGAAACAAGAAAATTTTGTTTGCGCCTGCACAGAGGCTACCGTTGATTCGATCATGACGGAACTGATAGGGGACCATGTAGAGCTATACCCGCACGATCCCTAAAAATTTGAAGAAAATCGCATCAAAATTGTGGAAATCACGCTGTTGCAAGGACCGTGACAAGAATATTTCGTTCACGCATGCGCAGAGCGTACCGCTGATGCAATTATGATGATTGTTTTATGGGACCTCAAGGGACCTTACCCACATCATCCCTAAAAATCTGATCGAAATCCGTTCAACATTGACCGAGTTATGACCGTCACAAGGAATTCACGTTAGCGCCTGCGCAGAAGCTACCGTTGATTCGATCATGATGAAGTTGATAGGGGACCATTTAGAATTAACCCGCACGATCCCTGAAAATGTGGTTAAAATCGGATCAAAATTGTGGAAGTTATGGCTGTTACGAGGAAATGTGGACGGACAGACAGACACGGAACCAAATTTGTTCAGGAGGCTCTGAAACGCAAAATGCGAGAGGAAATTTTGATTTTGGAGCAAAAAAATTGTTTTCATTTCGAAAGTGAAAACAAAGCTTCCGCTGCCTTGCAGTCTCGGAAGCAAAATATAAAAAATAACAAACCTCACCACGGAGGAACTTCCCTTAAAAAAGCGCTCGCAAGGTTATGCTACACGGTTGGGACTTTTCATTCGTCGCGTCGTCAGTTCGTTGTTGTAGCTGGGAAAACACAACTGCACACACTACTGTTGTGATAATAGACAATAATGAATAGGTAAATTACCCTCCACAATATTATGACGACGTTTCCATTTTCCCATAACAGTTTTCATATTTAGTTAAACAACTAATTAGCTTACTTTCTTGTTTGTGTTCTACAGAAAAATATAATAGTTCTTGAATGACAAAGAAGTTCAATTGTGTCCGATTAATGTGTCAGAATAGTCACAACAGTTGACGACGAGGATAGAAGAAAAGTTGAGTAAGTGTGTTGATACAATTAAAACATACATAATGAATGCTGACCAGGTTCAAGCACTCATTGAGGCAATGAATCAAAATAATGAACGCCTCATAATGTCCTTACGCCAACATGTTACAGAGACAACTCCCCAAGTTTGTACATCACAAGATATCAAACCTGTAACGACATTACCATTTTCTCATGTACCTCCGTTTGAAAATTATGATCCAAAAATAGAAAAATTTTCATATTACAAACAGAAATTTGAGAATTATCTAGATCTGAAGGGAGTCAGAAATGACAATAAAAAGTGTGCTCAACTCTTGCTTAATTCGATTGGAGCACATAGTTATAACATACTCGCCGCCTTGATGGCACCCAAGAAACCATGTGACTATGAATACGATTCACTAATAGGAGAATTAGAGAAACATTTAGATCCAAAAAAGAATGTACTCGTTTCTCAACATTATTTTATATCAAAATTTCAAAATGATAATGAAAAAGTTTCAGAATACGTAGCTGAACTTAGGAGAGACATAGAGGACAGTGACCTTCAGCAGAAATGTGAAACATGTGAGCAACCTGTTTCTGTGACTGAATTGTTTCTCAGAGCCCAATTTATCCTGGGTTTGAGGGATACATGGATAAAGGAACAAATTTTACAATCAGAGTTGACAGATTTCAAGGATATCGTAAATAAAGCGATAGCCCTTGAAGCGTCTAAAGTAGAAAGTAGGGAACTTTCCCAACCTACACCTTCCTCAAGTACGACAATAAATTTAGCCGAAGATATAAATAAAATCCACGTACAATCCACTCAACGAAATGCTCAAAAAAACGGGATTTTCGAAATCAAATAGGTAGCACTTTCTACTCCAAATTAGGTTTAACAAATGTCTGCCTTCGTTGTGGTAGAGATAATCACTCCACTGGATCATGCCTTATTGACCCCTCGCGCCTCCACTGCTCATCTTGTGGTTTGAAGGGACACATACAAAAAGTGTGCATAAAAGCATTAAAGAAATCGAAACCGCTGATGTTAGATATTTAGAACAACTAGGAGTGAACCAGATACTAGATATTTATGATCAAAACTTTTCAGGATCTCAGTCTAGAGATGCTACCAATTACGTAACTACAGTGAAAATAGAAGACCAAGATCAGCAGTTTGAGGTAGACACGGGGGCAGGTTTTACATTATTGCCAGAGAAGTTGTTCAAAAAACTGAATTTGAAAAACCCATTAGAACCCACAAATGTTGCTTTTCGGTCTTATACTGAGAATGTATTTTTGCCTCTGGGAAAAATTGTTGTGAGAGTTCAATACAACGGAAATGTGTCGAAGGAGGATCTTTACATTGTTCCAAATGGCTTCACACCACTCTTGGGGAGAGTCTGGGTAAGACATCTTAAAATTAACCTTAACGAAATTGATCAAAACATGAAAAAAAATCTGCAAAATTCAGTATTTAAAATAGAAACAATTCAAGACGCTGAAAGAATTTTCCCAAACGTTTTTGAGTAAAGAGTTGGATGTGTTCCAAATGTCCTTATAAAATTGCAGCTCAGGAAAGGAGTCAAACCTTCTCACATCCCACCTCACAGTGTTCCATATGCTTTACGAGAAAAGGTAGAGAAAGAGCTTGATACTCATGAAGCAGAAGGGATCATCTCTAAAGCGGAAGCGAGTGACTGGGGATCACCACTTGTGGTTATTCCGAAAGCAGATGGAACTGTTAGATTGTGTGTCGACTATAAAGTCGGAGTTAATGATAAAATTGTCCAAGTGAACCATCCCATTAGAAAGATTGACGAAGTTTTGAATACCTTACGAAATTCCAAATATTTCTGTCGCCTTGATCTTTATAAAGCTTATTTAAATTTAAAAACAGACGAAGAAAGCAGCATAATTCAATCAATGTCTACCCATCGAGGAACTTACAGAATGAATAGGTTGAGTTTTGGTATAAAAACTGCTCCGTCCGAATTCAACCGAGTTCTAGACAAAATATTGTTCAGGTTACCTAAAACTATATCATATTTCCACGATATTTTGATCCACGGTGAAACTCTTGAAGAGTGTCAAGAAAATCTTTACACGTGCCTTCAAAGATTGCAAGAACATGACCTACACGTTAACAAGACTAAATGTAGTTTTTATGATACCAAGACAGAGTACTTAGGCTATCTCGTCCAACACAAAGAAATTAAAAAGACACCGAAACGAATAAAAGCTATCACAGATATGCCACGACCACGAAATGCTCAGGAGGTTCAGCGGTTTTTAGGGATGCTTACGTACTACGCCCGGTTCATCCCACTCCTCTCATCAATGACCTATCCATTAAGAAATTTGATAAAAAAGGAAAACAAATTTGTATGGACAAAAGATTGTGAAACTGCGTTCATGAAACTCAAAGATGAAATCGCTAGTGATAGGGTTATAGTGCCTTTTGACCCAAATATTCCGCTAGTATTGGCCACTGACGCTAGTCCCAACGGAGTCGTAGCAGTACTTTCCCATAAAATTGAAGACATTGAACATCCAATTGCTTTTGCATCACGGTCCCTCTCCGAGGCTGAACACAATTACTAACAAATTGACAGGGAAGCATTAGCAATTGTGTTCGGCGTCAACCATTTCTATAATTATCTTATTGGAAGACAGTTCACGCTCATAACTGATAATCAGGCATTGTCTAGAATTTTTCACAAAAAGGCAGGATTTTCAAAAATGATATCGGCAAGACTACTTCAATATGCATCTTTTCTGGCTGGCTTCGACAACAAAGTTGTCTTCAAAAAGGGATAGGACAATCAAAATGTAGATTGCTTATCACGAGCACCAATTCAGCAACACTTTTTGTCCACTGATATGTGCTTGAATGAAGAGGTTCACCTGGTTTGTACATCCTTAATTACTCACATTTCCAACGAGGAGTTATCATGTGAAATCATAAAACGAGAAACGGATAAAGACGAAAATCTGGCCACCATAAAAAAGCAAATACAACATTCTTTAGTGGAAAGCGATTATACCCTCGATAACGAAATTTTATTCAAGAAGGGACGAATAGCCATACCTAAAACTCTCCAGCCGGCAGTTCTTAGAGATCTCCATTCAACACACATAGGGATAACAAAAATGAAACAATTAGCTCGACGGTATTGCACATGGCGAAATATTGACAAGGATATAGAGAGATTAGTCAAATCATGTGAAGAATGTAGTCAAATAAAGCACAGTCCGAACAAAGTACCACTTCACCACTGGGATCCACCTACAAACAACTGGGTTAGAATCCACGTGGATTACGCGGGACCATTTAAAAATTTCTATTATCTCATTGTTGTTGATGCGAGATCCCGATGGGCTGAGATTGAAACAATCCGAGAACCTCCGACATCCAAAAACACTCTTGACTTGCTCAACAAAATTTTTTGTTCCCATGGATATCCCATGATACTGGTATCTGACAATGCCACAGTATTTACCAGTGAGGAATTCAAGGCATTCTGTAATTCCAATGGCATTCGACAACGATTCATCGCACCCGGGCATCCAGCGACGAATGGACTAGCTGAACGAAACGTCCAAACTCTAAAGTTTCGATTAAACACAATGAAAAATGAGAGGGCTCCTATCCACCAAAAAATTCAAAAGATTTTGTTACGCTATCGTGCAACGCCCTTGTCTTGTGGTTTATCTCCTGCGGAGTTATATCTAAACCGACGGATCAGAATAAAATTAGTTGCCATGTTCCCGAATCATGAGCTACCATCTTCCCAGCGAATACAACCGAAAACAAGGCAAATGCAGGTAGGAGATCGAGTCAGGACTCGCTTTTTTGTCCAGAATCATGCTCTGTGGAAATTCGGAATTATTACTAGGAAATTTGGGAAATTACATTATTGGGTTCAGCTAGATGAAGGTAGGTCGTTGAAGCGGCACATAAACCAACTTCAGAAATCGTATATCCCTCAGCAACAAGAAAGTGACCCTCATATCCAACCATCTCGAGCAGCCGAACAGGAACCGAATTATATTCAAATCTCATCACCGCCATCTGTTGGAATCCACAACGAAAGAGAGAGAGACGAGGACGAAGATAATGGGGGTACTCAGATCGAAAGAGAAGTTAACAATGATCGAGTTGATGTACGAAGATCAGAGCGACAGCGACGCCCCCCGGCATATTTACAAGACTATGTGTTTTGAAGGGTTACTCAAATCAGTCGGTCTTGACAGTTGTTGGCGGGGAAGATTGTTGTGATAATAGACAATAATGAATAGGTAAATTACCCTCCACAATATTATGACGACGTTTCCATGTTCCCATAACAGTTTTCATATTTAGTTAAACAACTAATTAGCTTACTTTCTTGTTTGTGTTCTACAGAAAAATATAATAGTTCTTGAATGACAAAGAAGTTCAATTGTGTCCGATTAATGTGTCAGAATAGTCACAGCAACTACACACTACATATACTTTGGAAAATACTATGCAAATAACAGGAGCTTGTACATTGACTTACGTGTGTGGTAACGGAAGTGGATCAGTTCAGATTAAACGAGTCACAACAACATGAAGCGCGGTGCGGTGATGACTGGATTCTAGTGTGATTGTGGGTGCGTTGCTACCTTATCAGTAACAGATAACAATCTTGACGAAACTGAAGAGTCTATTTCAAGGTGTTTCGTTAGAGAATGGTTTTACAACTGAATAAATTCGTCCATTTCTATCATTAAATTTGTTAAAACTTTGTGGGTTCTTGAGGGTTGGTCTCCATAGAGAATCCACAAAGTTTAATCACAAGTGGTTAAGAAATTCTCAACATAATTAAATTTATCGTTTCAACTATTTCATTTCGTTCAGTTTGAATTTACTAAATATAAACTATTTAACATTATTAGCAAATTTTCAAACATTCTTGACGTCCGAATTCACGTAATTCTGCTGTAACATACAATCGTTAATATCACAAGCGTTTTTTGTTCCTTTTTAGGGAATTTCAAACATTTTTTGAAAATTGCACAGGTTTTGAAAATTGCGTGATTTTATATTTATTATTACCTATTTTATTGGGAGAATCCTGACCCAAAGTAGATGTAGGTACATGAAATTAGCAATAGAATAATATCCTCAGCTGTACATAAATGTGTAAGCACAATATTCCTGGATTTTTCAATATGAAGCTTACCTCAGTAGCTGGTTCAGGTGGGTTTCGAAGTCGAGTCCCAGAAGACCAAGCGCGAAGCCGCTTTCGCGTAAGTTCGCGATGATTTACTTTGCTAAGGCGAACTCACGCGACAGGCACCCGTTTATACGAAATACAACGTATTTCGGTTAGGAATAGAGTTTGAAAAAACTGGGGATTTGAGCGGTTGCGGGCGAAGCGAAGATGGCGCAGGTGCAGATTTCTCGTCATTCTCAAGTGCCGACGGCAGCCGGAGACAGGCGTGACTTCACATAGAATGTTCCAGATGTTGTGTATTTCATTTGTGTACAGAACATTCCGAATGACAAACAAATTCACAAATTCGCCCAAAATAACAATTAAATATACAAATATATAAATATTTTATGAGAGTTCATTAAATACATTTGAAAAGGACAAACGGAGCAACCATGGCAGGCCGTCTGCCTACTTTTACTTACGCACAAGATATCCTTTGTCTCCACTAGTGATCCACTCTTTACTGATGGAAGGTGAGGAGAGGAGAGGGTGGAGGATAGACGTGCTCTCGCCACTCCAGTACCTACAGATGGAACCAGTTCAGTTCAAGTCCAGCTACTGGCGGCGAGTTTTACGCTTGTACCTACTTTATTAATCATTTCGTGTATCTACCTAAAGTTAGTACACAGTTTGAACTTTCAAGATCTAAGAAGTCATGTTACTGCTCATGAATCCATTTAATCTTGAGTAGACAAATGATTTACCAGGCCTTTCCAGACACAACATATATATATATATATATATATATATATATATATATATATATATATATATATATATATATCATTCCAGACGATAATTCTCCTTAAAATTGAGGTAAAAATTCCGTTCTTGCGCCAAAAAATCAAGCTATCCAGATTAAAGGATGAGTTCTTTGGCCAGCACTTTTTGAGCACATTCAATTGGTAAAATTTCAAAAGTTGTGATAAACAAATCTCTAAAAAAGGCTAAAAACAGCCAAAAAATGTTAAATTTATATTTTTAGCAGAATGTTGCTCGAATAAAGTATATTAACCATAAAATAGAACATTCAAAACTTTATGTTCAAAATTATGTTGAAAAATGTACTAAAAGGAAAATTTGCTAAAAAATCGATAAAACTGCAAAAAAGCTACAAAAAACAAAATTTCTCTTAGAATAGCAGATTATTATTTAGAATACGTTTATCCATAAAATTAATAGCATTATTCAATAAGATAATTTACCAAAATTGGCTCATAAGACCATGCTGCATGCTGCATGACTGGATGTTTTTCAAATTTTGTAGTATATTTTGTAGTAGCATAATTTTGACACCAAGAAATTATGACATTCTTGGAGATCAATTCTTGTACATCAAGTTTCGTAGTGACTGGACCTCGCTTTAAAATAATGCTGGTACCATAAAATTTGAATTCTATGCCCCCCCCCCCCCCCCCCCCCCCAAATGTAAAACATCTAATTCTGAGAGGGAGTTGAAAAAAAGTATACGGTGGAGGTACACAAGGGTTTATTATTAGAAATAAACCATAAAGTGGTAATTAAGATTTCAAAATAGTACTAGAATTTATAAGGAGTCGGAAAGCTGTGTTTTGGAACATTTGAAGCGCACAGAACAAGAACATTTAACATCCGAACGTTGAATATGTTGCTAGCGGCACGCCACTCTACATTTAGCGGATTTTATGGAGAGTTGGCCAACCAATGCCTCGATGGAGTTTGATAGCTCAAGTTCCCTATTCCGCATCTCGAAATTCGGGTCTGACACTCTCCAACCAGTAGCTTTCGGTCCGAATTGGTACACTAGACGCTTACGGTTTCCATTGAGGTAGTGGCTGTTGACATTTTTCAAACCGTAGTAGTACCTAAAATACATATATTTATTTATACAAATATTGTTATCATAATTTTCTCCCTTAACCCGTAATATCACAATTTCAAAATTTTTAAAATAAAATTAAGCCATAATTAATCATATATTGCAAAAGTATTCAATATAGAAAGAAATATATTTCTTCCGTATTCGATTAATCACATGTTCAATAGGCTTAGATGTAACATTTCTTGTTCGTTTCAGATCCACAATTTGCCTAAACTTTTATTTCAAGAAATTCAACTATCAGAGTTCACCAAATAATATCGTTTTAACTTAAATATTAATTATGAACAATATGTCTTCTATTTCAAATATTTATTAATGTGCATGTTATGGAAAAATTTATTTATTTTTTCAACTTTCTTATTTTGCAATCTTCCGGGGTATTATCCATATTCCTGCTTATTCCATATTTTAACAATTTGGCTTGCAAAATTCTCTACGCTTTTGCTAAACTAGACACGTTACAGGTAATTGGTTTTCTTCCGTACCTCTTTTCACTCATTTTCCCTCACACTTCTTGGAATCCTTTACGTGAATTGTCCCCCACGAAAAATGATATATTCCTATGTAAATTTAGATTCAATAGCCAGCAACTCGAGTGACAGGAGGATCTCAAATCTGGGTTTGAGCTCTCTATTGTACGTCAAGACTGCTGGATCCGTACTTACTACGGTGCTTCGTCTTTGAAAAAACACCAACAAATTATTCCGCTGATCCGTTTGTTGCTGGATAGCATACAGGTATGTTGTTCAATGCCAAATTCAGATAACATGAATCTGTCGTTCCTGTATTGCGGTCAGTTATCACTAAATAGGTGATGCATTAGACTGAAACGGGAAATTGTTGAGATATATACTTCGATGACTATATCAGCATTGGTGTAATCGTATAATTTTGTAGGTACATCGTTTTTTGGTTTTAATTTTCCTCCCCACCACTATAGTAAATAATTGCTTACATAAGGGCCCCAGTGGTCTACATACAAATAAACGTTCTTTATCTTCTTTATCATCCATATCGACTACCTCGGCCCACTTTGATTGGGCATCAATATCAACAACAAAATCCGGTCGTGGAAAGGGCCTGAAAAATCGGTATAATGACATATGTTGACTTTAGAAGGATCCTTATTTCCTTGGCAGAATTTACTACCAAGGCCAAGGATAAGGCCATGTGCTAACTTGGTGTAATGTAACAAAGTGCTTCACGTTACGTTCGACATTTGGCCAGCAGAATTGACTTAAAGTAACAGACAGGCTTCATCTTGAAAACTTGAATAGGTATGTGGTTTATGAAGGAGCTGAAAGTTGTAATGATTAGGGATTTAATTCAATTCTGATACCCCAAAATAAACAATGTTGTACAACTGACAACTGGTGACGATTAAAATGAAACATTTCTCGTTGATTCCTGTTTCTATCATGGCCAGGTCATCCGTTTATTACAACGATGAAATGGTTTGTTTTATCAACACGTCATTAAAAGAAGTTTCGGAAATATATTTAAACGTAATTTTTTCTCCTAATCCGTGATCAATGTGAAAATAACATGAAAATTGAGTGCTGAAAACAGGAGTGTCGTATTAGACTGGTAATCAACAAGCATCTAAGTCACTGGTCAGTTGGCTGACATTCGAACGAACCACTTCAACTTTGTATTGATAAGAAGAAAAGGAAAAAATTATCAATTTAAAAAAATATATATATATATATATATATATATATATATATATATATATATATTTTTAGACTTCCCAAAAATGAATTTGAGGGTTGGTTGTGCTGTTTTTAGGGATATACAAGCATCTAAGTCACTGGCTAGTTGGCTGACATTCGAACAAACGACTTTTATAGGTATATCTCATACTCTTGCCGGGAAATGGAGCCGCCCCTACTCACAAGTCTTGGGGTGAACCAGGGTAAAAATTCAAATGGCCATACTGAAAGCAGTTTCTCAAAGAATACGTGGGACACGGAGGAGGTTGAGGTCCTTAGGGATGGAGGATGGAGCTGCTCTCCCATGGTTGAGGGGTTAAGTTTTAGTTATCTTGTTATTGTTTGATTGTTCTGTTAATGAATTTTTACCTTTGTACAAAAAAATGAATAAAAATAAACTATTATTCATTACAAAAAAAAAAAAAAAAGTATATATATATATATATATATATATATATATATATATATATATATATATATATATGTTTTTAGTCTTTCCAAAAATGAATTTGACAAATTCGTGGGCTGTTTTTAGGGATATTCGTGGTTTTCGGGCGAACGCCAGAAGTAGGTTATCAAGAAATCCATGATTTCGCACGTACACACGTCACGATGATATCCAACGATGAAAATTATAGAGGACTTTGTGGTAGCCAAGAAATCCCTGACAATCTCATCTGATTTGTACGAAATGGTTCGGCGTTTTTCGTCTGACGAAAATCCAACGTATACGCTTGCTCAGTAGCTATAGTTGATCCAAATGTAATAAATGAAATTGATGGGAAATTATCTTAGATTCTTTCTTCAAATACCCTTCAGTTGTGAGAACATTTTTGTGCTGTTATTGAAATATATGTTTAAAGAAACTCTCGTTTGCGCATGCCCATCTGATCCTATCAGACCGAGGTCATAAAACGTATAAAGAACCGTCTAAGGCTTAATATGCACAATCTCTGAAAATTGCATCTAATTTGGCCAAATAATTTCGGAGTTTCGTTCCTACAATTTGACTGAATCATGAATTTGTCTTCATCCATGGAAATTCCACCCCATGATTATGGGTGGAGTAGGGCGACTACATCGAGGGTGATGAAACCTATAGGGAACCGTCCAGGAGCATATCCACACTGACCCAGGAAACGTCATCAGGAAGTTACGGAACGAAAAAATCAAGAGGATATTTTGATTTTGGAAAACTTCTCCCTACTCTCGGCCGTTAGACAGCAAAAAAGATAACCAGGTCCTAATTTCATAAGTTGATTCGTAGTCTGCCTTCTGTATTGGAAGCCTAAGAAAAATGAGTTTTCCACCAAAAGTGACGTCCCCCCACATAATGCATATGCATTACTCAACAGCTTGTTTATTTGGGATTCGAAATCGTTATCCTCAAAAATAACGATGTAGAGCGACCATAAATATTACTACGCATACACAGGTTTGTTTGAATGCAGTTTAAAGATAACTCTATCCCTTTTTACGCTATTTATCAGATTAATCTACACTGAATCATGTTTGATTCATATGATCTTTTCAACGCTCCAACTTTTCACAGATGTATGATGGTGGTTTTTACAGTTCGATTATTCCAGATCTGTTCACAAACTGGACCAATCACCCTCTTCAGTAACAAATCAACCTTATTCTTAATTTATGAATGTGTAATTTGTATGATTGGTAACAATTAGTAAAGACAATTTGAGTTTTTTCAATTTCATTTATTTATTTCTATTGTACAATCAGATCGTCACATCTTATTCCAGGTGTTGGATATTCGAATATCTGCACAGTGATGGCATTATATAGAATGAAAGATAATCCACATTATTTTTCAATTTACGTATGTAAGCCATCTATGTGCTGAACCATTTTGTGACCTATTATAAATGGTTCAGCATTTTACAATACGTACACTTATACAATACGTTGGGACTTATTGTAAATGGCTCGTTTGGGACGGTTCAGGGTAATATTGGCCTAGGAAATCACGTCTAGTTTGGGACGATGGGGGCCTGGTAGGGCAGCACTAGTTTGGAACGTTAGGAACCTTCAGTATTTGTCATTAGAATCGGACAAGCATACAATCTAAGATCATCGTACCTGTTATTAGCATACAACGAACGGCGCAAATGTTCAGTCAGTGTCTGTTTGAAGTGCTTCGATAATGGATCTAGTGGTCGATGAGATGCTCGAAACAAAGCTCGGAAACTTATGCACACAGTAGACCAGTATAAATTTAGCAAACACAATGAATTGAAAAAGGCCTGAGTGCTATATTGAAATGTAGTCGAAAATCAGCACTTTATGCACGTCACTGGCGAACCAGACTTAGGACGATTTGCAATTTTATTTATACCTTGAGCGCTCGGCTCATGCTGCTATGAAAAGTGAGCTCCCCGATAGTGAAATTCGATGTTGTCGATTTCATCTCGCTCAAAGCTGGTATACACACATCTATACACAAAAATTCTACTTAGATCGCAAATGTGGAGTAGGAAGATGGCGGAAACTGTTTTTTGCGACTGATTTTTGGAGGATGCCTTTGCCGATCCGATATCCTGTGGACCAACACCTGATTTTTCTACGCTAATTTTGTTTACGATAATTATGTTGCTGACTGGTCACCTTTTCCTCTTGAAATGTGGTTTCTTCTCCAAGTGATGACCCGCGAACCACTGACGGCCCTGAAGCGTTCTACTCTCACTGCAACAGGCATTTCTATAGCCACAATCCCAACATATGTTTATCACTGTTCTTCTAGATATACAGTGTAGGACAATGCTGGAACTAAATGCCATAGACAAAGAAAATTGGGGAACGGGCCCAGTAGTTGGATGAGGCCCTATAGTTGGACACCTGGTTACTTTCTCCATAATCACAAAGGATTTGGTCCTTTTACGGACTTTTGATCCTTTCCCCTGCCAAATGCATTATCACTACTCCATATGGGAAACCTTAATGTAACCTCTGAGTTGGAACGGTTTTTGTTCGTTTCGTGTCTGGAAGCTCACGGTTTCATCTGATTTCGGTAAGGAAACATGGTCTTATTTATAAGGATTTCCCGATTTTTTATGCTGGTTTTTGTTTATTCCAATTACAGCTGCAGAAAGGTGAAATTGATACCATGACTTCTACGAAAAAAGTTCCTTTTTATTATGCTCCACAATGATACATGTTAATTTACTCATGACTCGATGCTCTTAGCAGCATAATGTTATTTCGCTCAACCAGTACCAAATATATGCATTTGCTTACCGTTCCAAACGAACGCCTCTTACTTTTCTTCTGTAGTCCCAAACGAGTCCCCATTTTTTTCCCAAATGAAACGCGATTTTTAACGATCGTCCCAAACAAGGTACGGCAATTGTAAATACTTACTGAGCTTACCTGCATTTTTTGAATAAAAATAATTTGGGAAAGAGTTGTGAAACTTAATTAAGAAATGCATGAGGTAGGTATTGTATGACTTCACCAATTTTTAGACAAACATAACAACAATAACAAAAATCTATAACACTCATGACTTGAAAAGATACAATAAAAAGGATACTCATAATCTAAAGAAAAGAAAAGAAAATAATAAACTTAAGTACAGATCTAACCCAAATAAAATTAGTTTTCGCAAAACAACATCAACTTTATCTTTAACCATAATTTAATTTCTCAGTCTTATGAGCTTTGGTTTCAATCAATGGACATATGACACGAGTCTACTTTTGGACTTTGTCAAATTATTCAACAGCTCCTAATTGCAAGAAATAACCCATCATACACACCTATTTGTTCTAGCTCTGATTGAGTAGGTATTTTCACAAGCAACATAATAAATTTTACATCCATCTATTGCCGGATCGCTCTTTGAGAAAACAAAAACAATGAAATATAAATAAATGAAAATCAATTTACTCATCTGCAAATTGTATATACTCATATACAAATCTGTTAGGGTTATTTGAAGAAGGCGTGGATTAATAAGGAACAATCCGAACCTATATATATAAAATGGAGAAACTTTTGGTTTATTACTTTCAGCAATGAACCTGTGAAATCGACCAAGGAAAAAAATGTTTAATCCCCCTCCAAATTTGTTAGTTTCCGTCTCAAGATACATTTAGGTAAGTACGAGTATATTCCGAAAAGTGGAAAAAAACAAAAACAGTCCGTCCACCATACCAAGCTTATCTCCTAAACTAATAGACCAAAGTTTGGCAAAAAATCATATCGGCTGGAGATGCGCCTGTAATCTCGGCATCGTTCCCAGTTGACCCCAAGGGGTAATATGTAAGAAAATCAATATTTCGAAAACATTTGTTATAAATGGGCAATTATTTGCGTAATTTCAATAGATATTATTTCATTGAGTTGAATTCGACTACCCGGGATGCTTTACATTTATCCGTTTGTTCCCAATAAGAGTATCTTTACGCTCCGGAGTTACCTGGACGCTGCCACCACGTCCACCATTAACATAATGCATTGATTGCGCTTCTGAGGAAGGCGGTATCCAAGATGTCCGGGTATAAATCTCAGCAGGGATAGTTCTTTTGCGTCTATTTATGTCCTCGAAAATCACTAATAGCATAAATGAGAGACCTATTGTCCTTCAACCTTCAGGGGCCCGCGTTCATAACTGACAAAACACGATATTCAAGGTTGGTTTTAACCCTTGGTGGGTTGATAAACTCAGTTGGTACTAAGTACGAAAAGTATGATACTGGAAACTGTTACAAAAAATCATCTGCCGAAGTGGACTAGTAAAGAAATTATTGTTCCTTCCATTGGGAAATAGGGCTGCTGAAGGTTATCCTTTAAATTTGGGGGCGACCGCAACCATTCTTAAAGATCGTCCCACGGAAATACTACCTATAATACCTACTCTGAATCATATCTGAAGGATTTGAACATTTGAACTTCAATAAGAATTTTATTAGCCATCCCAGGTAACTGTAAAAAAAGATCTCTCTTAAAAAAAAAAAAAAAAAAAAGCCCAAGACTTGTATTTTGATGATTTTGGTAAAACATTAAACTACCGAATGCAAGGAAGACTGTTTCGTTGACCATACTTTCGAAGGTATCGAACACAAATCTGATTTTTTTCTCTGTTGGTTTTTGAAAGAATTTTAGTTCCGTGTCTGCCTGTCAGTCTTTGGTAAATCCTTGACAAAACCATATTAATCCTTGAATGACTTGGGTAACATGTTCGGGGTTTGTGAGATTAGACGCTAAAGGGAACATACCCTACAAGTTGCATAACTATCCCCTTTTTTGGAGCATGTTTGCAGAGTTGTAAATTTCTTGAAACGCCCACTAATTTTGCACTGTAGAATCCGCTAGAAATCGCACGATAGTTGAAGGATGGCCTCAACGTGATGCCTCTGATTTTCATCGTAATTATATCTGCAATGACTGCAACGCTTGCGCATAAGTAAACCATCACGGAAAAACCATTTTGCCCAATTTTTATGAAACCATTATGCCAATTATGAAAAAAGGGTATTTCACCTCCAGCAACTTTGGACGTTTGGTACATAATTATCATTTCTACATTCGGGTTGTTTCCGTTAAAAGTAGCTTAATTTGTATACTAAAAATATAATAATTTATACTATTTCATTTCAATACCTTGTTGGGGAGGGGGTGTTACAAATTTGTGGTGCATAGAAGGGCCACTGGTTGCAGGAACCCTAAGGCCTGCATTATGGGCTAGGGGCGGCCCTGAGTCGGCATACAGGTTCATTGACAATATTTTCCAGTACATTCATATGATTGACCATGGCCACTCCATTGTTAAAGGTCGATACTTGATAAAAATGAGATTCCAAACACATGTTTTTGTTTAACTGTAATGAAATTACTCACCTAGTGTAATGTTTCAGTTACTCGAATATTCATGAAACTGTTTGGCGATTAACATAATACATTATACCTGTAACATAAAGCACAGCAGTATAATACCCCATTTTTTGAAACCTTAGTTCCCCTGATTTTTTTCTGTAGGTGTATTTTGTGAGTGTTTTCTGTATTATACATATTAACTGCTTTCAAACTGATCAATTGACAACATAACAGTAAACATCAGTAAGTTGACATTAAGTTAACATTGCTTTTTATTATGTAAGTAATTTTGTTTATATCATGTGTGAACGATTCGATTCAGAAATCATTCCTTTTAATTGAATGGAAAAAAATTGGTTTTTTGAATTGATATGCTCGGTTTCAGCATTAGCTAAATTTTATTTATCTTGAATTCAGAATTTATGAAGCTTTGAAATTAAAAGAATCCCATACATGTAGCAATGAGATGGGTAGATTTGCCTAGGGATCAATATAAAATGTTCAGACATTCTGACATAAGTGAGCATGATAGATATTTTTCTCTTGTTGGATGGTACGTTACGATTTCTCTCATCATCATTCTTCTTTCTGATGTTAATTCTGCTGTTGTAATCCATCGGGAGAATCATCCAGATGAGTACTTCGACTAGAGTGGTGCTGTGGACGGATTATAAGGGCTCGTCACAAAGTTCGAACCCGAGAGACCTCGCGGATTTGCCACACGTTCTCGGTTGGATGGGGAGACGATCCGTCGGTCGTCAGCCATAGGAGTGACAAGCAGACGAAACCGTCATGTCCAGTGCCAATCATGATGTTGCTGATTTCTCACGACGCATCATCAACTCCGAGTTCCTCCTTCGTTCGAAATTCGGGTCTGGTACTCGCCAATCCGTTGCATTTGGGCCGAACCTGTATACCAAACGCCGGCCCACTACTGCTTGAAGGACGTCACTTTTGTAGTAATACCTGAAATACCGTAAAGCCCATCATTTGTTTGATGATTTGGGTTCAAACAAAGTATGCAAGAGTAGGTACATGCAAAGCATACGTTGGTAGGTCCTTAGATGTTGTGTCATTAGAAATTTAAGCATTTCCATATAAAAAAAATTTTCTTAACGTTCTGAATTTTCCACGTTATTTTTTAAGCTTTCTGAGAAACTATGTCCTGGACCTGTTTGTTCGTCAGTTCCTTGTCCAGAGTAAAATTGTACCAGTTTACTATCTGATCATGAAGAAGAAGTTTTCAGGGGTTATTTGGGTTAGTCCCTAAGGGGTCCTCTTCTGAATTCTTTGCCTTTGGATCACTGGTAACTCGTGTACATGCTCAAAAATGAATTCCATCAAAATGATCATTTGGATGACTGACCGAAATTTCGAAACTCATGAAAGATTTAAAACTGTATATACCCCAACGACTGGACATTTTCAGATTATCAAGCGAGACGATAGTCTTGCATTGCCAAGCCAGACAATGCAGACAAGAGTCCCGTATATATAACAAAGAGAAACATCGGCCCAATTTTAGCCCCCTCCCTGCCCCACCCTGTTGGTTAAACACCGTTTTTTTTTTTTTTTTTTGCATATCCTGGGAGGGGCTGGGGAGGGGTCTGAATAACCCGATGCCAAATTTGTAATGGCAGGATGATTCTAAGGTATCTAAAGCGATGCATCAAAACGCGTGTTTTGCGACTTTCTTCATTTTTTCTCCTTTCACCTGATTATTTACCCCACCATATCTACTTGTTCCCCTGGACCGATTCCGATGGAATTTTGGATTTAGGCCACATTTATCGTGAGGAAGTGCCTTTTGTTGATTTCTCCCTCTTCTACCCTCAATAGGAGGGGGCTTATGAGGGAAGGGTGGGGGTGTTTATCCTTCCATCTGGACACCACGGTCAGCCGAGTGGGGGGATCGTCCCAGTGAATGGGTGGATTTGTTTGGGGACCCCCAGATCATGGCCACCGGGGTTTGAACATTTTCAACCCCCATCCTATCGATTGGTGGTGGGGTGGAGGGGATGGAGGCACATTCAACCTGGACATTATGATAGATCGAGTGGGTGGATTTGTTCAGGGACCCCCAGAGGGTACACTGTGGGAGGTATCCAGAAAGTTTTCAGGTCAGTGGTGGTGGGAGGTGGAGGGGGGAAGATTTAAAGTGGTCGGATTTCGACGGGATCAACTCCTATCGACACCACACTACCCTGGGAATACTGTGTGAGGTATCCCGAACATTTTCAGAGGTGGCGGGTGGGGGAGGGGGGAAGATTTGAAGTGGTCGGATTTCGAAGAGATCAACTCCTATCGACACCACACCACCCTGGGGACAATGTGGGGGGGGTATCCCAAACATTTTCAGAGGGGATGGGTGGTGGAGAGGGGGAACTAAAAGTGGTTGGGTTTCAACGGGATCAACTCCTATCGACACCACACCATCCTTGGTACACTGTAGGAGGTATCCCGAACATTTTCAGAGGGTGCAGGTGGGGGAGGAGGAACCTAGGCTTGGATGTGGGCACTCGACACCACGGTCTTGCAGGATATTTTTGAGTGGGGGGATTTGTTATGGGACCCCCAGAGGGTACACTGTGGGAGGTACCCAGAAAATTCTCAGGTGTAGTGGTGTTGGGAGGTGGAGGGAGGAAGATTTAAAGTGGTCGGATTTCGACGGGATCAACTCCTATCGATAGCACACCACCCTGGGTACGTTGTGAGAGGGATCCCGAACATGTTCAGAGGTGGCGTGTGGTGGGGGGGGGGGATTTAAATTAGTCGGATTTCGACGGGATTAACTCCCATCGACACCACGCCACCCTGGGTACACTGTGGTAAGTATCCCAAACATTCTCAGAGGATGTGGGTGGGGGAGGAGGGAGCTAGGGTCGGCGGTGGGCGCTCGACACCACGGTCTTGAAGGTTATTTTTCGAAATTGAGCAACTGGACAAGTGTTATATATTTTCGGATAACAGCCAATTATCTACTTGGATGGCTGTTGACGAAATCAGCTGGTATACACTCCACTCCTTTACTCCAAGACCGTCAAAAATGTGTGATATCCCCTCCAAAAAAAGATGCTTCGCATACAAAACATACCAAGCCACAAAATGCATGATGTCATCCAATCGCTCTCGAACGGTTTGCCGATTTTCGTTATATTCAAATCACAACTCCCGATTCTCACCACATTGCTGAAATGTCATCCTTACGGACCTATATACAATACACAAATCCCTCAGCCCTCATGTTAGTATGATCACACCTTCCGGTGAAGGAAGTTCATAAGTTTATCCCCCCCACAAACCCGAACAAATTTTTGTGACTCGAATAATAACGAAAATCGGCCAAGCCGTTCGAGCGGTTGTACTGTGAAGGCGATGAATAGGTGGACCGCAAGTGGTATGCTATTATCTGTTGGTGTTTGCTTAGCACAAATTGGACGATATCATGCATTTTGTGGCTTGGCATGTTTTGTACGCGAAGCCACTTTTTTTGGGGGGATATCACACGTTTTTGGCGGTCATGGAGTAAAGGAGTGGAGTGTATACCAGCTGATTTCGTCAACAGCCAACCAAGTAGATAATTGGCTGTTACCCGAAAATATATAACACTTGTCCAGTTGCTCAATTTCGAAAAATATCCTGCAAGACCGTGGTGTCGAGTGCCCACATCCAAGCCTAGGTTCCTCCTCCCCCACCTGCACCCTCTGAAAATGTTCGGGATACCTCCTACAGTGTACCAAGGATGGTGTGGTGTCGATAGGAGTTGATCCCGTTGAAACCCAACCACTTTTAGTTCCCCCTCTCCACCACCCATCCCCTCTGAAAATGTTTGGGATACCCCCCCCACATTGTCCCCAGGGTGGTGTGGTGTCGATAGGAGTTGATCTCTTCGAAATCCGACCACTTCAAATCTTCCCCCCTCCCCCACCCGCCACCTCTGAAAATGTTCGGGATACCTCACACAGTATTCCCAGGGTAGTGTGGTGTCGATAGGAGTTGATCCCGTCGAAATCCGACCACTTTAAATCTTCCCCCCTCCACCTCCCACCACCACTGACCTGAAAACTTTCTGGATACCTCCCACAGTGTACCCTCTGGGGGTCCCTGAACAAATCCACCCACTCGATCTATCATAATGTCCAGGTTGAATGTGCCTCCATCCCCTCCACCCCACCACCAATCGATAGGGTGGGGGTTGAAAATGTTCAAACCCCGGTGGCCATGATCTGGGGGTCCCCAAACAAATCCACCCATTCACTGGGACGATCCCCCCACTCGGCTGACCGTGGTGTCCAGATGGAAGGATAAACACCCCCACCCTTCCCTCATAAGCCCCCTCCTATTGAGGGTAGAAGAGGGAGAAATCAACAAAAGGCACTTCCTCACGATAAATGTGGCCTAAATCCAAAATTCCATCGGAATCGGTCCAGGGGAACTGGTAGATATGGTGGGGTAAATAATTAGATGTAAGGAGAAAAAAATGTAGAAAGCCCCAAAACACGCGTTTTGACGCATCGTTTTAGGTACCTTAGAATCCATTACGAATTCGGCATCGGATTACTCATACCAGGTGCCCCTCTCAGGATATGCAAAAAAAAAAAAAAAAAAAAAAAAAAAAAAAAAAAAAAAAAAAAAAAAATCGGTGTTTAACTAACAGGGTGGGGTAGGGAGGCGTCTAAAGTTGGACCGATGTTCCTCTTTGTTATATATACGCAACGCTTGTCTGCATTGTCTGGCTTGGCACACTGTATATATATACCCCAACGACTGGACATTTTGAGATTACAAGTACGTACACCATGAACCCCCAGATACTCCCAGATGCTGATGTCAGGAATGAGCATGCTGAAAGGGGTAAGTATCTCGTCAATTACCTATCAGCATAAATGACATAAAGCTCAAATAAAACCCATGAAATAATTATGTTCAATGTTACTTTATGGAAAGTCAAAACAGACCTATGTTTCGTTTCATAAAACGAACTAAGATGATATTGAAGATAAGTAAGTTTGAGACGAGGATAAATAAGATGAAAAGAGGAAGTTTTCTACAATATCTCCAAAAGGATACCCTGATAAACGTTTACCACTCTTTGTTTCAATCATTAGCACTGGAATGTTCCCCAATTTAATTTTTTCTAAACTGACTAATATTGATCATTGTGAATGCTTCAATTGCTCGTTATTGTTGAAGCAATGAATATTAAGAACACCAGTCTCACTGAACGTTTGAAACGCCTGTTGCACAGGAGATCAGGATGATTGAGCGAGTCAAGTTCAGATGCAAGTGTGTTTATTGATGGCATTTTCCTGCCTTTTGAACAGAACTACGGGGCAGGGTGGGGGGGGGGGGATTCCCACCCCTAGCCTGAGGTGACACTTGATGATAGGGAGAGGCGTTTCACATTCTAGTCATTTTAGACTTTGACCAGGGAAGTTTTGACATTCTTGTACTTGCAGTGGTTTCTCATGTTATTTGGGTCGCTGAACACGAATATGAAGTTTGCATTTTACTGCATTTTATCGTAATAACCACTCTATACAAAATCAAATGAGAAATAATATGCTACAATTTGTACTCATGCATAACATTTGACTGTATGATCAACCGTTCCGCTGCTGGAGCGCGCTCAATATTGGCGAAATTCCCAAAATGCTCAAAATCGCCATCTACAGATCTACAGCTTTTTTCACATCAGAATCACTTACCTATCATTCTTCAACAATCACTCCACTACTATTTCACGATTTTATGTGACTCCTAAATGATCATATCACGTTTGCTGAACGTCATTGTCGGTCGTGCGTTACTATTGGTTGACTAAAATTGATAGTTTCGTGGGTCCTGTTCAGTGAGCCCAATAGGTACTTCAGAATCTAATGTGTTGTGGCCTGACATCCCAAGGCTGCCTCCTTACTTGTTAAAATTAATGTATTATTTATTCAGGGGAAGATTGAAAATGAATAGGTCGAGTGTTGGGTAGTGTGGATTTCGTTTGGCCTAATCCTTAGTTCCCTCAATGCCAAATGCTGCCTGCTATGCTACTGTTCCTTCTCCCCGTCAAGAACCCTAAACCGTTATGCCTCCCATTGAAGAGAATTCTCATTCCCCTTTCTCAATTCCTCTTTCCCAATTCTTCATTCCTCTAGTAGATTGTTTGATGTTCGTGGTTTATCGCATATTAGTTTCGTTATGTTCGTGTGAGCCAGTAAGAAAATGAAGGATGGGAATAAGGTTTCAGTTTTCAGAAGGTCAACATGTGCTCAAATGCACGAAACATACACTAAAATGCACACAGATCAAAGATACATAAATGCGTACTTGAAAAGCCGAGAAGAATAGGTACGGCCCGATGATGACCTCAAAGAAGTCATCAGTTCCAAAAAGAGAACATATTGGTAAGTAATACATGCATTACACAGACGTTCCTATGAATGAATTTTATATAATTTTGGTGAGAATTAAAATGAGACGAAAACCAAAAATATCACGACTTCTCGAAACCCCCCCCCCCCCCCCCCCTTAGCCTTAACCACCGAAAGTTAATTTCCATCATAAACTTCCAGCATGAAATTTGAAGTCTTGATATATTTTCCAAAACTAGACCAAATTCATAGTTGAACAAAAAAGATCAGGAAAATCTGACGAGAATTGTTAAAACATCATGGTTTATCAGTATTGCCCCCTCCATTCCCCAAACCCGAGATGAAATTTGGAACTCCTGACTATATCAAATTTGTAATGGAACAAAATAAGATTCACGAGAATCGGTCGAGATTCGTAGCTTGGGAAACGCGTGAAAGAATCGATAATTATCCCCCTCCACCCACCATCGCGACAGCAAATTGGAAATTCTAGGTTTGCTGCACAGATAGACTAAAATTGGAATCGAACCAAATAAAAATCATAAAAATTGATTGAGAATTGTAGTCTGGTTGGTCTCGACAAAATTTGTTGGGAAAAAAACACGTTTTTTCGGCTTTACACCCTCCATTCCCCATCTTCCATCACGGAATTCACAATTTCCGGGATTTGTTGCACAACTAAACTGAAATTGGGATCGAAGAAAGAAAGAACCTCGAAAATCGGTTGAGAATTGTGGCCTGGGCAGCGACAACAAAATTTGTCACACACACACACACACACACACACACACTTCTTTCTACAAAACTCCCCTCAAAGGCAGAGGGGGCACACTATTAAATTTAAAAATAAACAAATAAAAAGAGTAAAAAAAAGTGGAGAGGACGCCTAGGTTTACCCGACGCCAGATCTAGGTATGAAGGAAGTTGCAGAAGGATGAGGAGGAAGAGTGGGATGAAAGGAAGTGCCCCAATAAAATGACCACCAGTTCAAGTAAGAACCCCTCAGGACGCGGGTGGTGAGCACTCCCACCGAGAAGCCCAACTCAAGTGACTCCGAGGCACTTTTCCCGCAACGCACCCCGTGCCATGAAACGGTCGCGGCCATTACCCTGATACACACACACACACACACACTTTCTTATGGTTTTTTTTTTTTTTTCACGGTTCGGTCTTAGAATGACCTTAAACGGAGTTGTATGCGGTTAATTTTTTTTCTCAGGCTTAGGTTGTCCTACACCCCCCCCCCCCCCCCCCCCCCCCCCGAATCAATTCCAATAGGCTTCCCTCTTGTTAACGAAACCTTGCCTATAAGAAAGAGCTTCATAGAGACATCCTAAAAACTGGCACTTATCGTTAGCGCTTTCAAGGTAATTGAGTAAAGTTGCATAGCACTATCGATTTCCTGGTCAAATGGTCCGTTACTTTTTTCATCTTCGTGAGATGATCTGTTTGTTCTTTTCAAGAAAACTTTACGACACAGCTGGTCATATTCAACGAAATCTGGTATGTGCTCAAAGCGACGAAGTATGGCCTGCCTATACTCATAATTAATATCAACGACGGCTGTCTTCACAATACAGTCGCAAGCTTTGAGGTGTATCACAAACCTGGAACACAGTATTTCCCACATAGTTTTTTTTTTTTTTTTTTTTTTTTTTTCAACCAAAAACGAATTCCTAACTTGAACACCAGATTAATATTGACACCACATTAATTGGAATGAGTTCTGAAAGAATATTTAGAAAAAATAAGAAAAGAATTATAGAAGAGCATAGAAGAGTTTTTATTATATATATATACAGGGTGATTCCCTCGCAGATGCAAAAAAAATTTGAGTGAAACTACATCAAAAATGGAGTAAAATGCCGCCAACCGCATATTTTTATCTCAATCCATACTCGAGATATGATTTTTTAAAGATTTTTTCAGGAATACCGTGTTTTTTCATTTTAAACTCGGATTTCTCCACTTTGCCTCATTTAATTTTAACTTTCAACCTCATTTTCGGTATCAGCATTAAATTTCCTATAAGAATAGTGTACTTGGGTTCTTAAAAAATACCATCCGAAGACCCTCACATCAGCTCAAACATTGAAGATTTTGAAAAAATAATATTTCTGAAAATCTTTAAAACTTTACTACACTTTTAAAAAGAATCCTGGAAACTGGCAACTCTCATGAAAACTGCTTCATCTAATATGCTTTCCAACGGTATTATCAATTTTACTTTTATTTTGTTATTTAGGGGAGAAAATAATGTTTTAATGTTAAAAAATGTGGGTTTTTCAATGAAATTGTTGGTTTTCTCGGAAGATGACCCTCCATGAACCAGCGAGTATGGGGTCGGTTTCTATGTATTTTTCCTCGCTGGATCGAATGGAAACTCTTGTAGATCTCTCAACTACGTTATAATCGAGTTTTACACTTTAATTAACAAGTTTTACCCCCATAAAACACATACATTTAATCGTAACAAACAAACAAAACATTTGCAATTTTAAGTGTAAAACTCGGTTATAATGGAGTTGGAGAGATCTACAAATGTTGACATTCGATACAGCGTGAAAAATACATAGACACCGACCCCATACTCGTAGGTTCATGGAGGGTCCTCTTTCGAGAAAACCAACAATTTCATTGAAAAACCCACATTTTGTAACATTAAAACATAATTTTCTCCACTGAATAACAAAATAAAAGTAAACTTGATTATACCGTTGGAAAGAGTATTAGACGAAGCAGTTTTCATGAGATTTTCCAGTTTCCAGAATCCGTTTTGGAAGATTAGTAAAGGTTTAAAGATTTTCAGAAATATTATTTTTTCAAAATCGTCAATGTTTGAGCTGATGTGAGGGCCTTTGGATGGTACTTTTTAAGAACCCAAGTACACTATTCTTATAGTAAATTTAATGCTGATTCCGAAAATGTAGTCAAAAGTTAAAATTAAATGGAGTAAAGAGGAGATATTCGAGTATAAAAGGAAAAAAATACGGTTTCTCGAGAACGGATTGAGATAAAAATATGCAGTTGGCGGCATTTTACTCCATTTTTGATGTAATTTCACCCACATTTTTTTTTATATATATATATATATATATATATATATATATATATATATATATGAAGGATCCCATAATTCCCATTATCCATATAATTCTTTTTATATATTTATATATATATATATATATATATATATATATATATAATAAAAAGAATGAGTCCCAAAAGAAAATTTACAAGGCAATTGTGGGAGCTTCTTCTCCCACAATGCTTCTTCTCCGTATCAATTCTTCTCTGCTTTTTAAGGACGCATTTATATATGTTTGATTTGTGTACGTTTTTCTGCATGTTTCGTGCTCTTGAACACATGTTAATCCTCTGAAAATCGAAACATTCCTTTTCTTAGTAACTTCCAAAAATAATCGAATATCTCGTTCTCAGTTGACACTGCTAAGCCTTAATCTTTAAGCGGCAAGTCACAAATAGCACACACAAACGAACTAATAAGCGATAAACCACAAATGATTGAAAATAACCGAACAAATGACAATCTACACGAGAACTGAAGAATCGGGAAAGAGGAATTGATAAAGGGGAATGAGAATTCTCTTCAATGGGAGGGATAGGGTGATAGGGTGTTTGGCGGAGGTGGAAAGACAGGGGCATTGAGGGAACTTTAAGGGGTAGGACCAAACCAAATCCACACTACCCAAAACCCCACTCATCCACTATTCACTCTTCCCAAGAATGAATACTACATCAAGTTTAACAAGTGAGAAGGCAGCCACGCGATGTCAAGCCACAACACGCGACATTCAGAAACAAATGAACAACTGAACAGGAATTAACAACTGGGCTCACCGAACAGGACCCTCGGAACTGTTGCAGTAAGCTAACAATCACGTTCAGCAAACATATTATGGCCATTTAGGTGTCACACAAAATCGTGAAATAGTGTTAGAGTGGTGGTTGTAGTATTATGGATAAGTCATTGCCAAGCAAATGCAAAAAGAGCTTGAGATGGCGATTTTGAGAATTTTGGGAATTTTGCCTATTATTCAGTGCTCTCTAGCGGCGGAACGGTTGGTCTTAAGGACAAATATTGTGGATAAAAATTATGGGAAATCTTATCTTATTTGATTCTTTTTAAGTGTTTATTTCGATAAAATGCGCACTATCCGAGTAGTCCTGGAGCCAAGGCTGAAAATAGGTATTAATTAGATTAGATTTTGAAAATTTAGTCCGTTCTGGGAGAGAAAATCTTTGTCTGCAATCTCTAAATTGGTAGAATACAAAATGGTGGCCTCATAAAAATAGCTTAATGTACCCATTTTAAAGTTTTTCTCGAATAATTCCAAAACCGTACATCCTAAAGAAATTTGTTTATGTAGCAAAGTTGTAGAGCATAAAAAACAAAACGACTTGATCCCAAACTCTGATTATCTCTTAAAATAAGCGAATTACAAACAATTGAAAATCGGGCTAATTTTGGGTCCGTCCTCTCCTCCCCCCCGTCTAGACTTTTGCCCTTCAAAATCACCTAGTAGCGTCAATATTGGTCTGATTTCAGTCTCCCTCATTTCAGAAGCTCATTTCATTCAGGATTAAATACTTTCCAAAGTTCATATCGAGCATATTTTAGCTGAGGCCTTTTCCCACTGATATACAGCCGAACCCATGAATGTTATGTCATTTAAACCATCAAGTTCTCGAAAACGGTCTTTTAGCGAATTTTCGTAGAAAACGAAGCTATTGCAATGCCTCCAAAAGTTTTAAAATAAAAATTTTCGAAATTTTTTTCACACACACACACACACACATACATAATATATATATATATATATATATATATATATATATATATATATATATATATGTGTGTGTGTGTGTGTGTGTGTGTGTGTGTGTGTGCCATCCGCTGGCCGAAATGCTCTGTGACGTCACCTATGTATATGTGTGTATGAAATGTGTGTGTGTGTGTGTGTGTGTGTTGTGTGTGTGAATATTTATATCATATATATAGTCCCTGGTATATATATATATATATATATATATGGCTAGTAATTCACATCCTGGAGGGGGGCATACTTGTCTTATATACCTCCGCATACGAATGTGTGTGTGTGTGTGTGTGTGTGTGTGTGTGTGTGTGTGTGTGTGTGTGTGTGTGTGTGTGTGTGTGTGTGTGTGTGTGTGTGTGTCCTTCCAGACGATAACTCTCCTTAGGATTGAGATCAAAATTCCGTTCTTGCGCCAACAAATCAAGGTTCCCAAACGAAAGGGAGATTTCAATATCGTCGGTAGTTGTCCGCCACTTTCAAAAGATTCTGACATCTCGCTTCCAAGTGGCTGGTGTCATAGGTGACGTCCAGAGAGCATTTCGGCCATTGGACGGCACAGCGAAGAACCTAACATTTCTCCAAACTGTCATTTCACTGGCCCGCATCAAGAAACGGCAGCTCCATCTTGCCGCTCTGGACGTCGCTAAGGCCTTTGACACTGTAAGCCATTTCGCCCTGACCGATTGTCTTCGTGGTGTCAGGGCACCTGCTCGTTTAATAGAGTATGTTGCCTGCCTGTACCATGCCACCTATGGGTTAGTCTTTGGTAGGCTTACTGCGGAGAGGCTGTTTGAGTTAGACCTTGAAGTTCGCTCTGCTGTGCGCTCTTGGCTAGGCTTCCCACCTGGTGTCCCAAGTGCCTATATTCATACACTGGGCTCGGTATTGTCTTTCTCTCAGCCAGCATCCCATCATTACGCCGCCAGCGGGTTCGAGCCCTTAGAGGTTCGAGCTGGGAGGTCGCCCGCACTGCTGCTGACTTCGTTGGCCAGCACTTTTTGCGTTCATTAAATTGGTCAAATTTCCAAAAATGTACTAAAAAATCACCAAAAATGGCTAAAAACGGCTAAAAATCGTTAAACTAATATTACTTGGTAGAATATAAAGTTTATTATATTTCTTCTTTATTTAGAAATAAAGTTTATTAACTATAAAATAGAACATTAAAAAATTTATTTACAAAATTATGCTGAAAAATGTACTTCTAATTCATTTAATTTGCAAAAAATCGATGAAAACTGCAAAAAAGCTAACAATTCAGAACGTCCATTTGAATAGGCGTCTATTATTTGGAATACGTTTTTTGCCATAAAATTAATAGTTAATAGTTTCCTTGCATTCAAAAAGCTCAAATTTCAAAACAATTTAACATTATGCATACGTTAATTTACGAAAATTCGCTCATGACTAGAACATTTTTTGTGTTCTACATCTTTGTTAATGTAAAAAAATTTCTGTAGGATGTACGGTTTAAGGAGTGTTACAGAAAAACTTTAAACATTAGGCCTTCTAGGCCATCTCTATGAGGCCACCATTTTGTATTCTACCAATTTCGAAACGACAGACAAAGATTTTCTCAATCAGAACGGACTAAATTTTCAAAATCTAATCTCAAACCTTCCCCTGAAATGTCTACTTATTTTCAGCCTTGGCTCCAGAACTAGACATATAGGTACCTGAGCTAAAACCCGAGAAAAAAGTGCCAAAATGTCCAGTTTTTTTTTTTTTTTTTTTTTTTTTTTTTTTTTTTTTTTTTTTTTTTTTAAATATTTTACCATGTTCCGGACAAAATTTTTGTATGCAAACTTCAAATCCGTATCCAGCGACCAAAAAATCATTACGAATCACTGAAAGTAAAAGTATGTCCAAACATCCGCGCATCGACCTTTTTTGTCTAGGATGACTGGATTAATGTGGCAAAATATAAGCCATCGAATTCGATATGACGTGATTTACCCATAGCACCTCAGTTCCCAGGTTGGGACCACACCAAACTAAAGCTCAGTGTTCTTAATTTGTTGTGTTGTGGCGTATACATACGCTTCGACTGCAACTATCCTGAGCTTGTCGAAAATATTATACAAAATTTGTGGAAAAATTAAAACAGGCTGAGAAAGTTTATACTTCCATCATAGATCGTGCCTGTTCATGCGGTCTTCATTTTAGCGAAATTTCATAGAAAATGAAGCTATTGCAATGGCTCGGAAAATTTAAAATCAAAATTCTTGAAAAATGAGGCATTCTGAAACTATTCCTGAAGTTTGCGTTTTTTCATTTGTATATATAATATACATGTATATTTGTATAAATGTGTCATTCCAGACGATAACTCTCCTTAGGATTAAGATAAAAATTCCGTTCCTGTGCCATAAAATCAAGCTTTCCAATCGAAAGGATGAATTTGTTGGCCTGCAGTTTTTGAGCACAATTTATTGGTCAAATTTCAAAAAATGTTCTGAAAAAATCACTAAAAACGGCTAAAAATTGTTAAATTTATAATTTTTAGCTGAATATTGCTGAAATAAAGTTCATAAAATATAAAATATAACATTAAAAAATTTATGTACTACATTATGCTGAAAAATCTTCTTAAATTTCATTAAAATTTGCTTTACAATTGAGAAAAACTTCAAAATAAGCAAAAAATCCAAAATCTATTTTTGAATAGCAGATTATTAGTTAGAATACGTGTTTTGCCTTAAAAATATTGGTTTATATTTTCTTTGCTCTCAAAAAGCTCAAATTTCATAACAATTCAACATGATATAATATGATAACTAAGGAAAATTCGCTCATACGATCATGCAGCAAGACTGCAACTTATATTTTGATTTGTTTAATATTGTGCTTTGATAGCTGTATTCCTTTTCAATCTGATTTGAGTTGTTCCAACTCGGTTTTATTACAGCTTTGGTACATACCGGTCTAGATAAGAAAGCTGAAAAGGTACAAAATGTGCATTCCAATTTCTGGGTCACGGAATTCATCCATTAAGTGATTACTTTTCACACAAAGATAGGTTGTTTATCCCAAACTTTCACCCCGACATAGTGTATCTCCCATTTTGGGCTACATGAACACCGCTGATTGCTAACTTGGATGCTTATAGTTAGTAATTTTCAACGTTGATTAAGTGACGTTTTAGACAACCAAAAAGTTATAGATAACTTTTTGACCGAGATTGTTCGAAGCTATTCATTTTTGACGCAAAAATTCAAATTAAAGTCGAATCTGGAGATAATAGTGTGATGATGATATAATGATATCATTGATGTGTCAAGTGTTAATAGGTAAGACGACTTTTCAATTTTTTGTTTCAATTTGGTTTTCCTTTATTAAATTCTATAATAAACCTTTATAATCGACGAAGAAGAAAAAATGTCTACCCCCTCCCCCCCTCAAATATGTGGGCTGACGTTTCACGATACGTAGATTCCCAAAAATCGAAGAAAATCCGCCCATACGCCGTCCGAAGCTTTTCTCTGAAACTACAGGACCAAACTTTTTGAAATATGGCTCAAAAATAATTCATTAGTCGGAGAACATAACATCATCACTCTCGATTTACTCGAAAGGGTAGAATTTTGGGGATTGAAATATTGAAAATTCGATACCTCAAAAACAAATAAAAGCGTATATTCTCTTTGGTTTATGGAAAGGAATCTTTGGTTAAATGAATCGAATGAGATCATCTGGGTTGCTTTTCGTTTATCCTTTCGTTTCCCATAAGGAGATATATTTGAGTCCAGACCTATATACCTTAAAGGAAGGTACTCTTAAAAGATACACCCGTAGAAGGATTCGAATTCCCCTTAAGTCCACCAATTTTTGATTGCTTCAATGTGGTACCTGTGGTATCAATGTATATACATTGTGGATTTATTTAATTTTTAGTTTATTAATTTATTTTATTCTCGTTAGTGGCATCGTCCAGTGATATTTTGATAATGCACAATAGACTCAACTTTGACAGGTACTACCTAATTTTCTATGCACACGTGATCTTCGTAGAAGGGCTATCTAATACAAAAATAATAAACCTTTGTGTAATGGTTTGCAGCGTTTTGCCTTTCAATCTTGAATCTCAAGAGCGGATTTTTCGTAACAGTCTCTTGAATATTGAAACCCCAAAGTCATTACTGGAATTTTCTGTATTACTCCTGAAATCCTATTTAGGTTTGAGTCTACACTCATTTTGAGGGGGTTATAAGAAAAAACGGCAAGACCTTTGACCTGTAGCGTTGATGGGAATTTTAAAATATTTGAAGGGATCCAAATCTGATTGAACTCATTTTGAATTTGATACAATTACTTACCTACTATGATATTGGTCATTATTACCATTCGTTGTATGGCTTACCTACTTTTCTAAAAGTTTTCAAAAATTATTTTTAGATGTTGTGATGTAGTTAACTAAACTCTTAGGAAGCCCGTGGTGTTAGATTCATGAAATGAACAACTAGTCATTTTTTTTAACGTTAATTTTTCTAAATGAGATGATCATGCTTTTATATTAACGAAAGACAATGAACGATGACATTGTGATGATGAAATGTCAAGCTGATAACGTTAATGTTAGCTCCTATAGACAACATTGCCACTATACTCGTGCATGCACGATCACAAACGATAACGCAACTATGACAATGTGCACACATTTATGGATGTAGAACCGCAGCTGCCATGTACAATCCCTCAATTTTAACATCCTCGAATAATAGCGTATTTGTACGAATTAACTTACCTGAATACATATGATTCTCTATTTCTAAACACTCAGCAATTTTTAAGTCCAACTAACACTTTGAAAAAAAAAACATGAAATTTCGAACTGAACGGAACCTGAGGGCTTTGTATTAAGTATTATGTAGCGTGTCAGAGAGATTGATGGTTCGACGTCAAACGCTCTTTGTGAAGAAGTTTCAGTCATCCAGCTATGAAAAATCAATTCGGAACCAAACTCAACATGCAATTTCATTCGAAATTAATCGAGTAACTCACTGATCGTCAAGTGCACCGCAAAGAAATTATTAGAGCAAAATAGTATTCAATTGTATAGACGTTCCAGCCGTAATACCATCAACCGTATTATCGTGTAGTGTGATATTTGGAACTAATCGATAGAATGATAGGTTATTGGAATACTTCATTTCAATGCTGCATAACCAGCTGCTTCGCTATTCTGTGAGTTTGTGAGCATAATTATTGACAAGTGGGTCTCTACTTTGACTCGGCCAGTTCCGCGCTACAGGCTGAAATTTTAGAGCTATCAACTTGAAATTTGGTAGGTAGACATCCGAAATCAGTTTGATAGGTTTTGGTGATGATCTGACGACAGGAAGTTGTCCTAGGCGACGGCGGTCGTCGTCAAATCAATTGAGATTCAAGTATGGTATCGTTTTCAATAGTTTTTGCCTCACAGAATCGACTGAAACCACTAAAAAAGCTTTAAAAGTCATCCTTGAAGAGAATACGGAGTCGTCGACACTGAAATCAGTCATTGTGAAATCATCAAAAATCGAGTTCGGTATAGTTTTCGTCAAAATTTTTCAACCTTTTTTTCAAACTTCGGACCAACTAGTCAAACCTCAGATAAAGCATTCCAGTAAGGCATCCAATGGTAAGTGCTCGTTCAACAATTTGCAATTTACTGGTGTCTTTTTTTTTTTGTAACATATACAGGGTGTTCTACCTCTAAAGCCGTGATTCCTGGGGTAAAAAAAACATTTTTTTTAAATCTGCATGTTTTTTCCAAGAATCTCAAACATGACCACGTTACGCATTGTGTACGTGCGCAATTGACATCAACTTCGTTATTTTCAATAGGAACCCCTATTTTGTATTGCAGATTTGAATTCTACATAAAATTTCATGAAGAAATTACAACACACGATTTTTCAAGTGCGCGCAAACGGGCGCAATTCCGCTCCAAAAGTACGCAACTCCGCTCTAACAGTGCAATAAATGTGAAATACTGAGTTTTTAAAGCTACACAATTGCCATATGTAATACATGATTTCGGAGTATTTTTCCGTGCTAAACCTAGTAATGATGTTCATTTATTGATATTTGCAACAAAAACTTGGGAAAAAACCGACATTTTGACCAGCATTGCACTTTTCTTACACATTTCTACAAAGCACAAAGCGTACTAAAATGAAGGTTCCCAAGTTGGTGTTGCAAATATCAATAAATGGGCATCGTTACGAGTTTCAGTAGGAAAAATCCTCCAAAATCATGTATTACATGTGGCAATTGAGTATCTTTGAAAACTCCGAATTTCACATTTATTGCACTTTTAGAGCGGAATTGCGTAGGTACTTTTGGAGCGGAATCGCTCCCGTTTGCACGCACTCAAAAAATCGAGTGATGGGTTATTTCTTTGTTAAATTTCACTTAGGTAGAATTCAAATCTGCAATACAAAATGAGGGTTCTCTTTTAAAATAACGAAGTTGATGTCAATTGCGGACATTAGCGCACGTGCGCAACGCGCAACGTGGTTATATTTGAGATCTTTAAAGAAAAATATGCACATTAAGAAAACAACATTTTTTTTACCCCAGAAATTACGATTTAGAGGGGTGGGGTCTTTGTCTGGTGGGACACCCTGCCGAGTACTCTATTTCTCAACGTTAATTGGGAATACGGGACGACATTTAGAGCTGGGAGGATAGGACAACTGCCTTGTAGAATGGTGTTTCAATGGTGTCAAAACCAGATAAGAGGCAAGACAAAGGGGTATTGAAAATAAGAAAATTTATAAAACCGATCATAAACGCCATTAACTATTAGGGATGGACTATGATTCGGACTTAGTGAAGATGTTGAATCCTCACAGAGAACAGTAGTTTAGAGTATGGGGCATTGCTCACGAGTCCAAGGACGGCTAAACCCTCTTTCCCAACAGATAGATTTCGTCTATCCATCACAAGTTGAGGTATCAAGTAGGAATTCCTCGGAAAAAATCCAACAACAATAGAGGTTTTCTCGATTCTTTCCTTCAACTCAAAAGGAAACTGACATCAATTTTGAAGTCAGTACTTTCCCAAAAATATTAGTAAAATGGGTTTTACAAATGTCAACTGCTTTCTTGGACTTTTGGACAATTGTGTGAGGCTTACAACAAAAAAGTACACTATGATAAAATTATTCGTTGCTGTTACTCACCTCATAGCACGACTGAGCTTTTCATAAGTCATATTTGTATTTGCTTTTCTTTGACCCCAAATTTTCGCAACTTCATCGCTCTGCACGAATCGAAACAAGCCTTCGTCGTGGTTTTCCCACTTGATAATCCTCGGGCAGGTATCGGGATTTTTTAGGAGGTCTCTTAAAAATTCCCACAAACGCCCAAATGAGTTGTCTGGAAACACAGAACGGAAAACATTATAAATTTACCACACCAAAAACCTTTTACAGGCTCAATGAAATTTCGTTCAACCCTTCAGCTCCGCATGGGGACCCATTTTTTACACACATTTTTTCAGAGTATTTCTTTTGTAATATTAACAACTCTTGTGTCATCCTACTGTGTTCATAATACTATTTTCATAATCCTACAGAAAAATATCCTTTCTTCCCCATTTTCTTCCATTTTCAGTTTTATACTGCATAATAATCCAGAACCTGGAAGGTTACTTTCAAGCGTGATATTGAATAGCTAAATTGAATTTCACAATATTTCATATAACTAATGATATTAATTTGTAATTACAACTGAATTAAGTTAGTGCATCCTCAACTCACCTTGTTTCTTTTTTCCTTTCTTATTAGGATTGGAAGGCCTTCCCCTTTTCCGTTTTTGTAAAGGTGCAGGAGGTTCTTGTTGTTCGGGGAATGATGTTTCTGACAAATCTGAAAGATAAGGGTAAATATATATATATAACTAAAGTTAGCGTGCACTGTATTATAAAAATTAATGAGACCTACCAGAGTAATTTTTAGGCGAAAAGAAGGTATTTAAGCCAACCAAGACACTGTTTTTTTCTCTCTAACCATTATTAAAATGGAATGTAGTAGGGTAAAATGGAAAAATTTTCAAATAAAACGGCTCTATTTTTTTTTTTTTTTTCTTCATAGTTGTAGGCAAATATAATTATTGTATCATATTACCGTGTAGAACATATTTCGCAAATGAAGTCAAGTGAATTTTGAAAATATCAATATTTTAATAAAGTCAAGAGACCATAGTCAAGAATGTTGGCTTAATGAAAAGCAACAAACTGAACAATATATGCTGCACTATATTCAAGAAAGATAGAGTTGAGGAAGACAACAAATTTCACAGGTACATCGCCAGGCTTTCATTCGCCGTCCCTTCAGCGGTATTGTGGACTTCAGAAAGAAATGAAGAAATGTATGTAATAGTAAGAGACCGGTTGTGAGACACATTGTTTCTCGTTGAGTGGTTGTTCTGCAAATAGTTATCCAACTTCTAAAAAGGCTAGGACTGTATCAGTGTAACACAGTAAAGAAAGTCTTCAAACCTCAGTAATTCTGAACCATTGTTCAACATTTGAAGTGCCGCTTCATGAAAATCTAAGAAAAGAAGATATTTGCAATAGTTCAACAAAACCTTAAATTTTAAAACGGTTCAGAAATAAACAATAAATTCATATATTATTCTATCTTTCATAGTCCTAAGAAGAAATTCTACTGCTTTGAAATTCCACTCCATTAATGGACTATCGTTTTTGAAAACAATGGTCTCCTTTCCATTGAGACAGGCTGCACCTATATTCTGCGATCTGCAGAATAATCGTTTCTTCTAACCGCTAAATCACATTTGACTGAATAATATTTGTAAACATACCGTAGGAGTTGGAATTGTGTTTCATGATCCGTTTTATGCTGTTGTAGAGTTCTTTCCCAAACTCTGGAGTTATTTCCAAGAAGTCTCTTTCTGTCATGGTCATCAAATCATTGCTGGGTTTGTGGGCGAACTGCGCTCCTGGTAACTCAGTGATGTCAACATTAATCTCCTTGGCAACCTGGATCAGCCAGTCTGCAATGTCTTCTGAGGTCCAATCCTCCAACCGTTTTATGGGGTTGGGATTATGGCCACCATAGGTTCCTGCAACCAAAATTATATCGTTGTACCTACTTAAAAAGTCAGCAGATATGCAAATAAATATTTTTAGTAAAGAAACGAAAAACCAAGAGTGAAGTTCACTGGCGTTATCAGGAAGCTAACATAAAAAGGCGAAGGTCTACAGATTCAAGTTCTACTTGGGACCGCGTGGCGAACTTTCACGTAACCTTTAATTTTGCACAAATAAATAAAGTTAGTTGGAAGTCTCACATGTATAATCTTTCCTGTACGCAATCGTTTGAAAAAAATCTTTGAGGGGACCATAGCCTTTTCCTTCAAGCTGTTCGGCATCCTCTGTCGTGAGGCAAATCACAAGATAACGGGGGTAGTATCCCCAACAGTATATATAATTGGAAGAGCTTGTAGGTTTCGGAAATTTTTGTTGAGTATTTAATGGTCTAATGGTGACAAAACACCTCGTATGGTATCATTCACAACAATCCGAATGTTAAATCATTCTAGGGTTTCCGATGTTTATCAGATCTTATAGGTTTTCATTTCCACAGTTTCATAAGGAAACAAACCAAATTCAAGAATTTTGATGTAAAAATACTGATTGAGAGTAAAAATAGGTACACTTGTTATTCCTAAAGTTAAAAATGTATAATGAAGTACCGACCTCCTTTGGCTTTTCTTTATGCCCCCCAAGCTCACAATTTTTACGGTTTTATTCAGTAAAATACTAAAAGCAACCATTTTGATTGGATAAATATTGGTAAAGCAAAGTGATGCTTCTTGCCGTACGTTTGTCTGGATATATCATTGCAGTCGGCTTGTTTGACAAGTAAGTAATTGAAAATTCCCATCGGATATCCAAGTTAGTTCGGTGATTTGGAAACATCACATTTTTAGTTTTCCGCCTACCTGAGGGTGGAGGAGAGTTCTCACTGTCTGAACCGTTTCCGTCTTCGTACTCGTACAACGGTATCGATGATCTCCCGCTATCGACATCGAGACTACTACCTGCAGAAACAAACATCACCTATAATTAATTATCAACCATGACAATTTAAATCAACATAAGCAACTGTCCTGGTACTGATCGATATATATGAATCTTAGGTAACTACAAATACCCCCAAAACACCCTACTCATCCAAAAAAGTTGTTACTCTCCTTATACTGAACGAATAGTGTGAAAAATTAATGGTTTGATTATTCCATCCCTCATCCCAATACAGAAGATAACGAGCATGTACCTTATAACTTAATATTAATATTAGAATGTACTGCAGTACACATGACCATATTTTCAATTCTATTTGCGGAACACACCCTGGCACACCGGGCAGAAACAGTGGCAATCGAGGCTGGATCATTGCGGACACTTCGGAGAGGGTTAAACATCGATAAAAGTACGAACATCCCCTACTATCTCATTACGATTTGTTTAGTATCGCATGCAAACTTTAATACTCTGAACAAAATAACGAAGTTTTCTCAGAATGGTAGCCAAGACATAAGAGCACCATTGGTAACTAAAAGGAGAATCTCTCAAATCCCATTTGGAGAGGCTGAGCCTACAGTCGTCAAACCGTAATCCCCCCAAAGGACCTTCAATACATGAACTAACCCTCAAACTATCAGAAGACGATCTCGAACCGAAAAGTTTAGATCTACTGAAATCGCATGGCGGCTAAACTCAACACCAAAATAACAGGGAGGGTACTCTGAATAAACCATACAGGAAGCGAAAAATATTGATTGGCTTATTAACTAGCTTTGCACCCATGATTCTTCAACTTTAACGAATGTGGACTACACAAATGTGAACCACGTACAGACTAAGTGATAAGGTAGACGAAACGGCCGCTAACATGATCTTCTAGTGCCGAAAATGTTACTTACATACCCGCAGATTCGAATTCTTTGAGGCTCAAACTCCTGAGACGTTTATTCTTAGCGAACACTTAATGAGAGGAGTCACATCTCTCGTTAAGAGGCTAAGTTTCTGTGATTTAACAAAAAAGTCCCAGAAAGTACAATAAGTAGCCTCGCCTTGTTGGGTTTAGCCGCCATACGTTTACTGCGAACTAAATCACTCGCGACGAAGTTGTGGAAACCCATTTAAAAACGGAAGTTAGTGAAAAACGTTGTCTATTTCCACGAAAAACACACTTATACTGTTAAATCGATTTCGACGGTTAGGCCATCATCAGTAACAAACAAAAACTGTTATTGTTTGTTACTGATGATGGCCTAACCGTCGAAATCGATGTAACAGTGTAAATCTTTATTTTTCGTGGAAATAGACAACGTTTTTCACTAACTTCCGTTTTTATACGTTTACTGTGGATATTCTCTTTGATTCGGGACCATCTTTGAGCCTACTTGATTAGGGCGTGGACCCTTGGACCCATGAACCCTTGGACAGTCGTGCACCATGCACTGCATAGTTCCGCATTAACTTCGTCGCCGTAAGATTTAAAAAAATTAAATAAAAAAATAATATGATATGATGATGGGGAAGATGCCTCTGATACCAGTCATTCCTGCTCAAGATAGAAATTGTGGAATGGAATGAGAAAATTTTGGTGCTCGTCTTAAATTATCACCAGTTGAGAAACGTAATTGAAAAAATCATTACCATTACTTATACTGGAATAAGTAGTTGTTTCAAACCATTCCCATTAAAGGAATGGTAATGGTAATTGCGATTTCTTTGGAAGTAATTGCCAGCTTAAAACCCCAATCTTTGCTTGCATGCATACCTAATCATATTCACTGTACTTATTATATTGCATTTAAGAAAATAATCATCACTCTAAGTAATCATTACCTAACGACTCTGGGCAGGACCCTATACATTTCAGCGTCTATATACTTAATTTCCACCAACATTCATTCATTCCCTTCATTTCCTACCATAAAATTTAAATGGTGCCTTTGGAAAAAATAAAAAAATAAATTAAATGAATAAAAATTAAAATAAGACAACGAATAATGAGTAAGAATGGTTAATAATCACAGGCTCTGCACCACCCGAGGGGTACCCGAATCCGCTGGTCATTGACCCAGGACGATGCATAGATACTGTTTGAATACGTACGCTCGGCGGGTGAATATAATGTATATGTCCGCTGCATAGTTTAATTTTCAATTTGGCTGATTGCATAGATCGAAAGGCTTCTGTCTGCGTGTTTCGCTTTGTACCAATCAGGTTATTGTCACGAGAAACTGGCCGACGGCCGTGAAATTGATCGATTGGAGACAATCGATCAATTTACAATGGGCATTATAGGAAGAACTAACTTACTGTAGCTATTGACGCTCCGATTCATTATATGACGTTTTATGCTGATGTATAGATCCGTTCCATATTCTGGTGTTATATCTAGGAATTCTTTCTCCGTCATCTTTAGCAAGGCATCTCCGGATATAATGACGAATTTCTCTCCGGGTAGCTTGGTGTAGTCAACTGGAATCTCTTTGGAAACTCGAATCAACCAGTTGGCTATATCATCTGACGTCCATTCTTCAACTGGTTTGACGGAGTTGTGGTGATACCCTTCATAGTTTACTGTAACTCAAATCATGATGTAATTAGCAGAGCGAAGGTAGAGGTCGTTTTGTAGCAAGATACACTAACTGAATTATTGACATACGAAATTAGTTTCAACTTTGACTCGGCTTGCATCTCTCTCTCTCTCTCTCTCTCTCTCTCTCTCTCTCTCTCTCTCTCTCTCTCTCTCTCTCTCTCTCTCTCTCTCTCTCTCTCTCTCTCTCTCTCTCTCTCTCTCTCTCATAAGGCTTATTTATACAGATTACCTATCTGCCGCACGGAGAGCTACCACAACTCTCTCTTGGAGCAAAGTCTAATAGTCTCTAATGGTTTAGAACAAGAGATGAAGGAGATAGCATCGTACAACACTTTTAAGAAAAAATGTCAAGAAATCGTTACTTGCAAAATATTGACTAAAATCTATTCTGAGAATTGGCAAATGGTTTTATATATATTTTATGCATTGTTGGGTGGAAGAAAGTTTATTTTATACCACTTTATTTTAACAAAATGAATATTTTATCTTTACTTTTGATTTTTTTTAGCTGACGAAGTTGTATATTATTTTTTGTACGAGAATTCTCGTTGATTGGAAGAGTGGTCTCTTCTAGACCTCTGCGAGATATCCTCTAAAACGTCTCTCTCTCTCTCTCTCTCTCTCTTCATTTTTCTAAAGAAGAATGAAGACTCTTCTGCCGTACATGTGACTGATACTGCCTTCCTCTACCTCCTAAATAGTGATTATTTCTCTCCCTAGAAGTGTCTCTCTTAATCTCTCTCTCTCTTCTCTAAAAATTCTCTGACCTCAAATTTATCTCTCTCTGATGCCTCTCTCTCTCTCTGTAAATCTCTCTCTACTCTCTCTCTCTCTCTCTCTCTCTCTCTCTCTCTCTCATCTCTCTCTCACCTCTCTCTCTCTGCATCTCTCTGGATTCTCTCTCTCTCTCTTGATAGGACGGGCTCTCTCTCTCTCTCTCTCTCGATGTATGTCAGTCTCTTCTCTCTCTATAGTAGTATGCGTCATATATATATAATATATATATATATATATATTATTGAAATTGGTTCGTCAAATTCTAAATTTTTAGTTGGAGTGGTATATAGGCCACCCAAATCTGGATCGATGGACGTAGTATTTCGTGAGATATCGTCGATTGCACACAATTACTTAGGACTATGTATTCTCGGTGACTGGAATGTGGATTTACTTACAGAATCATCAGATCGAAATTTTTTTACCAACTGTCTCGATACATACAATCTTTCATATTTGAATCTTCAAGCCACGCATCATTCTATTTTTCCGCCAGCTGATACTCAAATTGATCACATAATAGTTAAATAATGAAGAATTAGTCAGTAGTTATGGTCAAATGATAGTATCTGGTGTTTCAAGACATGAACTTATTTACTGTTGTATTCGAATTAAACTTGAAAGAAGTCGGTGTAGGAGACATACTGATTCGAGACAAGAAAAATATAGATAGGGAAAAGATTATAGAAGATGCCAAGGCTATAGACTGGAACCCAATATATAACGAGAGAGATGTAAATGAAAAGGTCAGATTGTTTTCAGAAATTGTGAATCCATTATTGGATAAACATATGCCTTTCAAGGTAATTAAAGTTAAACGTCCTCCAGCTCCTTGGATTAATCGTGAAATTAGGGAACTGTTTGAAAAGAGAAATCAGGCTGCTAGGCGTCGTAAACACTAAAAACCGATGAAAATGAGGGTATTTATAGAAAATTAAGGAATAAATCTAAACAAATACTGAGAAATGCAAGGAATAGATATTTTCGTACATCTTTTGATAAGGCTAAGCCAGTTGAATTGTGGAAAATCATTCGTCAACAGGGTATTATTAGTAATAAATCGAACGTCAACCTGTCTGGGATTGACGTTGATAATTTGAACCGACACTTCTGTAGACCATCGGCTATGAATGTGAGTGAGGAAACTGTTAAATTTTATGACGAATTAAGGAGTTGTGACGAACAGCAATTTAGTGTTGACCAAATTAGTCCAGAAGACGTAATCAAGGCTATCGCCAAAATTACCTCCGGAGCGATGGGCTGTGATTTGATACCGATAGATTTCTTAAAAGTTGTTAGTCATGAGATAAGTTCGGTCTTAGGTCACATGTATTCTTGTTCTCTCTTATCTGGTGTCTATCCCTATCAATGGAAAAAGGCCATAGTGATCCCTTTGAACAAAGTACCAAATCCATCGACGGTGAATGATTTTCGTGCAATAAATAACTTATGTGTTTTAGGAAAAATTTTGAAGCATGTGTGCATAATAAATTGATCAAGTTTGTTGAGGACAATAATATTTTAGATCCATATCAAGCAGGTTTCCGGTCTGGTAATAGCACTGAGATAGCTTTAACTAGAGTACTTGAGGAGGCTCGTGCAGGTATAGATGACAAGAAAATCACAATATTGTGCCTCATTGACTTTGCCCGTGCATTCGATTCTTTGAACCATTGCTTACTATTGTCCATTTTAAGGTCTATTAACGTTAGTGAACCTATGATAAGATGGTTCAACTCCCTACTTAGTGGGAGGGAGCAAAAGATTAAGTCTAAAGATGGCATTGAGTCATCTTGGTGTGCTGTAACGGTAGGCACTCCTCAAGGATCTGTTATTTCTGCTCTACTTTTTCTTATATATATTAACAGAATTTCGAAGTGCTTTAAATATTGTAATTATCAACTTTATGCTGATGATTTACAAATTTTCATTACAGTTGATCCAGCAAATCTAGGCACTGGGGTTTCAATGATGAATCATGATTTAAAAACACTTGTTCAATGGTGTAAGCTTCATTGTTTGGATATTAATGCAGCCAAATGCAAGGTCTTATTGATAGGATCTCAGGGTTACCTTAATAAGATTGATACCGATAGCATGCCACATGTAGCAATCGAGTCAGTCCAGCTACCATTTGAAAACTCTGTAAAAAATCTAGGATTGCTTGTTGATAATGAATTGAAATGGAAAAACCAAGTAACCATAGTTTGCAATAGAGTCTACAAAAGATTATATCAATTGAGAAGGATAGCTCATCATTTGCCAATTGATGTAAGAAAAAAACTTGTACAAACTTTTTTATTCCCGATATTGGACTATTGTGCAATTGCATACTGTGATATGAACGGTGAGATGTGTGACAGATTGCAAGTGGCTCAAAATGCATGTCTAAGATTCATCTTTAACTTCCCAAGATATGAACATGTCACACCATATTATATTCAAAATCAGTGGTTAAAGATTAAAGAATGGCGTACTTTCCGAATCGGAATAATGCTTTTTAAAATATTAAAATATGAAAAACCCAAATATATGTATGATAAATTTAAATTTATGTCACAAGTACATTGTTTTAAGACGCGCCAAGCCAATAGTATGTTGCAAATTCCAATTAATAGAACTGAAAAATTTGGTAAATCCTTTCACGTGCAGAGTATTCAATTATTTAATTCAAATCCATCTCTATTCGATATATCCACGTCTATTGTTAATTTTAAAAAGCGTTTGAAGAACTCACTGCTCAAAAAGTTATAATGTACTTTAGAATTGAGAACTATTTTTCGACATAAAACAAGAAGAAACCTAAGATTTAATTTTCCTAGTTATACGCTAAAGATTTATTTTTTTATGTTTTCTGATTGTGCCATAATTTTTTTGTTGCACCCATGTTTCCTTCGTGAGGAGTTGAATCTGACAACCCCATGTATAAATGTAGTAATGTTTATTTTTTCTGTCATAATGTAAGAGAGGACCATCTGGTCCTAATTATGTACAGATCAATAAATAAAGATTCAATCAATCAATCAATCAATCTCTCTCTCTCTCTCTCTCTCAGCTCGAGCTGTATTGGCTCGGATGACATACCTATTGAAGTACTAAAACGATTAAACAGTGTTGTTGTTCATATTTCCAATTTTTCATTGGAATCATGCTCATACCCTGCGATTTGGAAGAACTCTCTTGTTTTACCATTCCCCAAAGTTGAAAACCCTACAATACCCTGTCATTTTAGGGCCATTAATAAATTGTGTGCGACTGGAAAAATATTCGGTCGAATTATATATGAAATGCTTAGTGAAAATAATAAAAGTCAGAAAATAATAGATGAAAAGCAGTCTGCATATAGGGTTGGTTACAGCACAGAATCGGCGCTGATTTGTGTACTAGATGATTTCAGGAGGAGTATGGATAATGGTAATGTAACTATTTTAGTTCAAATTGATTATTCCCGCGCATTTGACTGTATCAATCATGGAATTCTGCTAGCTATCCTTAGAGCATTTAATTTTGGTATAAAAGTTGTGAAATGGTTTGATTCATTCCTGACAGACCGTTGCCAATGTGTAGTTGACATGGAGGGCACTAAGTCCCAAAGGAGGAAAATGATACAAGGTGTGCCGCAGGGGTCAGTGTTATCTGCTCTTATTTTTAGTATTTATATTAACAATCTGCCGGAGGTGATACAAAATTGTAATTATCATTTATACGCAGACGATGTTCAGTTGTATATTGAAACACCGAAACATCGATTGACAATGTTCAAAACGCAATTGTTGCGCTCAATGCCGATATAGCTAGACTGAATGACTGGTCACGCATGCGCGGGCTAGATATTAATCCTGCTAAGTGTAAGGCCATCATCATTGGGTCTAGTAGGAAGATTTGTTTACTAGACGAACTTGTTGATCAGGATGTAATTAAAATTGGAAGTAACTTAATTTCTTTTGAAAGTGAAGTCAAAAGCTTGGGTATACTAATTGACCAGACAATGAGCTGGAATAGGCAAATTACCTCAGTGTCTAGTTAAGTCTTTGGTGGACTACGCCAACTTAAATTATTCGCCAATCATTTTCCAATTGATGTGCGAATTAAATTAGTGCAAGCTCTTATCATGCCATTTTTTGAATATGCTTGTTTAGCCTATTGCGATATTACCAATGAAAAGATTAAAATCTTGCAGAGGGCGCAAAACGCAACGATACGCTTCATTTTCATATTAAAATTAGACGACCACGTGACAGGTTATTATCATCGACTAGAGTGGCTAAAAATTAAGGAACGGCATGAGCTAGCTTTAGGATCAATGATGTTCAAACTGTTGAAATTCAATAGTCCTGCATATTTGAATCAGCATATCCGGATGCGGGCACAAGTACATTGTATACCGACCAGAACTGCCCAAACAACTCTCGAAATGCCGTCGCATAAAACATCATTTTTTGAGAAATCCTTTTTAACCCAAGGGATTAAACTATACAATGAAAATAGAATGCTTTTCGCCACTGACCAATCTGTTACCACTTTCAAAAAGAATTTTAACGAAAAATTGTTAGCGAGATACGCCTTATAATAAAAATAAATATTTCTTTTAGTAGAGGATGAAACCAAGTTCATTTAATTTATTATGACTATATTATTTTATTATTATTATAATTTTTGTTTTGTTTTTTGTTTTGTTAAAGTATTACTTGTTCAAGTGTGAAACCTGACTTAAAGTGTGTAACCTTATTTTTTTCTGTGTGTATTGGAAGAGAGGGCCTCCTGGCCCTAAATATGTACAGAATATCTAATAAACGAAGTCAATCAATCAATCAATCAATCTCTCTCTCTCTCTCTCTCTCTCTCTCTCTCTCTCTCTCTCTCTCTCTCTCTCTCTCTCTCTCTCTCTCTCTCTCTCTCTCTCTCTCCTCTCTCTCTCTCTCTCTTCTCTCTCTCTCTCTCTCTCTCTCTCTCTCTCTCTCCTCTCTCTCTCTCTCTCTCTCTCTCTCTCTCTCTCTCTCTCTCTCTCTCTCTCTCACTCACGAAACATAATCGCCAGCTACTTTTAAAAGCAAAGATTCTTAAAAAGGAGAATAAGTTCAAATTTGTCTGGGTTCGTAATGGCAGGATCATGGTTAGAAGAGATGAGAAGTCTGACGCGATAGAAATCCATTCTCAGGAGGATGTTGACTGGCTTCGTTCAAAAAACGAAAATCATGCTTCTGGAAGTTCCGGATCCTAACTCGTCGCACTACTATTTCTAATACTGCTTCAAGGCTCTCGGATTATGGAATTACGGTATTTGATCGTCTTGAAGTTACACAATTATTTTTCTTTTTAGTAAGTTCATTGTTAATGCAGGAAGAGCAAGATTTCTTTGTAGATCCTTATCAACTATTTCTATTGATTTTTGTCTTAATTGCAGTAATATTGCATAGATCCCTAATGTCCAAATTGTGTCATATTAATAACTTAGTAATTTTCTTAGTCTTTGTTATTATTCGTGTTGTATGGTTTGTCTATACTGTTATAAGCCAAACTATGTTTATCATAACATGAGTACAATTAATGAGTATTTGAAAGGGCAGTTTGGAAATAGCAAAGGTGTTAATCTAGGTCATGCAAACATCGAATCTGTTGTTGCGCATTTAGATGAATTTCGTGAAATTATCGCAGGACAAATTTTTGATGCTTTTGCGCTTTCTGAAACTTTTCTTAAGCCAAATATAACTAAATCTTCCATTTCTGTTGATGGATATGAGTGGATACGTAACGATAGAGTGGGAAAGGCTCGTGGGGGTGTAGCATTATTAGTCAAACAAGGAATTAAAACCAAAATTGTTGCAAGATCTCCTTCTACCTATTCTAAAGGACCTGAATATATTTTCGTTGAGTTATCAATAGGAATGGTGCGCCTTTTTGTGGGGGTAGTGTATAGACCGCCTAAGCACGTAGAGTAGAATGGGAGAGGTCTTTGAGGTCATTAGTAAAATACAAGCAGTTTATCAGAATTTAGTAGTTCTTGGCGACTTTAATACGAATATGCTTGCAAATGATCAGTATTCGAAGCAATTCTCGACCCTTCTCGAGGCTCATAATCTTTCATATATCCCCTTTAGTGCAACTCATCATACCCCTTTTTCAGCCACACTAATTGATCTGGTTTTAGTGAACGATCAGAAGTTTGTGAAGACCTTCGGTCAGGTTAGTGCGCCTGGTCTATCACGCCATGATTTAATTTTCTGTACAGTTAAACACCCCAAAATCAAAACAAGTAAAAATTATATATATGTACGAGCTAAGAGAGACTTCAATAGAGATCTGTTCTTGATCGAGGCAGCGTCACTTCCCTGGGACTCTGTGTTTATAGAACCAAATATTGATATGAAAGTGGTTATTTTCAACAAAATTATTTCCGATCTTTATGATAAACACTACCCGATTGTCAAGGTGAAACTTAAGCGGCCTCCCGCACCTTGGATAACTGATGAAATAAGGGAAATGATGGTTTCTAGGGATAGACAATATAAACTATTTAAGAAAAACAAAACAAATGAGAACAATAATTTATATAAACGTTTACGTAATAAGGTTAAACAAGAAATAAGAAATGCGAAAATCAGACATTTTCATGACCTTTTCAAAAGCACAAGGCAACCGGGGGACTTTTGGAAAATAGTTAGGAGTTATGGAATTGGTAAGGATAAATTCAAAAATGAACCGTTGCCGGTAACTGTCGATGAGCTTAACACACATTTTTGCAAGGGCGATATTATGCAATGTAATCCTGGTATGCTAGAGGAATATAGGTTGTTAGCGCAGCGTCGAAGCCGATCTGAAGTTTTCAATGTGGGAACAATAAAGGAGGATATGGTCAAGAAAATAATCATGTCTGTAACTTCGTCTTCAATAGGGTGTGACGGGATTTCGATTGAGATTCTCCAGGTTCTTGTAGACATTGTAGCTCCTGTGTTGTGTGATATTTATAACTCATCTCTGAACAATGGTGTTTATCCAGCGTGCTGGAAGCATAGTGTTGTGAAGAAAGTTGATAAGCCAACATCTGCATCCGATTTTCGTGCTATAAATATTCTATGTGCCGCTGGCAAAGTGCTGGATAAGATTGTATATCTTGAATTTAATGATTTCTTGATTCGTAATAACATTATTGATGATAGACAGTCGGCGTATAGAAGGGGGTATAGTACGGAAACGGTGTTAGTGAAAGTATGCGATGATATTAGGAAAGCAATGGACACTCGCAATGTGACAATTCTAGTTACGATTGACCTATCCCGTGCATTTGACCGAGTGCAGCACGAACTATTGATTGCGATCCTAGGATCAGTGGGTATATCTGAACGTGTGACACAATGGTTTAGATCATATTTGTCGGGTCGTTTACAATCTACTAGGGGTCCAGATGGAATCGATTCGAACTTGCTGACGTCCAATTTAGGTGTTCCTCAAGGTTCGGTTCTATCGGCGCTGTGCTTTTCCATTTTCATTAACTCTATACACACAGTATTGAAGAGGTGTAGTCATATGTTATACGCCGATGATTTACAGCTGTACTTATCTTCACCCCTCGTTTAATTTGGATGAGACGATTGAATTAGTTAATGAAGAGTTGAACAACATAGTGGGGTGGTGTGTGAGACATGGAATGGAGATTAACTCGAGAAAATGTTCAGCAATGATAATTGCATACTCACGACTAAAAACCAATATACAATTTGAGGCGCTTCGCAGCATCGTTATAGATGGTCAGGTCATAGATTATGTGAACAAAATAAAAAATCTAGGGATTTGGTTCTCTGACACGCTCTCGTGGACTGACCAAGTCACTAAGGTGTGCAATAATGTTTTTGGTTCATTGTATCAACTTAGGCGTATGGCTATTGATTTCCCGTTTCATGTACGCTTAGAGTTAGCACAGTCACTAGTGTTACACAATTTTGATTACTCCCTGGTGACTTATTGTGATATGACTAGCGAAGATGCTGATAAGCTGCTAAAAGCGCAAAATGCTATAATAAGATTAGTGTACAGATTAAAATTAGATGAGCATGTGACACCTTATTATGCGAAATTGGGAATATAGAAAATTAAAGAGAAGATACGATGTGCAGTTGCGACTGTTATTTAAGATTTTTAAATTTGGTCCCCCTAAGTACCTAGCAAAGAAATTTAAATTTATGACCAATCGGCAAACTAGGAAACTATTGCTACAAGTACCAATTCATAGAACCGCTATTTACAACAAGTCTTTTAGTGCAAATGCTATTAGGCTCTATAATAAGCATTTGGATATTTTTGATACTGACAAATCTGTTTCATCTTTTAAGAAAAATTTTACCGAAATGTTATTATTGCATTATAAGGAAATTACAGGATAATTTTATTAATTAATATGGTACATACATACTATTATTTAATCGAACAGTAAAACATCACCACATAAGATCACTGTAACTGGGTATCTATACTTTTTCATAGAAGAGTTTGTGTTAATTTCATAATTTTTATCTTATAATGTACGATTGATCGAGGAGTAATAATTGTAAATAACCCTTTCAGGGTTACAGTAAGAGAGGGCCTCAAGGCCCTATGTAACTCTGATTTGTTAAATAAAACTTTCAATCAATCAATCAATCTCTCAACAGTGCCCGACAGTGTGTGTGACCACTATGAGAGAGCCTTCGGTTCCAAGCGTGGCCTCAGTGCCCACGTCTGGCAGAAGCACCCTGTACTGGCCAAAGCTTCAGTTAATACAGAGCTGGGCCAGCTATGCTTCTGAGGATTTGCGGTGAATGGCTGCAGGTATAGCTCCGGAGGCACTGGAGGGAACTGGGGATGAACAAGTTTTGCCCCTTCTCCAGGAATTTGAGGTATTTCGGGAGCTACTCTTGACTGCTCCTAACCACAACCCTGGTGAACCAGTGGTCCCTCCAGCGCCCACCAGGGATTCCGATGCGATGTAACGGTGATATTTTCGTCATCAACCGTCAACGATATCGGATGACAAATCTCAAAATACGTGTTTATTGTATTTTATTGTTTTTAGGTATGTTCAATAGAATGGATTAACCCTGTTCACAGCTCTATCTATCACAAACAAAAGAGATTCTATGGTTTTACGAAAAATCCATTCTTCATTACTGCCTTATGTCAATAATAGTTTATTTCGTAGAGAAAGAGTATCTTCGGAATGATTTCACTCAACTTTTCGTAGAAAAGGGGGTATTACATCCGTCGACACGGCGGCACTTGTGGTGAGTATGCATTTTCTTCAATTTTCAGAGGGTGTAGAACACGTTTACAATGGCCATTAATTTTCGGATTTCTTTATATATTAATTGCTATGCAATTTATTATTCCTCTTATTGGTGCATCATAATCACTTGTTAAACTTATACATACTGTACCTACTCCTATTGACTCATATTAAATATTTACTCTTAAGTAGATGGAAATAGATTAATATTTTCAATTTCATCAATAGCGTTGTTGAAATAGGTTTCCCCAATCTTATCTCGTCTAATTATTACCTAAACTATTATAAAACATCAAATTATTTCTTAAATTGATAACAGGTTCATATCTTGAAATGGTCGCAAAAAAAAAAAAAAAAAAAAAAAAAAGACAGGAAAACTCTTGGGCTGCTTAGTTATAATACCATTTCTCACTCGATTCACTCTCTTCAGTTCAAGCATAATATTTATTTTTATGAGCTTTCAAGCGAATGATCTGCGCAGTGGGACCTATCAACACAATACCTATCCTATTAAAAAAAAAAAAAAAGTGATAAACATTAAATAATAAACAAGAACATGGATTTACCTGCACCCACATCTTCCAGTTGGTCAATATCCAAAATTTCTGATCGCCTGATGGTTTTTGGAATAAGATGGTGAGGCATTAGTTCGTGCAGCTCTACAGTTTGCATCTGAAATATAAATGTGTTGGTAAGCAATGAACCGTACAATGACATCCCTATGTATGATTCGTATATGATTTTGGTGAAAATAGCGAATAGACAATGATTTTACTGATCTAAAAACAGCCCATTATCACCTTACATGTAACCTGCATGAAACCATTCCTTTCTATTACACCATAATAGTATAAACTGTCTTACGTTGTCAAATCGAACAAAGAAAGATTCACGGAAATTGGTTGAAAATATGAAAATTTATTGCTACTGACCCCCTCCCTTCCAACCTCACTGTGAAATTTCAATTTACGGAACATGATTTCACAAAAAGTTCCATTCATGCAGCATGATCGTATGAGCGAATTTTCGTAAATTAATGTATTGTATAATGTTAAATTGTTTTGAAATTTGAGCTTTTTGAGTGCAAGGAAATCGTTAACTATTAATTTTATGGCAAAAAACGTATTCTAAACAATAATCTCCTATTCAAATAGAGGTTTTGAATTTATAGCTTCTATTGCATGTTTTATCGATTTTTTTAAAGCAAATTTCAATGAATTTTAAGTACATTTTCCAGCATGATTTTGTATATACATTTTTGAATGTTCTATTTTATAGTTAATAAACTTTATTTGAGCAATATTTGACCAAAAAATATAAATTTAACGACTTTTAGCCGTATTTAGTTTTTTGGTGCAAGAACGGAATTTTTATCTCAATCCGTGTCAATCTTCTGGAATGAATATATATATATATATATATATATATATATATATATATATATATTATATATATATATATATATATATATATATAT